>JBAMNC010000676.1:0-384850 GCA_037902135.1 Cetoscarus ocellatus | reverse complement strand
ACACAGAGAGGATACACTTTAGCCGGCCCAGAGATGCTCCACCTTAAGGCAGCTGCAGGTTGCACCGATACTATTAAACCTAAACAACTGTAGAAGAAACCTTGGATAACCATGACCTGGATGTCTGATAACATACTCAGATGCTATCAAAGCTGACAAGATCTTTAACCCAAAAAAGGTAAGAACTCTCTCTCTCAAGGCTGTATAGTCACTTTAACGGACAATAGACATATTGTGGGGTCTGAGCTCAGACCAAGGACGCGGGCTTCCCTTCAACTCAACGTCTTCGCGGTCTGGCCCCTCCTCTCTTCTTCCCACGAAACTGTGACGTGCTGTGGTCGGCGAGACGTGCCTACTGTGGCTGCAAGCTCCTCCTCCAGCCTCCTCAGTTCCACCCCCTCTCCACGGCCCTGGCCCCATCAGATGTGCTCATCTTGGAGTTTTTGTTGTAATTGTCTTCTCATGTGGCTCATATGTGGAATCGGCCTTTTTTCCTCCTCCTCTTTCCCTGATGTCTCCCTTTTCCTATCTAAGAAAACAGGGCGCTGCTCTGCTGATGACCCGACAGTCTTCCCGATCCTGTCTCCCCATGCATGTGATTGTCTTTGTATGTTCTTGGACAGATTGAACTGTAAAGAAAAATTTCTTTGCTCTGTACTTGTGGCATGTGCAATGACAATAAAGTCTGATTGATTGATTGATTGATTGATCATTCAATAAAAAGGCCATCTATTTTACAGCTTTATGATGCAAACACTTGTTGAAATAACATAAAGAAATTAACTTTTTTCACTTTTTCTTTAAATGTCCAGAGAGCCACTAGAGAGCTGCAAAAGAGCTGAAGGCAGCTGCAGAGCCATGGGTTGCTTACCCTTTACTAAGACGATTTGTTCCTCAATTTGATCAAGTAAAGCCTAAAGCATTTGGTCCATGCCATGTTGGTTTTCTGATTCACAGAGAAATCATATTTGACCCCCTAACTGAGGGGGTGGCTAACAAACAAATATAAATGTATCATAATCACTGCAAATGGGAACAAGCAGGGTAAATACAGTGAACTTACTACAACGTGTGAATGTGGAACGAACATCCCTCTCATGTGGATTATTATTGTTGAACATTTTTTGTCAATATGTATCAGCAGCTAGGCAACAAACAGGGCAAAGGACAGCGAATGGCCTTTAGAAAACTGATTAAAACGAAGAAATAAAAGGAGACAATGGGATTAAACCAGAGTCAGAGGAGGGGAGGCCAAGAAGAGAGAGAGGGAAAGTAAATGACGGAGGTCTACCCAGAGGGGTGAGGGAGTCTCAGGCATTACATCAGTGCTGCAGTGGCTGACATCATAAACATGAGGAGCACCCTCTCTCTCTGAAATGTCTCCTTCTCTTTGTCCACATCACATTAAACACACATTATGGTAATTACATGAAAACACAAAGACTCCTGTCTTTACCCCATTGGAATCAATCACCAGAAATAGGATTGGGCTTTAATACTGTAATACTGTACACCAGGCATTTAAGAATAGCTGCAGTATCTGTGTAATCACCATCATGAAAAATCTGAGCATGTTTTCAGTGCCTTAAGAGTTTGTTTCACATGTCCAGCTGCAGAACCACTGCCTGTGTTTGAAGATGTTATAGGAGAGATAACAAACTCCTCTAAACAGTGAAGCTCATATATGTCAAAGAAAGTACTGCAAGTGTGCATACTTGCACATCATGTGATTGCACTGCACTATGGTCTCACCTGAAGACAAACTGTAACACCTGTAATTCTTCAATCTGGGGTAGATCAGTGATGAGAAATTATCTAAGTTTACTCTCAACATCTGAACATCTGTCACATCTGTCTGGATTACATTTACAAAATGTGCACACATAACCTGTTGATGTGTACGACCAAAACATCAGTAAAATATATCAGCACATATGTCTAACAGAGGTGGGACCAAGTCACTGTTTTGCAAGTCTCAAGTAAGTCATTAGTCTTTGATCTCAAGTCCCGAGTCAAGTCAAGTCTGGAGACAGGAAAGTCAAATCAAGTCTTCAAGTAAAAACAGGCCAGTCAAGTCCAAAGTCTTCAGCTTTTAAGCTTCCAGTCAGATCAAGTCATTAGCGTTGTTCACCCAATTAAATGCCATTTCATACTTTTTATATATTTTTTCATTGATTTAAAAACCAATTTGACCAAACTCAATCACACAAAGGGAATGCTGGCATTTCACTCAGGATACTGTACATTGTCACTTCACAGTTTCACGGGGGTCATCAACTGCATCAGTACAAGGGACTGTTTGTTTTTCTTAAAAAATGTCTTTGGGGCCAGATTAAAAAAAGAAACTGAACAATATAACTTTTTTGGTACAACTAATTTACACTTAGTCCAATATTTGAATATTTTTTGCAATTGTACATATTTCTTAGCCAACAAAAGTAAGATCAGTCCCGATCAACTAAATACTGCGGCCCCATAGCATGATGCATGATAGGGGCAGTTGCAATATCCTGGTCTGTCTTTTTTCACTGGGGTTGACTAAAATATGTTTGTTTTCCTGGCTGACTGTTGGCTAATATTGGCTGACAGGTGGATTTCTGTAAACCAGATCCCAATAGTTTCAGGGGTTGCATTCACAGCTGTAGGGAATCAATGAAAAAAATATACTTTTTAAACAGCACATTTTTTTAACTTGATAATGTTCTGGGGGCCGGTTAGAAAGCTGTGAAGGGCCCGATGTGGCCTCAAAGCTGCCAGTTGATGTCCAGTGTGATGACAGGTAGATTCTGGGGGTGACTATGTCCTCTTGCTGGAAACGTATAAATGGTTTTAGCATTAGTTAATCTGGGAATTGGAAAGAAACACTGCTATCTGGCACTTATAGCTCTATCCTGAGAAACAATCACCATCTTTACAGTCATCATGACCCAAATCTCAAAAATATTAAGAATTTTTATTTGTTAAATGAAAAAAATATTGCAGTTTGGATCTCAGATGGAAGAAACATATTTTTGTGCAAAGAGACTGGGCAAAAAAATAGGAAAATTAAATAATAATAAGAGCCCTGGGAGAACATACATCCATAAATCTTACTCACTATATATCCCATCATAACATTTATATGTTGTTTTTTTTCTAGATATCCCAAGTCAAAGGTTTATCATAGGAAAACCCCATTTTTTATCCTAAGATGACGGGATATATCGAGATCCTGAGAGAACAACTGATATTTACTTGTTACAGCACAGCAGAGTAAAAATAAATAGATGGATGTTTGTCTGCTTAGGGCCTCCATACACTGAAGATATTTTTGCCACATTTTCACCTAATTTATACACAGTCCACTGAAAACAGTTCTGAGACCGCTCCATTGCACTAGTCGACTGCATTTGGAGCTTGATCCTTTAAAGGTTGTTCTTACACCATGAAGGATACGTGATGCAGGATACCTCAGGGTGAATTCATCATTTAGAAAAAAGTATCTGAGTAAAACAAAGGGTCAGAGCTGGACTGCTTAAGACTGTTGCCTATTGATTAACCAGAAGGCTGACTCGTCATTGTTTAAGTCTTTATATTCACTTAAATTGTGCATATGAGCCAACGAGACACCATCTGAATTACAAAAACACATGAAGTGACTGATGATCCCTCACTGTCCCCTGTGCTGCTCGTCTTTACACATCATTACACTCACTGGCACGGAGGAGCCAGTGCACAAAGACGCTGAGCGATTTAGTAGTTATTTAGAGAAAATGTTCACATGCACATCAGCTAAATCGAAAAGGGCACAACTGACAGACAACAGCGGTACCAGAAACAGTTTAAATGAAAAATATCAGGCCTGTCATCTACAGAGCGTCATCACTTTGGATCTGACGAGGACGAAAATCTCTTTTTCTTCAGCTTTTCCTTCCTTTCTCTGCTTTGTGTGAAAGCGTTACTTCAGTCAGACACAGACAAAGACACAGTTAAACATCACGTACTCTCGAGTCATTAGGCCAAAGTCCAAGTGAAGTCACGAGTCACTGGCGTTCAAGTCTAAGTCCAGAAGATGTGGTCATGTTGAGTCGAAAGTCCTCAAAAAAGTCGAAGTCACGAGAGTCAAGTCCACACCTCTGATATATCAGCTTTAAGCTATTACTGATATACAGGATTAGATTATTCTAATATTATGGCAATAACACATCATATCCTTGTTTGAAAAAAATACAAAATAAATGTGCTGGCAGATCCACACAGAAGACAGAAATCACTTTAATGGTTAAATTGTTCTTCATGCTTTTAGGTCAGAAACCCTTGTAACAAAACAAACCACTGACTCCTATCGTAAAGATGTGTGGTCTGTCCTGACAGAGGACAGATGTAAACTGTAAGTGAAATAAAACTCAATGAGTAACACCTACCTCTGTGGTGAGGTCAAAGTTGAGATGGAGGATGAGCAGGAAAGGAGAGAAGAGATATTAAACAAAGAAGAGAAGGTCAAAGAGGCCTGCTGGGAAATGCCATTAACAATTGTCCTCATGATGACAGCAGGGGAGAGGGACTACGAGAAAGCTTACGTGTTTTTACATCAAATGCTCTTAATGTGTCTGAATGTGCATTTTGTTGTTAAAAAGTGGTGAACGTTCACTGAATGTCAGAGCCACTGTGTGTGTGTGTGTGTTAAAGGTAGACTGTAAGGGCACTACAGTAAAAAAAAAATAGGCTGAGTTACCCATACTGGATGTGAGGTGAAGTGAAGAAGGATGTAAAATAACTGTCTTTGAAAACAGTCACACAAAATCATTTGGGATTATTATAATTAGAAACTTAATGAAAGTGGAGTTTAATTGATATTGTCTCAGTGTGGAAACGATAGTAAACACTGTGTGATATTTCTACAGCGATGATATTTATTGGTGGTCTGTGAACAGGATATCATTTTCCAATCTACTCTTTGATGATTAAACATTAAATGTCAATAAATTTTACCTGTATTGTTTTGATTAACTAATTTAGATTTTGTCTTGAAAACTCCATTAGGCATTAACGCTCTGTTAATGTTTCCCTGTTGAATGCTAAAACTGAAATACGTGATTTACCATTTGCATTCAGCAAATGACTCTGAATGGTCAGAGTCATGTCAGATGACATGACTCTGACCATTCAGAGGTCAGGAATAACATTGTGTGAAAAAAAAAGTACTACATACCAGGTACAAACCTCAGCGGAAAACAAAAGAAATAAAAAGGAAAAGAGTCAATGGCAACAAGAGCTGAGTGGGAAAGTGTCATATGTTAACAAAGAAAGACCAACTTCCCATGATGCATAAAACTTGTCCCTAAATGAAGATGGTTTCAAGTAGAAGTCTCACTCACTGGAAAGACATTTTACGGGACACAGAAAAAATTCTTGGTATATCTTTGTGCATGAATCCTGTTTCCTTACTTCTTGGCCACCCATCTCAAGATGCTATTGTTGCTACTTATACCAAAAGACTGTACGATATTCCTGCATATGCTTGCATAAGATTATCATGGAGTGTATTCCTCTTGAATATTTGACTTGTTTGCTTTACTCTACAAAGGGACGATTTGTGCAAATATGGACTCCATACCTCCGTTTCTCAAATACTACTGTGTCTTTGACTCTTAAGAGCACACTGTTTGACTAACCATGGATGACGACCTCGTAGGATAAGAGAAGGAAAAGCTATGAATTGTACCAGTGTTTAGTTTCTGTTTTCACATTTGTATGCTCTGTCCATGATGACTGTGCAGACCACTGTTTGACCGAGCTGTTTATTGTTGTTGTTGTGAGGGGGAAAAAAAAGAGAAAAATCAATAAATATATTAAAAAAAAAAAAAAAAAAAAAGGAGAAGTCTCTTACATATGTTTTGTCAAGGATGCCTTACCTTATAGAATAAGTGAGTACAATGGTGAAGTAAGACTGCATGTTAGGGTTGCATGATTAATTAAAAAAAATCTTCAAACCCACAAAATCTAATTCAGAGGTGTCTTAGCTTTTTCAGCTGGGGCCGCGTTACTATTCACTTAATTTACTCCTACCTTTAGTGTATTAGAGTTCCAATGTGTTCCAATGTGTGCTAAAGCAGGCTTTACAATTAGAAAATCATTAAGAAAAAACAACCTACATAATAGCTTTCCATTACTTGCTTGATGTGGCAAACAGTCAATCATTGTAAAAGATTTTGGAGTGGCTTATTTGATTTCAGGGGGCCAACGTGTAGCAGAAAATGTTTACAAAGTTGTCAAATCTATTTTCTTGTCTCTGTATAACACGCAGAACCATAAGGTATTTTCTTTAGTCTCCTTTTCTAAGTAATTTTCTTCTCTGCTTATAGGAAGTGCTGTAAGTTCCTCGAAACAACAGAGAGGGAACAGAGGAAAGGAAAAGGAAAAGGAAATAGACAAAAGCTGGAAGATACCTTATCTAAAGGTAACCACATAACTGTGTCTACAATATCCATACAACCATCTTACCATAAAAGACAAACAAGACATTTGCTGTCAATGAATAAAACTCAGACTTTTTAACTCTATATTTCCAGTCCTCTTATTTTTCCCAACTCTTATAATACAACCTTTTCAAGCAACTAAAGATAATACCCTAAGTCATATCTGACACTGCTTTGAGACATCATGTGTAAGTAAAGCAACAAAGCCTTCGCTCAGAATTGAGACAAATAAAATAGGTGCACTAAAAATAACACACATTTGTTCTAAGTTGCTACTTTAAGGTATTTCAGTAATCTTTGGTTTGAACTGCCTCAGAACATAAACTCAGGGCAAAACAAAGCAGACAAAGGGCCTTATATCCTGATAAATATACACATCTCATAAACAGATAGGTGACAATACCAAGCTGTACATACATCAAGCTAGAATCATACATATTTATCTGTAACCTTAAATATATAGTCCACAGTCCAACACAGTCCAAGACAAATCAGGCCACTTGATTACAGAAACAACCACCAAGTCATATCAACAAGTAAACAGCAGCTTCCCCCAGACTACACAGTTAAAGCAGACCTGGGCATTTTACGGCCCGTGGGCCACATCCGTCCCTTTGGGCTACCCTGTCCAGCCCCACGTTATGTCAGTCATAAACATAAATGAACAAGTATTTATGCTGTGCACACAATAGAACTGTGATAGTTTTACTTTGTTGTATTATTTACTTTTGCACATACCCATGTGCGTATGTGCGCGCGTGTCTGAATAGCAACAGGAGATGCTGGCACTGTAATGCTGGCCAGCTCCCCCTAAAAATGTCGGCTCATGTTAAAAAAGAAAAGTTGATTCTGAATGCCGCGTTTTCAACATGACATGGACCGCTAAATATTTATTGACAGATAAATAACTGTGCCTGGTTTTTGGTACACAGGTTGCTGTGTTCAAGGATTACAATCTGAATCGCCCCCACTGTATGTGCATTGCTCACATACTTGTTGATTATCCATGTTAACTATTTATTTTATCTACATAATTATTTTACAATTATCTATTTAACTATTTTTAAACTCTTCTGTTCTTACTCTCCTCGGTGATTTCTCATCGCTTTAGTCCTGTTTTTACCATATTTTCATGTTTTTTATATACTCCCTTTTTAATGATTATCATTTCTCTTCTATTTTGTTTTATGTTTTTATTTATCTTTCCTCTTTTACTCATCCTCTATCTACCCTCTCCTTTCCCATTTTCCTGATGTGATACCTTCATCTATGATCTATCAATTGTCATCAATTTATGTATCTATAAACCTATTATCTATCAATTGTCTTACTGTCTCCTTATCATTATACATAAAACAAATACGTCAGCTGTCTCCCTCTCACCAGTTTACCAGTTTCTTTCCTTTTGTTATTTTAATTAACATGACCCTCTGTGCCTTTTCCTTTGACTCTTTCGGTCTCTGTTTGACCTGATTGCTGATTTTATTGTGCTCAGAGTTCTGCCTTTTCTGCTTCTGTTTTGTCTGTTAAAGCACTTCGTAAATGTCTGTTTTTAAAGGTGCTATACAAATAAAGTTATTATTATAATTATTATTATTACGTGACCAAACATGAGGAGAAATACAAGAACTTGTCTGATGAACAGCATGCGAAGGAGTCAGAGGCTTTGCTAGCCAATCTGTAAACCTGACAAGAACTTCTTACAAAAACTTTTTTACACCCAGAGATGCAGTTTTCAGTACAAGTTATGTCATATCTCCCAAATTCGCTAGCGATTTCTGACGGAGAGTTTATTAAGGCGTATACGGTGGACTCTGCTGCCCTGATAAGCCCCAAGAAAAAGGGAGCACTTGAGAATGTGCCCCTCTTCGGACGCACTGTAACGAAGAAGGTTGAGGACATCATGGGAAACCTGGAGCTTCAGCTGAAAAACAGAGTGGTCAACTTTGTCTATTTTTCCCTGGCTCTGGATGAGAGCTGCGACATACGTGACACTGCCCAGCTACTCGTCTTCTTACGTGGGATCACTGCAGACTTCAAAATCACGGAGGAGCTGGCAGCCATGCAGAAATAAAAAGGACAACAACAGGTAGTGATTTCTTCAAAAGTTGGGACTGAAGTGGCACAAGCTGGCAGGTGTGACAACAGATGGTTGTCCAAATGTTGGACTTTTGAAGAGAATGCAGGATAAAGTGACAGAAATGAACCCTGAGCAGGAATGGGTATCTTTGCATTATAGATCAGGAAGTGTTGTGTAAGCCAGAATTAAAAATGTACCATGTTGTTGATGTCGTGACAAAAACGTTTAATTTTTTTTTGAGCAAGAGCACTGAATCACAGACAGTCTGTTGCACTTTGGGCAAAGTGCTGAAAAGTTTCTGGGACTTTAGAGAGGAGATCCAGGAATTCTGTGTGAAGAAGAGAAATGACATCCCTCAGCTTTCAGATTCTGACTGGATCTGTTTGTGCATAAAGTTGCAGCTTCTCTCAAGCCAAATGGGGGACAACATTCTCACCCACATGCCAACGCTGCAGGAAGCCACAACATCAACTTATCACCTCCACAGGTACTCATCCATGTTCGAAGCACTGCATGGTGAGTTTTCAAGGCAGTTTCAAGACAAGACAGTTGAGAGTGAAACACACATGGTTTCTTCTCCCTTCACCTGATGTGTGGAGAATGCACCCAACTCACTGACCTCCAGTCTGACACACTTCAGGCAGAGCACTTTAGGTCAGTCCCACCGCTTGAGTTTTACTCTTCACCTAAAGAGGAGAACTTTCCAGACATGAGGACGCATGCTCAGAAGATTCTAGTCCTCTTTGGATCTATCTATGTGCAGTATGTGAACAGACATTCTCAGCGATGAAGTTCAATAAATCCAGATACAGATCCTCTGTCACTGATGATCACCTCTCAGCTGTCCTCCGCATAGCTACCTCAGACATTCAGCCAGATTTCAATGCACTTGTTCAAGCCCAACACAGGCTGGATTTTTCCCATTAATCAAGTAAAATGAACTGAAAACATCAAAAACACTTCTTGCTTTTTGTATGAAGTTGATCAGTTGCTTATCTTTAGCATACTGCAAAACACCTTCTCAGTGTCTGTGAAGATTAACAAGTAAAAAATAAAATGAAACAGCGATGTTCTGATTGTTTTTTGTTTTAAACTGTTAATTCCTTCTGTTTGATCATTTTCCTCTTTGACCTACGATTCATACATTTACATCCTTATTTAAGTATTCTTTTGGTTACCAGTAGCTGCTAATCAAAATATATAATTTACTGCTTTTTACAATGGGAGAAAACTAATATCGAACAGAATTAAGTTCAAGTTATTGTTGGTTCTGCCCTCCAACCCAGTTCAGATTTTTCATGTGGCCCCCTGTCAAAGTTAATTGCCATGCCCTGAGTTGAAGAATACATTTAAGATAGCTGGATTAGCTGCTGAAACAGACTTATGAGTGAGTTTTTTTTTCCCTTATATCTACTCCATTCTCATAATTAAATATTAATTTATCTATTATTTTAATTAATTAACTTTAAAATTAGCCAATGTTTATATTTTATCTCCTTTTGCCAATTTTATGTCCTTAATGCTCTTACTGAGTAAACTGAGTATTTTTTGGGGCCAATGTGCACTGTTTAGTTTACCCTGCTCAGATGTGCACTTTCAGATTATTCTGTATAAAAGCTGAAGAAGTAATCTTAAGATTTAGAATCAGAACAAGAATTACTTTGTCAATCCATGGAGGAAAATTCAGTGGATTGAGATGTTTTCTTAACCTGACATGTCAGACAGACAGTTCCATATATCCGCCACGGAAATATTTCACAAGTCCATCTTTGGGAGAGCTGTTGGAAAATGTTTTCAGAGGCAGAACCTTCAAAAACAACTGCACCTGGTGATTGGACGATCCTTCTGCCAGTCACACTCATCGTGGGCCAATCCATATCAAGCCACAGTATGACATAGCAGCTAGACCCTGTTGTTAGCCGTTAGCTAGACTACGGTTTAGTCTTTAGACTATCGTCTCACAGGGTTGGTAACCACGGAAAACCAGCATGAATGTGAATGTAGCATCTCCCCAGGACTCCGTCTAGATATTAGAGTTATTAGAGTGATAGTATAACAGTACTGTAAACTTGTCCACCTTTTTTTTTTCTTTTTCTTTTTTAGAGGCTTCTTGGCTGGCGAGTAGTTTGAGGGCTGCAATGCATTTTGGGAGAGTTAAGTGTGTTCGGTGAGCCTCTGTTCCTTACTTATAAATTCCTGGCATATCTAGTGGCTGCAATCTTTTCAACAACTAGTTTTAGACTTTCTAAGATGTTTTTAACAACTTTTCATACAATTTTCGGGCCAAAAATCAGTTGTGATTCACATTTTAGCAAGAATCGTGCAGCTACAGCCACAGCTATAAATTTGGCCTCAGTTGTCTATTGGTGTGGCCTGTAGGTTAGCTTGTTAAGGGGCATATTATGAAACAACAGACAGATAACCCATATCCACAACCATCAGCCTGTAATGAAATCACTATAAAGTCACTAATTTCAGGTGTCGTAGGGCTTCCAGGAGTCTTGCCATAACTGCCCTTTACCATCAGGGACATTTGCGCTGGTGCCACAACACATGCACTGGAACCTGAACATATGGAGGAACGTTATGTTCAGCAATGAGTCCAGATTCTGTCTGTGGCAGTTGGATCACAGGGTCAAGAGAGGAGAAGGCGTGGAGAACACTGACCTTTTGGTGGAGGCAGCGTAATGGTGAGGGACTGCACCTCCCTAACTGGAAAAACAAGGTTTGACATCGTTGAAGGCAACCTCAGTGCAGGGAGATAGTGAGATGAGATCCTGGAACTAGTGGCAATCCCACATTTCCACAGTCTGGGACCAAACTCTGTCCTTCAGAATGAAATGCTTGTCCCGACAGAGCGAGGTTTATCCGAGACTACCTCCAGAACTTGGGAGTGGAGAGGATGGAATGGCCTGTCAGCAGTCCCGAACTTTACCCCATTGAACACCTGTGAAATCAGCTTGGACATGCTGTTTGTGCCGGAGTGGCCAACAAAACCATGTTGGCTGACTTGTGACAAATGCTGGTCAAAGAATGGGATGCCATCTCACAGCAGAGTGTGATGAGGCCGGTGACCAGAATGAGGAAGGAGGTGCCAGGCTGTTGTGGCTGTGTATGATTCTGCCACACACTACTGAGACTCCTGTGTGTTGAAATAATAAATTGCCAATATGTCTTGTTTCTTTAAACTTCAGCCATCCAATCCACCAAACCACACCAAACAAGAATCAATAGCATAATAAGTTGTTTGGCATTGGCAGAGAGGATTCTGGCCAAAATGTTTTGGCAGCAAACCACATACTCAGCTCTGCTGCTCATCCCACAAATGCATGTTCCTTACAAATACGGCACCATTTAAAGCTCACTACTAGCCAGTGTAGGTTTAACACAGTGATTAGGCAGAGTTAACAAAAATTAAAAACCTTTTACAGGCAAAAGTGAGAATTTGTTGTCCCTTTTATGACCTTCATTTTGAAATTTTCATTCAAGACTTGATTAGATTTTAAAGGAATCTGACGGGACCCTTACACATATAGAGTACTTATATAAAGCACATTATTTCCAGTTCATGCTACATATGGGATGATACGTTTTAGAGTAAATAGTGTAGAAGTAGTATCAGACACAGCCAATTTTACTCTCATTTACCTATATCTTCAAATAACCCGATCTGACATCAGAAACGAATCTGGACAAAAGGAGAGAATCTACGGTGTCCTAATTAGAGTGGGAAAGGTATTTTTTTACTCTGCACCTCAACCATGGGAAAGACAAACTGCCAAACGACTGCCATGCAGTGTCTAGACACAAACGCAGACACAGATCAATATAACTGCCTGTTGTTTTCACACAGATGTGCATTCTCCAAAATGACAGGGTAAGCCAGGGAGACACTGGGACAGCAGAGAAATGTAACTGTGTCTTTTTCCCTGCTCAATCAAAGTATAACCATGTCTGTATAAATCCGACACAGTGACGCAGCATCTTTGCAGCAGCACCCAACAGCATATGCAGTGAAGAGAGGAAGAGAGAGACAGAGACAAAGGACGATATAGCAACAGAAAGAGAGTTGGAGAAAGGGAGAAACTCACCTGGTTACACGGGATGTTGTCCACAGCTCAGAAGAGAGGATAACATCTGAGACCTAGAGGGTGAGAGAGGAGAGAGAGGATAAAGGAAGGGAACAGTATTGGGGGGAGAGACAGAGAGACAGGGGGAGAAACAGATTAGATTTGGCTGCTCGTACTTTGGGAGTGCAGTGGCAGGTGGCAGTGTGTTTAATGCAAACACATACACACAAACAACACTGTCGGTGTATCTTATGGGCAGATGGAAAAGGATGGGGTAGAGTAGTGAGAGGAGGCTGGGAGAGTAAGGCTGATAGTGCTTTCCAATCAGATGTGGATCTAAAGGAAGCCCTGTGTTATCTCCCTGCTGGGAATAGCAGGGTACACATGAGAGGAGGAGAGAAAGTGACAGTGAGAAAGGCAGCGCTTATCGGAGTGTGTCCCTGTGTGCATTTGTGTGAGTGTGTACTTGTTAATGCCACATGTGAAGCTTTCCTTCAACAGCGACCACAAAGAGTCAGACACAGGCCCCCTTCTCTTCTCTCACACAAACTATAAGAGGGTAAACAACACCATGTATCCACTAAACAGACACACAGTTGCACACAAGAGCAGACGCACACTAACTGGCTCCAATTCAGCAGCCACAGTGTGAACATACTGATACACAAAGACATGGCACTGCATGTTTCTCTGACAGAGGGCAATGAGTTCATGTCAGAGGGAACAGCACTGAAAATCAGACTTATTTTATCATTCATTTATGTAATGTTCTTTTCTCTTTTTGAGTAGAGATGGATTATATGTACAGGAATTAAGTATTATATTAAGATAAAATATTAAGTTTGGGATTGTGTATAATATTATAAATATTTAATACGTAAATACATCACTGTAGGAAGTGGTAATAAAAGGGGTAGGATTTAATAAGTTTAGACTTCACCTACTCCTTTTCGAGCATGTAGACCTGCTGCACATGCAGGATGTGATCAGCGGTCTTTGTTTGTTTGTTCCTATGGTTTTGGTGTATGCATGTTTCTTTATGGTGACTACCTATTTTTGTTTTTTGTATTTGTTGTTTCTTTTTTTTCTGCATGTTCGAAATAAAAGCATTCATTCATTAATCCATTCATTCATATCAGAGTTCTGAGCGGAAAGCGTCTCCTACAACATTTCATTTTGTAAGTTTCAGGGATGCCCTGATCAGGGACCAGATCAATGATCTCCTAATAATATTTGACTTTTCTTACTATTACTATCCTCTTATTTTTCACTAAACAATTTCTCTGTTTTTTGTTTTGTGGAATTTTGAAATAAAAATAAATAAATATAAATATTGATGGCATGTCTGCACATGTCCATCACTGATAAGTTTTTAAATGCATGTGTCAGCCGCTGGGAGATGCTTGGCTGCCAGTCAGCACACTGTGACCGAATCACGCTGAAGTTTCCTTTCAAAAGAGTGAGAGGACAATTTCAAGAAAGATGGAAAAATACAGGACATTTTGTGGACTCAAGCTGAGCTACTTCTCTAATATTCAAGGACAACATTGCTGTTCAAGAATCATCACGGGATTGGAGTGCCGAGGAGAGGAGAGAGGATGAGAGGTGAAAGTTAGCCAAATGTTGTCAAAAAATCAGTAAAATCTTCCCACGAAGGCAAAAAATGAGAACTTATGATGCTGCAAATAAAGATCCAGACTTGGTGAGTGAATAAATTAGCAGAGGGCTGAGACATTTTGAGGAGGGCTTCACTGTAAATATATTTTCACTGTAAATATATTTTTATGACTTGTAAATATACTTACAACCAGGCATAATTGGTCTGAGAAAACACCAAAGAACAGAAGTGGTGCTCAGTGTCTCTGCACACATATCTCCTTTCACTGTCCTATGTGTCTATATGTAAACAGAGTGCAGTAAAGCTCAGTCTGACAGTGCACCCTGCAAGACACTTAACCCTAAGTTGCTCCCACTGCTGCATCAGTGGGTATGAAAGGGTCTGAATGTGTTTACTGATACTGATGGACGACCTACATATGCAACTCTGAGTGAATGTGAGTGTGACCTGTGGTGTAAAACTGCTTGAGTAGTCAGAAAGACTAGGAAAAAACACTATATCAGCTCAACTCCTTTTACCATTCATGATCATTAAGGAGATAATACAAACCATTCTGCATACCATGACGACCTCTATAAAAGTTAACACAAAACTAACAATGCTCTGTTAATATTTCAGCAGTTCAATGGGTGATAGGAGCTCATGCATTTATTTCCAAAAATTCAGCCATTGACAAAGAAATGCTTTTATAAGTTATCTTTAGTAAAATAAAGCAAAAACAAAGATTTAAATTAGCAGGTAAAGTGAAAGTATGGATAAAAAATATCCTCTGTTTGCTTTTTTGATTGAGTAAAAACTTAATTATTTTAGTGAAAATAAAGAACAAATCTTTGACCTAATAGTGAACATGAATGTAAATAGAACTATCTAAAAAAAAATTATTTACATTTTTTGGTCAGGTAGGACAGAAATTTGAACACTGGAAACCAAAATGCACAAGTTCCCGAAATGAGGTGCTTTTATTTTTAGAATATGAAAATTGGTGCATCTCTCTGGTGGTCTCTGTGGTCTATTTGAGTTTGAGGCCCCTGATTTACAACATGTGACTTCCAGAACTTCTCTGGGCAGCCTTCAGCACTTAACAGCTGCAGTTTTTGCACTTCAGTGTTGGCATCATTTTCTTACACCAGAGGTTCCTGTTTGATCTCATTGCGTAAGACTATCAGTGTCTGTAGGATGTGGGTGATGGGGACACAAGAGGCAGCAAGTATTTTAACAAAGGCTGCTTGATTATGGCAAAAATTCTGATGATAATTGTTATTATTGATATCGGGATCACTTTTTACTTTAAAAAAAAAACAAAACTTAAAAAACAGAAAGAAACGTGTAGGGAAAATTTCAAAATATATAGAAATGACATTAATAAAGTTACAGTAATAAACACTCATTACAGCATGAGGCATGGTAAACTTTTAACTTCCCTAATCTTGTTCTGTTACTCTAATCAACAAAAGGGGCAAAAATCAGATGCAATCATCCAGATGCCCGTCATGCACTTTTTTTCCAAAACTTTTCCGAAACTATTATGTTTGTTAAACACAAAAATAACTTGTGCAATGCCTGCAAAGTAGTTCAGGCAGATAACTCAAGCTGCACTGATTTTATACATGACAAGCACGGTTACTCAGTCAACTGACAATGACTATACCAATTAGTCAATTCAAGCTTCAAGACTCCTGGTTTATTTTGTCTTATTAGCCTCTACCAGCTCTGCCCTGCATCAGTCTTGTGCTTTTGCTATCAACTACTCACCAGCATCCACCTGTAAGCTCATGCATGAGGCAGCTTGCAAACTGTAGTACTTAAAGATGTGGTCAATACTAAAGCACCAAAAACTGGTCATGCTGGTCTTCTAAAGCTTACAGCGAGTAAAGATGCTGACAAAGCCGTGCGCAATGGTATATCAGCCATCCATCGTCTGTATTTTCAATAAAAAAGAGCCCTGACCTCGAGTTAACCCTGGCTTATCACATGTCCAAATCTCCAGAATTTCATTGGCTAAACAACCGTGTCAATCATTCCATTGTCACTTCTAACTGGTTAAAACTTCAGGAGCTTCAATGGGGAAGGGTCGCCCTGAAGTGCACAGGCATTGATTGAGTCTCTCAGGGTCTGGAGATCACATGCAGTGTCCTGTCGGTGCAATTGAGGTGTCAATCAAAAGGTCAGAGTACAGACTCCATGTTGAATACTATATTGTAACTGTAGCAAAAATCTGACACTTATCAGGCACAATAAGATAAAAATTTGGACATCAAGCAGAAATTTAAAGTCAGTACAGCTGCCCTCATGGCCATGTATGGATATATTTCTGTACTTTGGACCAAATTTTGGATTTGCATTGATTACGGACATCTTGTGAATATATTAATGCTGAGTTTGCTGAACTTCTTGCTTCCAGTGACAGATGGAAAGGCTTCAAATGTGAGTAATGTCTTGCAGCTTGACTGACAAAAAGCCACACAGTGTTTGCTGTCCTGGTTGTATCCCAGATTGCTTTATATGGCTGAAGTCACAAGAATCATAGCTTTCAAATGATGCATCACACATGTGACTTGGTTACCCCTGCAAGTGCAAGGGTTGTTTTATGTGGAGCAAACTGGAAACAGCCTGCCAGCAAGCCACCGCAAGTTAAGAGGTTTTAATTATCTTTTCTCAACAACCGACTCTGGTGACTCTGCTGTTTTAATGCTCTTAGACAATGACAGCTGCTGTAGACACAGTTAACCACACAACTCTCATCTCTGGTCTTGAGTACTTTGTGGGTTTTAAAGGTACTGTTTTAAAGTGGTTTAAATCTTATTTGTCAGAGAGGTCTTTCCAAGTCTGTTTCCATAGCCCCCCTTCCATGTGGTGTACCCCAAGGCTCTATTCTAGGACCGATTATTTTTTCTTTGTATCTGATAATTCTTTTCACCAGAAGTTAGTTCAAGTTTATCATATATTTCGTCTTAAACTACATTTTGCACTGGAAAAACTGTATGTAGTCTTTAACCCTGATGAGAAAGGACTGAGGGAAAATTCCACAAACAACCTGTTAGCAGTTCACAAAAATATAAAAGTTGTGTCCATCCATCCATCCATCTTCCTCTGCTTATCCGTGGAGCTTAAAGCACCTGGTATTCCCAGGTGGTCTCCCATCCAAGTAGTAACCAAGCCAGACCCTGCTTAGCATCCGAGATCAGACGAGAGCGACATAAGCATAGAAGTTTTATGTCTCCATTTAACAAGCCAAAACCAATGTCAAGTAACCACAAAAGGGGCACAAACAGCTAAGATGCTTCAATATTAGTTAAAAGAATACTACTACTACTACTACTACTACTAATAATAATAATAATAATAATAATAATAATAAGAAGAAGAAGAAGAAGAAGAAGAAGAAGAAGAAGAAGAAAAAGAAGAATAACAACACTTGATTTGTAGAGCACTTAAAAAAGGATTACAAAGTGCTTTGACAAACAGACAGGAAAAACAGAGAAAGCACAATAATTGAAGCATCCTTACAAATATACACAAATGGCAGAATAAACCAAAGCACAATAAGACCTAAGAGGAGAGAGCATGAGCATTTCTGGTGTCTTCAGATCAACACGCTCATGAAGAAGAGGAATTAGGCAGATGCAAGAATAGTCACCTTTAGATATCTGCCTAGGTTTTGCCATTTAAGATGGTCATTTCTTGCTACTCTTCAATTAATTGTACATTTAAAAAAATGCTTACAGAGGATTATATAATGAATGTATAATAGTTCTAGTTTTTTTAACGTGGGGTTGCTCAAGGCTCATGGCACTAGTAAATATGATTGCCACTAAAGCACCCAGTCAGCTACAAACAGAAAAAACTATGTTGGTTTGACTAAACCTTACAATGAGATATTATACAGTGTATGCCCAGCTTTAGGCGCACTGCTAGTTCACAGGCTATACAAAGGGTTGGCTATATTCAGCCAGATAAGGCAGTACACAAACTAAAATAAAGACTATGTGACCCACATCTTAGTGTTGTGGGGAGTAAAGGCTTCCTCTAAAAACATGAAAACACCAGAGCTCGGATACACCATTCTTTTCTGACAGCGAAGCTGTACACATAAGTTTAAGCAAGGCTGCTAGTCTCTCATTTCAGTTACCGTAAGAGAGAACAATAATAATTATGCTGTGTAGGATGATGCAGACACAAAGGTTTGCTGCATATCAAAACTGTCATGTCACACTGGTACAAAAATTGATCCAAAAGTGACAACTGGACTTGGTTGATGTTTGTAGAGATGTTTTGTCGTTCCTAAAAAGGCCTCTACTGCAGAGGCAAATCATTTACAAGAACATTAACTAAGTTTAGTAGCCCCTTTTGGATTAAGCTTTGAATTTATTTTTGATGGATAAAATAAAATCTGTACTAGATAAACTGTATTTTATCTATGAACTTCCTTGTTTATAAGTGGACTACTTTTGTAAAATAATGACAACAAAAATCAAAAATGAGAAAGAGAGAGAGCTCTGATATAGCTCCGGGCACTATATTGAGTTTTAATTTTCTTTAAAGTTTTGGTATTCCAGGTAGGCCTGTGCTCAAAATATTGACACAGCAACATACCATAGCTTACTCCTTACTGATATGTGTATCAATACAGATTTTACAGAATCAATATGGCTCCAAATGCTGTGACAGTAGCTGTAACATACACCTTATGTCACACATAGTTCATTTAAAAAATTTCTGGTGAAAGCCAAACTTAAAAAAAAAAAAAAAAAAAAAAAAGTTAAATGGAGTTCTGTACATTTTTTTTCAATACCATTACCAATATCTGGTAAAATGCAGACAAAATGGTTATGAATTTTTCAAAGACCAAAAGAACCTAAAGGGAAACATGTAATCTCGAGCATCAGATCTAGAAATTGAGTTATATTTGAGTCTCAATCCAAAGAAAACAAGCTGAAGAGATATTCTACCATGAATGACTAAGGTGACATATTTTTTAAAAACAAATTGTAACTACTCCACAAATAAAAATACAAACAAAGTAAAACAACAACATAAAACACATAGGCCTGTACTTTACTAGTTTACTCCTTTTAAACTGCACACTATTAATTTAAAGCTACTGTAAAATATTTTGTGGAGAGTAACAACACAGAAAATTGTGTTTCTTTTTATTTTCAAAATTCAGGCTGTTTCAGCACTGTGTTAAGTGTCCTCCTGATGTGTGATAGTACTGTTGACGTGTGTGGTTGGTTTTCACAATCACATCACACAGAAAGTGGTGATTTCTCAACTCAAAGAGACAGAATGACTGAAAACAGTCTGGAGAAGTGCACTGATCAAAAATTTGGTACAACACTCATGGCATTGATCCTTCAGGGAAGTACTTAGTGCCAAAAAAGTGCTTGAAACAGAAAGATACTTCCATGCTGTAATATTAATACTCCCATCCTTTGTTTACTCATATTGTGATAGGCACTGTAACATGGCCTCTGTATCAAGATACTATCATGCCCTGTGGTTGCTGGAAATACCCAGCCATATTTCCAGGATCATTAAATAAAGATGATAAAGATATAATATTTTGATGTTTGTTGTTTTTTTTGTCTTCATTCATCACAACAACCTGAAAGCATTAAAAAAAAACCTAAAACCTTAAAATATCTTCTTTTTTTTTGAATATTAACAAAATATTTTGTCCTTTTTAAGATTTGTTTCACGTCTGTTGTTTGTTGTATTTCTAATCTTCAAAATGTTAAAATGTTGATTGTATTTAAGTTTCAGAATTTTATGTGATGCAGGTATCTTTAAATGAGTCCCTTGAAAATAAAGACCTCAATACCAATTACAACATTCAAGATTATGATTCTTCCAGCCACATAGCCCTAATACATTGTATTGCCACTTCTATATCTGTATTACATTGTTAGATTTTTGCCAATCTGTGGCATGATGTGGTTACTCAATAATTCCCTCTCTTTGTAATATAAACCACTCAGACAGTGCACAAACAAGTAAGCCTGCCACTCAACTAATCATCGAGTGTCTAAGCTTATTTCACAGCTTCATCAGATTGACGCCATTCTCTATCTGATCAAAAAGAAGACAGCTCCTGAGGAGTTCAGCGGTCCAAAAGGCTTTTTACAATGTCAGAGCGTCTGTCTTCATCATAATCTTAAATGTCTTGAAATCAGTCATTTATTACCCTTTATGAGGACCCTCCAAACAACCAAGTTTTTTTTTTTTTCTCAAGAACAGGATTCTTTGTCAGAAACAGTCTTTTTCTTTTCAATGACTATATGTGCTGGAAAAATAGTGTAAAGTAAAAAATGCCTGTAATATATGTGTCAATACACCAGAATTCCTAATACAAACACTGTGAACATGTGTGTTTACTTGAGTGTTTGCCCTCTGCAGCTCCAAACTGACTGATGTAAACTTAGGCCTCATTAGACCAATCAGCAGGACGTCCTGCTTAGCCTTCTGCCTGGCCCTGATGTTGCCAACAATAGCAGTTCTTAATCTGACCAAATGGTGTTTGACAAAGAAGCTGCACTCACATGACATGGCTCACAATTAAAGCCTAGACATGGTCACTATAGGACAGAAATAACGGAGGTCTACACTGTTAACAAATACATGAAACTATGCGTGACAATGTACCAAAGTAAGATGAGATCAGTACTGTGTGGTATAAAGAAACCTACTAAGGTTTTGTTTCCCACAACACTTTACTTCCAAAAAATGGATGTATTGACCAGTACCATCCCCCTACTATCACAGTCATGCAATAAAATGCAAAGTTAAGGTCAACAGGGTGTGTTTGTATATTCCAGTGATCATGAATTGGTGGTCCAAAGGTTACATTAGGCCCCTAAACAGCTCTTCACTCGCCCCCCAAAAATGTACAAGGGTATCTTTTTTTAAATCCCTGCAGCTTTCAAAGCAACCACCAAAACAACTGAGATTATTCAAGTTTAGTACGTTTTACAGTGGCAAATAACCTGTTGCAGCAGCTGGACCAGCCTGATTCAATGTCTGTAACCAGGCAGATCCATCATGCCAAGCTCCAATCTACAATGACTGTGAGCGGCCCAAAGCGGGACGGTCCAATCAGAGTCCTTTAGAGCAGGAAGAGGAACGAGCTATGAGCAAGATGACAGGAGCATAGATGCTAACAGCCTCAGAAGGAGTTTTGTCAGATCGTGACTAAATTTCTTAATTAAATGAAAAAGAAATGACAACACTTCAAACTTCTCTGAAGTAAGGATATTTACAGTCCACGTCTGACATGCTTTGACGAGAGTTTTTGTTTTTTGTTGGCTCACCTGTTGCTCAACAGAATGATCCAATCACCTGCTGGATATTCTTCTGAAAGGTTCTGCCCTCCCCAAACACTTTCTATGGGTTCTTTCCCAGATTGACTAGAGAAATACACTGCCTGGCCAAAAAAAAAGTTGCCACCACAAAAAAAAGTCACACACTCTAATATTTTGTTGGACCGCCTTTAGCTTTGATTACAGCACACATTCGTTGTGGCATTGTTTCAGTAAGCTTCTGCAATGTCACAAGATGTATTTCCATCCAGTGTTGCATTAATTTTTTCATCAAGATCTTGTATTGATGATGGGAGAGTCTGACCACTATGCAAAGCCTTCTCCAGCACATCCCAAAGATTCTCTATGAGGTTAAGGTCTGGACTCTGTGGTGGCCAATCCATGTGTGAAAATGTCTCATGCTCCCTGAACCACTCTTTCACAATTTGAGCCCGATGAATCCTGGCATTGTCATCCTGGAATAGGAAAGAAAAAATCCATTGATGGAATAACCTGGTCATTCAGTACATTCAGGTAGTCAGCTGACCTCATTCTTTGGGCCATAATGTTGCTGAACCTAGACCTGACCAACTGTAGCAACCCCAGATCATAGCACTGCCCCCACAGGCTTGTACAGTAGGCACAAGGCATCTTACCCTGATGTGCCCATGACTCTGGAACAGGGTAAATCTGGACTCATTAGACCACATGACCTTCCTCCAGGACAGTTCTTAATCCAATTTTAGTAGTTTCTGCAGTCTCCTTAGATGTTTTCTCTTCTTGATGCATGCCAATGATTTGACCCTTCTTAAACAGACTAACATCTTTTCCATGGACACAGGATGTGTCTTTCGACATGGTTGTTTAAGAAATGAGAAGCTACTCATTTCATCAGCTGGGGTTTAATAACTTGTTGCCAGCTTAAAGACAATGGCCCATGCAGTAATTATCCAATAGGAGGCTCATACCTATTTGCTTAGTTAAATCCAGGTGGCGACTTTTTTTTTGGCCAGGCAGTGTATATTGACTGGTTCATCTGGTGTGTCAGGTTATATGCCAGCCATCGTAAGTAAATACTTAAACACACTAAGGTGTGCATATAATGAAGCCAAATCTAAGTTGCAGAAATAAGAAGCTAAAAAAATCAGAGTTGCTCCCACGTGGCAGCAGTATGAGTCTGATCTCTTTTTTACCTACATTTTGTAAGAAAACAAAAATACTAAAACAACTAGAGGTGCTCTGAGAGCACACACCTCCACCAAGATGTTTCTGACATTGTTAGCCTAGTTGTTATGGAAAAATCTAGCAATGTCAACTGCTCCTCTAGAAAATTCTTGCATCTGCATCTGTTTCAAGATCACCCCCAAAATCTTGATTTCAGATTCATCATCAGCTGCTACTTGTGTCATGACCAGTATTCCCTGAAAATGTCATCAAAACCAGAAAGAAACTTTTTCAGTTATCTTTCTCACGCTTAAGATGAATTGACAAGCAAACAAAAATTGGACAATTGTGGAAAAACATAATAATAATAATAACAATAATAATAATAATAATAATAATACATCCATGAGACCAAAATAATTCTTATTATTCAATGTATTTAAAATTCGACCTCCACAGTTTTTGTCAAAAGAAAAAAGGTCCATTGTACAAATGTACTTGCTGACCCCTTGTCTATCCTGTCAGGCATTCCTCATCAAGGAATAAAGAGCCAATTCTCTTTCAAAATAAAAAAATAATTTAAGTTGTGTATTTTTTTTAAGTTTTAATGTTTTTTAAGTATTATTCTTATGAATAATTTAATTAAAATGAGTTACACAGAATGTGAAAAAAGATTCATACATGAGGCTTGAACTGAGTGCAGAAAAGAAAATACTTAGGAATTAAAGGGATTATTTTGGGCTTTTGAAGTGGGGTTGTGTGAGGTACCTGGCATGAGCCTGAACGTGTGCCACAGTGTCACAGCTCAGTTGTCTGAGCTGTGACACTGTTGATGCTATTGCTGTACATGGTGCCAGATTCTCAGCATAATAAAAAGAATTGTGGGAGAAAACAAACCACAAAAACAGCATTGGGACATCACACGCAACTAACAGATTGCTTATATCCGCTTAATTTTCCACCGCAGCGCTGCTTTGATTAGGCACTATTTTGAGACATGGCACAGCCTACGTGTCCTTCCGCCAGCAGCATTAGGATTAAACTATGGTCTTACTTAAGGATCCTCGCTGACCAAGCAAAGTTATTTTGACGAAGAATGTTTTTCAGTTTACCTCCACAACAACAATAACACCAAGTTTTATCGTGAAATACATTTATCACTGAAACCATGACTTCTGTCTTTACGAGCTAAACAATCAGAATGTGCAAAATACTTACTTTGAAGCTGAACTTTCATTTCGCTTCTCTGTTTTGTCCTTGGAGTTTGTAAAACTGTGAATCTGGTCTGTACAATTATAAATGTCCACAACAGCAACGAGGTTCTGTTTGATGAGGGCTGCTCGCTGCAAAAAAACAGCTAACAGTATCCTCTGATCCTGAACATCCTGAAGCATTACTTTTAGTCACAATGTTATTTCATCCAGTTTGACAACATGAGCTCACGATATAGTCACCTGAATCAACAGGTACCGTTGTCTCTCCGGTTCTTCAGTTCCTACGGCAGATTCTGCTATTGTCAGTTCAGACCTGTTCACTCTCATCTGCAGAAGTTTCTCCTGTGTGTGCTCCACCTCATATGAGTATTCCAAAGTATCAAAAGTAAACAGCAGACAGATTGACTGCAAAACTTGTCAATTTATCCCACTTGGTAGCAGTTGTTTCCTCTTGTGAAGTAAACAAGTCGGTATGCTAGCGGAAGGACACATAGGCTGTGCCGTGTCTCAAAATAGTGCCTAATCAAAGCAGCTTGGTAGTGGGAATAAAGTAGATATAAACAAACTGATGATCCCTCGCTGTTTTTGTGGCTTGTTTTCCCCCACAACTCTTTTATTACGCTGAGAATCTGGCACCATGTACAGCAACGTAAAGCATTAGCATCTGTCCTGAGATTTCCTGAACAGAAAAAAACACAACCCTACTTCAAATACTCCAAACTAACCCTGTAACTCTGATGAACTGGGGTCTGATCAAGGCAACTTAATCAAAAAAGAATAAAAAGAACATGTTTTAGAGCAGTGTACCATTTTATGTTTGTGTCTGCAAAACCGTGGACCTTGGATTTTAAAATCAAATCACCCACTATCATCGAAGGACATCAACATTCAGATGATCAGCAAATGGATTTATTCCCAAGGGCACTTTCACCAGATCCTTATTGCAATGAGGAAAAAGGATAGCCCTGCAGAAATTACCCTTTATGAAGCACAATTTCATCAAAAAGCTTTTGTTGTATCCATATGAGGTCCTACTGTGCTCAGATGGTATTGGTATACTGCACCAAACCAGTCACATTTTGTTGTATTAGCATTTTTAATAAAACCTATGAAGTGATGTTGAATATTTTTGTAAAGATCAAACCTTATAACAGCATGGCCCATTATCCATCATTCGCCCTGTTATGGTTTATCTTATTTTTAGTAACCACTAGCAGAACAACTGGATACACAGACAAGTCTCTGCCTTCCTGGGAAAGCAACAGAAGCTCATTAAACCATCAGGATAAACACACGAGGAAACATCAACAATGTAAGCGGGCAAGTAATTGAGATGTGCAAGGGCCAGGAGAAAGGAGAGGAGCTATAATCTTTGGCAAGCTTTCCCTTAACAGTGGTAATAAACACGATACAGTCATAAATGGATGTTATGAAGGGGGTGTAATAATGAAGAAATCTGGAAGGAACAATAATTTATTCTTTGATTATTCTGATTTTATTTGCTTTGGGAATCAATACCAAAGCAATGCAAAAGGCGAATCAGGTGTGCTGCTTTTGAAACAAATGTGTGGAGCAATAAAGGAAATGTGGTCAATGTGCCGTAGATACAGCATAAGCGCTAATAGAATATATAACAGTGGTTCTCCAATGATTCAGCCCAAGGATCCTCAGAGACTTCCATAATTACCTCTGCCAAGGAGTCAAGTCTGTTTGTCTGTGTTCAAAATAACTTGAAAAGTTATGAACGGATTTGGATGAAATTTTCAGGAATTGTCGGAAATGGGATATGGAAGAACTGATTAAATTTTGGGGGTGATCCAAATCACCGTCTGGATCCAGGAATTTTTTAAAGGATTCTTTAACATTTTATGTTAAAGAATCCTTTAACATCCATTTTCGGCATTTGTGCATATAACTCCACAAAAACCTACCTTGGCGGAGGTTTGCGCTCTCCAAGTGCTCTCTAGTTAGAAATTGAGATAATTTTTAAAAGCAAAAAATGCAAACACAAAATGTTTGTGTTAGTGTTTTAACTTTAACTGGAAAAGAACTTTGAAACAGTTCCATTTTTTACATACATGCTTTTTTTTTTTTACCTAACTATAACATGTATTTTTTCTGCACATCTCTTAATTTATCACATTATAAGCCCAAGATAACAAAAAATGCTAAACTCTCATGAAAAAAAATGCATTTGCTTGTTATCCAAGCAAACTGCAGTAAAATAAACTGAAAGGATTACTGTCCTGAGGCTTCCATGCATCTTAGATGAGCCTCTTTTCTTTCAAGAACAAAACTGCAGTCCATTGACAACAACTCCATGATGCACTCATGGGTTCCAGTGCACTAGCTAACAACCAATGCTATGGAGCTAAAACAGTTAATCAAACAATTACAGCAGTAAACCCAGAAAACGGGCTTTTTGATCAAGTAATCATAATTATTCTTACTCAAGATTTTTTAAACCCCCAAAATAGACAGATAGATAGATAGATAGATAGATGGATAGATAGATAGATAGACAGATAGATAGATAGATTGTGATATCATAGATAGATAGGGAATATGCACATATATCCATCACAAATGACAAATCTTTTTTACATCCACGGGCAGTTCAGAAATATATTTGACATTCTCCTGTGTCTCCTCAGTGCTGGAGGTAAGTAACTTCCAGATATGTGTTTCCCAATCAGCCTAAATAAGTCCTAATTTTCCTTAAGTAATGAACGAACACTGGGGGATGAGAAGTAGAAAAACACTGAAGTCCTTAAAAGCCTTCATCCCACATAATGGAGTGCACTTTCTTCTCCCTGGTCTTTTCCTGTTTGATACATTTTATACACTGCAGTGTATAAAAGAGAAAGAAGCAGAAAGAATAAATGTGATAATGAAGGCTTCAGACCTATTTCAGAATAAACGACCTTTTTTTGTTCTCTTTGCCTCAGTTTCTCTCTCTTTGTACCCTCTGCTGTCTCTCTCTCTCCCTCTCTGTTTCTCATGCTCCCTCTCTGTCGTTGTGTGCCCCAGCAGTATTTCACAGCAAAGAAGAAGAGGACACCATATGTAAGATCAAATGAAACACTCGCCTTGTCACCGTCAGACTTTGTACAGCCTCAGATGGTGGTGCTCTTTACAACAGTGAATGCGTTTTCACGGCTTCTTTATGAGCTTGCGTGGGCTGCAATATAAACAGCACCACTCATTTATGTTAGCAGGGAGCTAATTATCACCCCCTCACAAGTGATCTTGCACCAAGACATCCAGTTGCACGGAGGTCAACTGCCATTCACACACATGTGCACTTACACTCACCAGCAGACCAGACACACTGGTGATCACAAGCTATAGTTCTACTCCAAAAGCTGTGCAGACAAACTCTTAAGGTGTTTTTCTTCTAAGAGCATTTACCACAACAGAGGGTATGCACTGACGTCACAATGTGTGTGCCAAACAAGCAGTTCCACCTGCTGGGTGGCAGACAGCAACATCTAGTGAATGAATCAGTGAGAAGGAACAGGGAAAAGCTGTAATTTACCCGAAAAAGTGCTGTGTTTTGAGCAATTTTCTGTATTTTATTATTTTATTAATTATTTTTGGTGATGTTAATCATAGTAGGTGCAGAGTCTAAGCTGACACATGTTTAAAACATTACTAAACAAAACTTCTGCAGCCATAAAGTTATGTTTAAAATAAAGTATCTATTGGCCCAAGCCATAGGACAAAGTCCTGTAGTGATGGTTATTATCTATTTGTGGGATTTGCAGTTATTCAAAATAAGGTCAATGTACCCAGACATTCTCTGTGCATACACATTTAGCATCGGTTTAACTGGTGTTGCCTCCCATTTACTTTGAATTTGACACCTGAAACAGTGATATACTAGGAATGGGGGAAAAACTGATACACTATAGTATCACGGTATTTGACATGGCGACATTGTATATATTCACATCTACTATGTATCAATATCTTTCATTGTATTTATTTCCAACATGTAATAAACCTTTTGGTTTTATAAAAAAAAATCTCTTGACATCCACACAATGGTGCTACTGAGCCAGGTCAGACAGGTGACCTTCATTGTGCAGGAGAGTCAGATGTTAGTAAATACGGCAACACAGGAGAGAAGCAAAAGGAATACTGTGGAGATACAGCTCATCTCACTTGGCACCATCTACGGAAAGCAAAAGCCAAAGACAGCAAAGCTAATGCTAAGTTAACCCCACTGAAGATCCAGCTAACATCTGACAAGTTTAGCTTGTCAAAGCTGCCTCAGTGTCCAAGTTAGCTGAGGCAACAGCTCGATCTATGCCTTACTATATTTACAAAGACTCAAATGTTGAAGAAAACAAGTTTTTTTTTTTACATGCCTGTTGGAGCCCAGGTGTGGGCCTACATCCATGTATGATTTCACCGACACAGCAGTACTAAAGCTCTACAGAGCAGTGAAGAAAAAAGTTGAAGAGAGGCTGAGCACAGCAGTGCGGGTTGCATTTATCAGCTATGTGTGGACCTTAGTCTGTCAGTTTCACTCCTGTTTTCAATAAAACTGAAGGGATTTGAATATACTGAGATATGTTTCTTATAAATATTATAGAATTCGTTTTTTTTTTTCTTTTTGGATGGAAGTATAGTCAAGAAAACATTGTAAATCGCAATATATCACAATGTAAAGTATTGCAATAATCAGCATACAGTAATATATTAAGAATCCCAATAAAATTGAATCAGGTCTCAAGTATTGTGATAACATTGTATCATGGTAGCATCCCACTAGACCGCTCTTACTCTAGCTGGCTCTTAACTGGTTTTAAGCAACTTTTTTATGGTGCATTTTATGGACTCTGGTTATTTTTGTCATTGCCTTTTACCGTGTGTGTTTTTTCTACAATCAGCTAACTCGATTTTAAGTTATTTAGAACAAACCAGGTAAATGACTTCACTTACCACGCCATCCAGCTGCCAGAGCTGTACACGAGTTGGAGCAAAGAATATCCACACTGCGTCTCCACCTCCCGCTCCCGCAGCAAAAAACTTTGCACATTTAAACAAGACTGTTTTTATTACTAATGATCTGATTTTAGGTTATAGACTTTATGTTTTTAACTAAAACCTGGCTCAGCACAAATGGACCTATTACACTGCTTGAAGCCTCACCTTTTTAACAAAGATCTGCAGAGGCAGCTTTTGGTTATTAACAGCCCACATATAACAGCCTGCCTGCAGACCTGAGGGCAGCACAGATTGTCAGCATTTTTAGAATTAAACTCAAGACATATTTTTTAATCTTGCTTTTGAATAACTTTAACTTTATTTTAGGTAATTCAAATTATGTATCTCAGTCTATGTACATTTTTGCAACATTTATAATTTATATTGTCAAATTTCTTAGTGTATTATTATTTCACTCTTGTTTTTATTTGTTTACTGGTTTATGAATGAAGTTTATAGATTATATTGTCCTCTAATCTTTGACTTTCATTTCTTATTTATGTATATTATTACTATTATTATTTGAGTTTTATTATAACTCTTATCTTATCTCTAGTTTAAGTGTTTTTACACCATCTTGAGTGTTTTTTCATAATGAACTCATGCTGGAATTTCCTCAGTTCCCAACTCTCACAGTTCTGTATAATCAAGGTCTTTAAGATAGTTCCTTTTTCTTCAATATGGGTTTGTTTGTTCTGATTGACTTTATGTTTGTCTTGCATGTTCTTTTGTTGTCTCTGTCCATGTACAGCACTTTGTGCTACAGTCTTTTTGTATGAAAAGGGCAAAACACAATCAAGGCTTATTGATTGATTGGTTGATCAATGGTGAGTCCAACCCCAAGAAGCTACAGTGGTCCTCTTTTCCTGGATGATGAGCCCTCCACCCATGAAGTTCAGTTGGTTTCCTGGAGCAGTCACTTCAGAACCTTCTGAGATGATTTTGGAGCACCCTGTGTATCTAAATGGACTCGAAACAAACACTAAACAAGACAATGGCCACTTTTCAGATGACCAAACACTGCCAATTTGTCTTTATTGTTATTTGGACCAGCTCTGTAAAAATATGAATGGACTTGTAAGCTAACTGCAGCTGTTACTTGTAGGTTTCAAAAGCTTTTTGCTACCGGCACATTGACTAACCTCAAACACCCACGGTTCACTTGATTTAAATTCCTTGTTACACCCTTGGTGGATGGAGGAAGATGTGTTGAAGTCTCTCTGTTTAATATAATGCCTGGTCATTACATAAGCTGGTTATCAATTAACTTGCTTTCCTATTTATTTAAAGAGGTAAGACTTCTGTATGACATTTAACTCAAAGAGAAAAGACAAAAACTTGCTATTTGTCCGTCTACTTTACAGCCCATTCACACAGCCTGATGACAAAGCTTTATCTTTGTCAACAACCTGAGAGAGAAACTCTGGCCTTATTTAAAAACAAGACATGGATTGACTCTGTTTTTTTCCCTTTTAGCTACTCTGACTCATGTCTGTTGATTTTCTCTAACAGATATTATGTAATCAAAATTACATGAGGGAAAAACATCAAAATTGTCTGACTGAAAAAAATCTTGCAGACTAATTTATTCAATTTTTGTCCTACACCTTGTGGAAAAGTTTTGATAATAGAGATGGGACACATGATTGGGACGTGGTGTTTTATATTAAAATTATTCAGATGTTCTCTGTATTCCTGCTTGTGACTTCCCTGGTTGATCAGTTCTATCCAAAGGCCCATATATTTAACAGCTAATTATTAAGTAACTATCTTTGCTTCAGAGCACAGCTTAGCACAAATACAAGCCCATAATCTCAGTCAGGAGTAAAAATGTTTACAGTGACATTACGTTGAATAGTAGAATCCCATTAATACAATGTATTTCACCTTGTCATACTGTAATATAAAATAGTGAGAATTATTTAAAATCCTTATTTAGGGTGTACAAATAGCCTGGTAGTTATGGTACACACATGCAGGCGGCTAAGGTTCCATCACAGCTCGAGGCCAGTTTAGCGTGTGGTCCTTTGCTCTCTCATCTCCTTTCTGGCTTTATCCACATTTTCTCAACACCATCAATAAAGGCAAAAAAGTCTGTAAAATAAACACTGAAAATTAAAATTCTCATTTTGAGGTAAGCTTATTGACAATTTGGTTAAAGCATTAAAAAAACAAACATAAACTAGGCGTGCGTTCTAATGGTAAAATATCTGTGGTGATCAACTGAGGGTTTTTTTCTCTCATCGTAAATTTGCCTAATAATGCTTGGTGGTGTGCTTGGAGCAGATTCATTTTGGGTCTTTGTTAATTGACTCACAAAATAGCAGACTCGTCATCTGTGGCACACAGGACACATCATACTGTTCATGCATGTTTACCTAAGCAGTGTTGGTGTGTTCATGATGTGTGTTTGTGTGCATTAAAATGTGGTAGGTCGATCCCCGTTGGCAGGAGAGAGTGGGGGGAGAGCTGCTGTGGGTGTTGATGAACAGCTTCTCAGTTTCCACAGCAACATCCCGACTCAGTCAGTCTCCATAGCAACAGATAACAGCATTAGCTGATTCAGCCAAAGTGAAGGTTCATATTTCCTCTTTTTTTAAGGTTGTTGATGACAAATGGATGCAGGAGCAGGGACTTCAGGGCTACATCAGCAAGCTATCCAGCTGCATTAAAGCTCCAGGATCAAGTGAAACAACAGCACTTAACTGATATTCGACTGGTCAATGTGATATCTGTAAAAAACAAATGAGCTATCTGAGGCTGATAGCTTATCTGTAGACAATTGCCCTAATTTAGACAAAAAAACTGGCCTTTTAGAAGTAGTGCTATCAGGAAGGATTTCTTTTTACTTAGGGCAGGTGGATGTGGTGCCTTCACAGGGAGAAAAGCTTTTTCACTGCAGTCATGTGGCTTCTCAAATTAGCAAGGGTTAAAGGACCACTCACATCTCTTACACTGTGAAAAGGACAAGAGATGTGAGACATTCATATGGATCTCTCTGCTGCTGATTGTTCTCTTTTTTTTTTTGTCAATTTAGCGCTTGATACTGCTTTGGTGTGTGTGCGTGTACCCACACAGTTATGACTCAAACACACTGGATGCATGACAGCTGACAAGCACTCCAGCTCCTGGTGCGATGCTGTTCAGACCAGGTCATGGCTGTGCCTCTTTGCTGCCATCGCCTTGTCTCTCTCCAGAAATCACACCTCAGTGACATGTTTCAATCTAAATTTTAAGAGGAGCCACACTGAATCTCCCCACAGGTGACCTGCTTCATTGAATGAACTGGGGAAAATTTAGAATAAAAGCGTCATGTTTGACTGAGAGGAGTTTCTCTACAGAAATGGCAAATTGAACTTTTACATTGACACACATAGGAAGTGTAACTGAACTGTGCCTATCTTTTCTGGGACTTATTATATCAATAAGGACTTACTGTACATATCTGCTGAAACAAGGTAAACCTGTACTTTTTTTTCATTTTCTCACAGCTTGCTGTAAAAAAGGGCAGGCTCGGAACAAATTAAAATCAGCACACCCCTCAGCCATCACACTGCCAAAATGTGTCTTGTAAAAACACCATAAGATACGCACACATGCATTGCTGCACCCCTAACTGGCTCCATGTGCTCTTGGTACAGTCAAAGCACACAGAGAGGAACAACTTTAACCCTTCATGATGCCTCTACAGCATTCACAGTGAACCTGAAACATCAGAATGGCCTTTACATCACAGAATGAAATCAGGGTTGCTTAATATCATGGGAACAATATAAGTAGATAAATGACTTGAAACATGATAATCAGTATCAGCTGATATGACATTATTTTCCAAGATTTACAGCCAACATTTTAACTGTATAAACTGGCAACAGAAGTCCTATATATTGGCTGTAACAGTGGCAGAATGTAAAGTACCTCATCATTAATGGATGTCCTTACTTATAAATCAAAGTATAATTTATAAAAGAATAAAGTGCTATCCTTGATAAACATCTGCATCTGTTTTTAACAAAATGGGGTGTTGCCATGGAAGGCAAAGGCCAATTTTAGCAAAGTGGAGGCCTTGTGCTCTTCAGAAAAATGATCTCCAGCAATATTGCTGGTGATGTTGAGTTTGGAAAAATCTTAACATCGAAAAATCAGCAAAAGTCCAGTATCATTCATCCCTAATTTAAACATGCCTTAGATTTCACCAAACTCAAAGCACAGTTCATTGCCAGTCTTTGCATTCAGTTTTTTTTTTTTGTAATTTTAACAATAACAAAGAAAAGGGAGTCTTGTTGATGTTTTACAACAGAAAAGTGATTTATGTTGGTGGCAGTTTATGTTTTTGAAGTAAACCAAAAAATATAGAGTGTTACATAACATTCAATGGCATTCAGCCATGAGAGACCCTGATACTTTTGTACTTCATTATAGCAGTTATTGTAAATGTTAAATGCATCTCTCCATCCATGGCTGTTGTTGATCATGCCACCATGATGACTACCTTTACAAACATATAGAGGAGAATCCTCTTGAATGTAAGATGTCACATCTCGAGGGGCAAACCTCTAATAAATCTCAATTTAACAGAGACAAATATGATGAGGACAAATTTATGGTCTGGGCATCCACAAATTTGTGACTATCAGAATTGTCATCTTAGTCCATTTGTCTCTGCACAACTCTCTTAACACCCCCACCACTGCTTCAGTGGATGGCTGTTCAACATGAGTCTGGTTGTGCTCAAGACTACCTGCTGCTTCACAGAGGTTTGTTCTTGCCACTGTAACTGTTGCTGATTGTGGCAATGTGCTTTACTCTAAATAATCTATAATTATTATTTTTAAAAAGTGAAGAGTATGGCATCAACCTACTCTTTTAAAATATCTTGAGATAACTTTTGTTATAATTTGGTGCTATACAAACAAGGATTGATTGATTCATTCTACCCACGGGCAGTGACCTACACACCGAGGCCTTACAGTAAATGTTGGCACACCTTTCCTTCTGCACCATGATATACAACCAAATTACCACAAACACAACCCACATCACATGGATACAATAACTTGACCTTGGTTTTAATTTCCCTCCACACCCACCTCATATATCATTGCAAAGGAAACATGGAGCAGGGGCTGGGTGGGTTGGGAGTTCATTCAAAGGAGACACGAGAAAAGGAGAAGAAGAGCCAAAGGTGGCAACTAGTAAGACACTGAAAGACCACTTAAAGCAAAATAAATGACTAATGACATTGAGGGAAAGGGGGAAGGGTTTGAGGTTGGTTTTGAAATTTGACTTATATTCTACTGTTTTTAGCTGCCATGTGTTTCCCTGTTTTTCTAACTAGAACTGATGAACGAATGTTAGCAAGAGGGTCAAACACTGACTTTTTGGCTGGAGTTCACCAGTCAAATATATATTTTATCAGCCAAAATTAGGCAAATTACCCTCTGACATTCCCTTACCAATGGCTACTTTACCTGTATTTGTCAAATGGCAGAAATTATAAAATAAAGCATAACAGACTACTGAATGCTGAATATTTTATGGACCGTTTCACAATCATGAATAGACCCTCCTATTGCTATCCAAGTAAAGCAGCCAAGTGGGATTGCCATGCAGAGCATGTGTAATTGGTACTGCTTGCTCAATTTGGTATTATGTTTTTATCTTTTTATTCCAGTAGATCTTTGTAAACTGTCACAGGTTGTGAAAGCACCTCAGTTAATAGTCTTTCAGCTGGTTACTCCTGATGCATTTTCTTCTTACATTCTCCTTGCACACACATATGGAAACCACTAAACTAAAGTGATAAATAATCGTCAGTGCTACTCAAGCAACACAACTGGATTGGTTACCATGGTAGCAAAAGGGCTGCTTCATGTAACAGCTATGCAAAGGCACAGTTGGCATGTATGAAATGTCTACACAGAGAGGAGAACAAAGGGAGAGAGAGAGAGAGAGAGATACTGCTGATCTAGCCATGCATTTCTAAACCGTTCCCCTACAAAAGGAGACTATATAAAAGGAAAGAGCTAGTGGAGTGAAAACACTTCCTTCTCCAGGATTCCATAATCCCTCGAGCACCTGCTGCAGAAAACAAGAGAAAGGCCCATCAACCCGTGTGCCGCAACAAGCAGGTGCTGCAATGAGCAAATCAAAGAGGAGGCGTGCCTACTGACAGGAGGCACATGGATTGGAGAACTGTAAAAGGGCAGCCACATATACTGTGTGTGTGTGAGTGAGTGAGAGAATAGCAGGTGGTTTGACACAATGACTTCTTCTGGGAGAATATGGAAGATTTAACACATGCTTTTAGCAGCTTTTGTCAAATGAATGTTTTTGGTCTTGCAATGAGGTATGTTGTTGAAGCTGACTTGGAACTTTAAAGTCATTTTTTGGCTTATATGTCATTAATAAAAGAGGGAGACAGGCCACCCAAAACAGGTCATAAGCTAAAATAGATCCCAGACTGCCCCTCAAGGCCAGAGCCTACACATCTGGGAGGTGCAGACATAAACTGCGATGCTACTGGTATCCCTAGGTACAAACATGATATGAAGCAAGCCAAGACCATCTCTATAGCTCAACCTCAGCACAGTTGTTTTCTACCAAAAAATAGAATTTGACTGCTGTGTTAATATATGTTCAACAAACCTAGTCTAAAGGTGTGTTCACACCAAATGCAACTTTGCAACCAAGATCGCGTCGCAAACCAAAGTCCTGTCACCTGTTCATAGCTCATTTTGTCACCGTTGCTCAGTGACGTCACGCCTGCTTGGGTTTCACCCCGTAATCATATCATATATCATATAATAGGACATATTAGCTGGCATTATTCCAGCTGTATCCTTTTCACTTACTTATCAAACACAAAACACTGCAGCAGTTGGCCCTGCAGCAGCATCTTCTGTGAGTTTTCTGCAGTCCGTCCAGATGGAACTAATGTCCTCACCAACTAAAGTTCCCCACACGGACATAGACTGTCACTCTGTGGATCGAAATAAAAACAGTCTGTCACGGGTGTCATCACGCACCCACACAACGCTGATTGGCTCTCATGGCACGACATCGCCTGAAAGGTTCAAATATTTCAACTTTGGCCACGAAGCACAGCGACCTGCTCCACGTCCAAAGCGACTCCAGAGTTCCCATCTGCAGCAAAAGGGGCGCCGCCCCCATGTCTCCAAAGATGCGACCAAGTCGCCCAGAACATCTCCGTCACATCACGTGAGATCTGGTCGTGAGTGGTTGTGGCTGTACATTGACTCTGCATGGAGAGTCGTCACCGAGGTTGCCCAAGTCGCGTTTGGTGAACGCAGACTTGGTCCGGACAACTCTCCAAATAATCTAGGTGTGAAAACCACCTTTATCATAGGAAAAGAAGAATTAAAATCTCTTAAACTTGGGTTTTCCACAGACTTCATTTTAGGTCTGCGTTCAGACCTCCAAAAATACTTAAAGATGATTGATCCAGAAATGCTAAATGCTTATTTATTGTATTTGAGGACTCATTACTACACCACTTCAAAAAAACACCAATTAGTTACATCTGACAAGTAGATAATTCATGAGCCATCCTAAAATATTTTAATTATAGTAACATGATTTTCCAAACAACTCTGAAAGTAAAGAATATTGTAGCAGAACAAGCAGGTATTGAGTCATGACGGATACGACTGTCAGGTTGTGAAAGTAGATTTCATGCACATATTTTCTCTTTATCACTAAAGCAAGCATACAGTATGTGTACGTGTATGGGTTTTGTCAGTTTTTTAACACCATCCTCAGTAGTGTAATCTTGTAATTTCCCCCAGAAGAGAGACTCCAACTCCCACTTAATCTTACATAAACTAGCACTTAATTCTGGTAATCTTTGAGCCATTGTATTTTTGTGCTGCTGTGAGTGATGAGAGAGTATTTTTGTTAATCAAGTTATAAGGGGCAGTAGAAGTAGTGTTAAAGACAGAATTTGCTACAGTCATTGGGCCACACACATCTAAATACATCTAATATATATCTGCTATATGTATTCTATATATTAGCTGTAATGACAGCAAAATGGATGGCTGTAATAAGATACTCCACCTTATTATCAGTGAATGTTTACATTTAAAAATACAAAATTATATATTTTTGGTAAATGAAAGACTGTTTTTCTGGTTTCCCATCAGTTTTTATCAAGTGAACTGAACTCAACAACAGGAACAGGTAAATTTAAAGCTAGGGTTGGTAATTTGATTTAGATACACTTTTTGTTGTACTGGTTAAAATGATCGTTTGTCCCGATGGCAATCAATGTATGATGTGTTCTTAAAAGAGAGCGAAAAATAGCCGCTGTCTACAGCAGGAGTAAAGCAGGGAAAACACCAACCAATCACAGCGACTAATTCCAAATTCATTAAACCAATCAAATCCCAAACTGTCGTTCTGCCCACCTTCTGCGTGTACATTTTGCCGGCGTGCACTGACCCTGATTCAACTCGAGCTGAGAGGGATCCAAGTACGCTGGAGAATGCTTACCGTTGGTTTTGGAGGAGCTCCAGGAAGGGGGGGGGGGGAGGAGATGCTACATTCAAATTCATGCTAGTTTTCCAAAATTACTGACTCTAGCTTCAAGTAAGGTCGTGGCTTAATACTCTGACAAGCAAATTATTGGTATCAGCGGTATTAAGTTTGAAAATACTGACATATTGGATCTGGGCAAATGTCTAACATGGTGCATCCATTTGACCAAAGTAATTAAATATATACTTACAGTATATACTCATGTATATTGTGATATAACTCTTTAAATCTATGACACATGAAAAATGACACATCCTGTCCCAGTTGTCACTGCCAGAATGACGGACTTCTATATGACAGTTTAACATTGAAAACTTGCTCTCTTCTCGTTTTCTGAAAGTAACAGTGTTTCCCGCAGCCCTTTGTAGTTAAGGCAGACACTTCAACATGATGCACCCCGTACCTTAACTAGCTTTGCTAAAGGAAAAATACAAACTTCTGTATTTGCATTTACAGTTAAAATTCCTCCACGCACCATCTCCTTCCGAAACATAAAAAACATTGACCTTGAATCTCTCACTACTGGTATTGACTGCCTCCCCAGCCCTGTTTGTTCGTCCACCACGGACAATCTGGTCTCCCACTACAACAGCAGCCTCCAAAGTCTTTTGGATAACCTGGCCCCCCTCAAAACCAGATCTGTCACCTTTACTCTCTCTTCACCTGGTTCACCCCCTCTCTCTGACAGCTTAAAACCAAAGGACGCCAACTGGAACGTCACTACAGGAAAACTGGTCTCACGATTCACAAGGACATATATAACAACCATCTCTCCCATTATAAAAACTGTATTTCTCAAGCAAAATCCACATACTACTCCAGTCTGATCAACAACAATGAAGGGGACTCAAAGGTCTTATTCTCCATACTCAAAAATATTACACAGCCCCCTGACTCACTTCCTCCGCATATGTATTCAACTGCCTCATGTAATAGCCTCATCTCCTTTTTCTCAGACAAAATAACCAACATTCATCAGCAACTTATTCCAACCATTCCAGCAAGTTCACCCTCCTTTCTTCCTGCTGTTCCTCCTTCTCAATCACTCTCAGTATTCACCCTACCCCCTGTCACTGAAATTGCTAATCTCATCAAAAAATCAAAAACCTCCACCTGCCGACTGGACCCCCTTCCTACTGTTCTTGTCAAAGCTGCTGCTCCTTCTCTGGCCCCTCTCATCACACTCATAACCCACTCCTCCCTCACCACTGGAGTTGTCCCCTCACCCCTTAAAACAGCTGCTGTCACTCCCATACTTGAGAAACCCGGTGCTGACCCCAACAACCTCAACAATCTCCGTCCTATTTCCAACCTTCCATTTCTCTCCAAAATCCTCGAAAAAACTGTTGCCTCACAACTCCATTCCCATCTGTCTCACAATAATCTCTATGAACAATTTCAATCTGGTTTCCGTCCCCTTCATTCTACTGAAACAGCATTACTCAAAATCACCAATGATCTCCTCTTAGCTGCTGATTCTGGTCTGTTATCAATTCTCATCCTGCTTGATCTGAGTGCGGCCTTTGACACCATCTCCCACACCATCCTCCTGGACAGACTTCACTCAATTGGCATTACTAGGACACCCCTCACCTGGTTCAAATCATATCTCTCTGGCCGCACTCAGTTCATTCAGCTCAAATCTTTCACTTCCCACCCACTCCCACCCTCTCACCACAGGTGTGCTCCAGGGCTCGGTCCTGGGGCCCCTGCTCTTCATCATTTACATCCTCCCACTTGGACACATCCTCTGAAAATATAACACTCAGTTTCACTGCTACGCGGATGACACCCAGCTCTACATCTCCACTAAACCTGACTCCATCCTCCCACCCTCCTCCCTCACCAACTGTCTTCTTGAAATAAAATCCTGGTTCACACTTAACTTCCTCAAACTAAATAGTGATAAAACTGAAATGTTACTATTTGGCTCTAAATCCACTCTCAACAAATCCAACAGTTTCTCCATTCCATTTGACCACTCCTCCATCTCCCTCTCCCCTCAGGTAAAGAGTCTGGGTGTCATCCTCGACAGCACACTCTCCTTCACCTCTCAAATCAACAGCATAACCCGGTCAGCATACTTCCACCTCCGTAATATCAACCGCCTCCGCCCCTCCCTCACCCCTCACACCGCCGCCATTCTGGTCTACAGCTTAGTCACCTCCCGACTCGATTACTGCAACTGCCTTCTGTTTGGTCTCCCTCAGAAAATCCTCCATAAACTTCAACTGGTCCAGAATTCAGCAGCTCGTATCATCTCAAGGACTCCATCCACTCACCACATCACACCCATCCTACAACAGCTCCACTGGCTCCCATCACATACCGCATTCAATACAAAATCCTGCTCCACACCTACAAAGCCATCCACAGCCTCGCCCCTCCATACCTCTCTGACCTCATTCACATCTCTGTACCTGCCCGTACTCTCCGATCCTCTTCATCTGTCCATCTCTCTGTCCCCTCCGCTCGCCTTGTCACCATGGGGGGCCGAGCATTCAGCCGCTCGGCCCCCCAGTTATGGAACTCCCTCCCTCCTGATCTCCGCAACACCGAGTCCTTACCCCTCTTTAAAACCAGACTAAAAACTCATCTGTTCAGACTCTCCTACTCCCTCTGATCGCTGGCACTGTCAGTTGTATTGTATTGATTGTTTTTACACCTGTTTTTACACCTGTTTTTATGCCTGTTTTTATGCTTGTCTTGATGCACCTTTTATTTGTACTTTTGTAAGGTGACCTTGAGTGTCGTGAAAGGCGCCCTTAAATAAAATGTATTATTATTGTTATTATTATTATTAAAAGCTTCTAAATAGGGCCTGATTGAGCCAGACATTACCCTCCTTTGTACTGAAACATGCATGAACGACACATGTGCCAATTACTGACAAATAATACGAATCTTTAAGCCTCAGTCTCAGTGAATGTTTCTAAACTTAATTTGATTGAGTTGGGCAAACAAAGTATGGACTTCCCACAGTGGACGTATTGAGTTTTGTTGTATCGTACATTCAGTCTGGGAAGAATTAACTCTTCAAGACAGTTTTTGCTGTTGAAAAAGTAAAGAATGCTCCCGTCTTTGTTCATGTTCATGGACTGAGAATATTGAACACTTGAGTTTATTGTTTATCACAATAATATACCTCTTTAGGCACAGCCCCTTGAAACACTATAATCATCCTTTGTTACTGCTTTGTTTACATACTGTATGTATTAAACTCTGTGTTTTCTGTGGTACTTTTTTGTAACCTTCACTATAATATAATTTGACTCAACGAGCACAGTCAGGTGTGGCACATTGTGTGAGGTAGGGTGTGATCAAAATAGGGTTTAGCTGGAGCAGATGGTCAAGATTAACACGTAAAAGCACAGAGCACTTCCCCTCCCCCTGAGTCTATAGCCACAGGTTGCTTGAGAGAGGGAGGCACACACACCAAGTCATGCACACACGCACACACACAGGCACACCACTGATAATCTTTGATATTACTGCAGAAGTCAGGGAGGATTACACAGAATGAAGATTGTGGTACCTAGGGCATTAGTACTGAACTAAACTGGATCTATCAAACAAAAGGAAACTCTGATGTTACACACAAAATGAAGCACAGCATTCAAAAGAGGCTCAGAAGCTACCAGAGTAAATAGGAGACATGTTTGTGTATTTTTATGTTTAGATGTGAACATGAAAGTCATGTATTTTGGTTTTGTGTGTGTAGACATGAACGTTTATGGCATAGCTAATAAAGTCAACCTGATTCTCCAGAGACAGTCACACAAGATGAAGCGACACTCTTCTCAACAATAGTGGAATAATTTATGTTCCTGTCGTGTGTCTGACTTGTAAGCTTTTGCAGTTTGAGCTCCCACGGATTCAACAAGTTCAGAGGCGAAGATCACACACTTTACAGAGCATCTGGTGACACTTTCAGCAGCATGGTGGGAAACGGGGAAAGCCAGCTTGCCAGGCATTGAAATACAAAAATCAGCAGCATTTGCGCCTTCATTGTGACTCAGCATTTAGTCCATTTTACACATTTTGTAGCCTAAAAGGACAGATATTATCAATTCTACTTATTGATCTGATTCATTATCAATTCTCTTAATGATTCCTGTGGATTTTCTGTGTAGATAAGTCAGTCTACATAGGTCTTCAGTGGCAACAACACCAAATACATGACATTCAGATAACTAATACTGTGATACATGGAGTAAGGACTGTAACAACAAACCAAGCCCACATTTCAGTATGTTCCTCAGTTTTGGTCATGGTTTTAATTTCTGTTTGGTTTTGACAACTTAGCCATTTTAGCCCTTTTTTAATTTCTTTTCCATTCTGACGCATTGTAGGCTTATTTCAGAACAGCGAGGGATCATTTAGGAAAAAATAAATTCACTTTTATGCCAAAAAAGACAATTCTTTACACATTCTTAATGCAGTTTATGATATATATATATATTAAAAAAATGACCTTTTCAAGTCCTCTTTTGTTTCTGTTTTATAATGCTGGAGATACATGAAATGACATTACATATTATATTATTATGTGTTTCTTGATAGCTCAAAAATGACAGACAATTAAGTTAAAAGTAATATGATGATGTGTTCAAATATAACATCAATGAAGGAAAATCAAGTTTTCATCAAATCAAGTATTTACAGTTGTTCCAACTAGGGCTGAACAATATATCGTTATCGTATCGATATCGAGATATGAACATTCAAGATATTTATATCGAAAAGCAAGGATATAAACAATATAGATTTCCCCGTGCTAAAACTGCACTTTCCACATTCTTTTGTATTATGATGTTTTTATTTTTCTGAAAAATGCTTGGTTTGCACCGAACCCATAGTCATATTGTATCGTATCGGTATCAAGATATCTCGCATGAATATTAAGATATGAAATTTTGTCCATATCGTTCAGCCCCTGTTCCAACTCAAATTTATTGTCTTGCACAGTCAAGGTGTATTGCAGCGTGAAATCAATTTTGTGGCCTATGAAATGTCTCCAGGTGTAAATATAACAAAGTTCCATTGCAGTGCTTTTGCTTAAAGGTGCTGTGAAATGTGATTGTGAATGACAGCTTTTTGTCCTCAAAACCAAGAATATCACGATTTACACGTGTATATTGAAGCATGAACTTCCTATCAAACTGTTCAGTATTTTATTGAGAACTGTTTCATTCCTAATAAACTCTGGACATGGAGCAGTTTGCATCATTTCGTCTAATATTGAGCAACAGTTTTGACCACTTCTGTCTCCTGTATGATGCAACGATCACATCAATAACTTCTTAATTATCATTTCTGCCTCCAGTGAGAGTTGACTGCCTTAAATTTGCAAGGCATTCAATAAGCATAAAGATTAATGATATCAATTCCTTGAGAATTCTTAACTGGAATAGGCTTTTGATTCCCATCCCTTAAAGTGGCACAGCTTGATTTGAGACACATAGAATCATGTCAACAGAATAAAAAAATACATTACTTTTCTTTATCAAAATGCCACAGTACTTTACTCAGTGCCCTTTCCCTTAAATGCAATGACATATCCCTTAAGTTGCTTGTCTCCCAGCTACAAGAAGAACATGACATTTTGTGTTTAAAAGGAATGTGGTGACATTTCATTAACCCCCTGTTGTTGCTAATGTGACTAAATGCATCTCCAGCGAAGCCTGGTGTGAATAAGTTCTCTTTTAACATAACTTGAGTGCATTTATATCTGAAATTCTGAGCACCGTGCAATAATCAATGCCCCATGTTAATGAAGGTGGAAAAAGGTCATAATGTGCTTTCTCTTGAGTGCTCTTTGTCTGTTGTCTCATTAATCTGTGAAAGAAAATACAAAGGTATTTTTCTTATGCAGCTTTGCCATTCAAGAGTCACTTGGTCTGTTTTTATGGAAGACCTAAGGGGGCGTCAACATCAACCTTTGGGCTCCATCAAGACAAACCATTAACAGGATGGAAGACAGAGTGGTAATTGAAAAGCTTTTCAAAAAGGATGTGAGATGCAATTATCCTCACAGAGGCTGTAAGACCAGGGGCTTATGTAAGCTTACTTATCATTCAGCCCGGTACATACAGTATCTTAGAGTGTCTTCACAGTGATGATGTAAATGTGAATTCTGGCAAAGAACAGAAAACTGGTGCACAGTAGGATAAAATGCAACCCATAAAAATCACATTCAAAAAGAGCTGAAACATCCCTAATTAATTCAGAGGGGCACAGACTGAAACCTGATCAAGAAGCCGTTCGAATCCTTGTCCTTTTGGTTGTCACCGACAGCTTCTTGTTAGACAGGAATTTTCAGATTGCAGCTATTCTCTGCTGTCAAACTATGAAGCCTGAAACCAGTTCATTAAGGATCCCTGCTTTAAACATGAAAAAATAAAAGGCAGTGGAGGCTCTGGAATATTCCTGGCACATGGCTGTCTGATAACTTTCTACATTTTTAAATCATTGTGGACAAGGAAGTGGTGGGTGGTTGGGAATTGATGGGCACTGGGTGGGTAGAAAGCTGTCTTTGCACCCTCTCTGGATCATCTCAGGGGTTTGTTTCACTGTAATGAGCCCAGGTGAGTCTCAATCCCTGCACTGTTCACACATTCAAGGATACCGTGGAGGATTTGGAGAAAAAAAAAACTTAAAATGGCATCGGTTTCCTGGTAATTTGTCTTGCATCAGGCAGTCAGATGTGCAATTCTAAAAACACAAGTTAATTTGAGGTCCTTAATTTTAACTGTTGCCAAATTGTGGTCAATGGTTGTTTTACAACTGACATACTTTCAGATGGAGCTTTAAATCGGTACAAATCAGAAGGTGTGAAATAGAAAGCTGTACAGGGGTGGCTTTACTATTTTCTAGGAGACTTAATGCAGGGAGATATTCTTACAGGTTATTTTTAACAAGACTCTCATAATATAAAGAGCATACAGGAAAATAGGGGTCTATGAAAAAATTGACACACCAAGATATTGCAATACTGTTGCTACATTGACATTTTTTAGCAAAATATTGTGGTAGCATTTTATTATTCAATGATTTATAGAAATGTTGTATTTTAGTGCATCCTTGGGGTGCTAGTTGGCAGCAGACATTCAGCCATTTGCTGAATAAACTGTGAATACTTCAGAGGTGATTTTTGATGCGTCTTTCCATTCACATGGAAGTGATGTGTCTTTAGGTTTATACATTGTGTACATTCTAGAAATATCAGCTTCAGGACCCACTGTTCACAGCGGTATAAGCTGGAGTATACACTCAACAGTAGTCATACTGTAGCTCCAAGTACTATCCTCCTGCATATATTTTCTTTAAACTCATCCTTGTCATTTTGACGACTTTGGTCAAATAAAAAGGGCTGCTTGTTGAATGTTTTTACAAACTGTGAAGTATGCACCAACACATGCTCTCATTGGTCAGTTGTAGGCTTACTGGACACAAAACTTTGGAAAAATCCATGATATTCCCCATCAAATTTGTAAAATTTAGAAAATCTAAAATTCCAAAGTTCCAAAATGAAAGAAGTTATTGATGCACAAGCCTAGTACTGATGCAGTTATGTTGGCAATATGTTGGCGAGAGTTAAGGTTGGTGTTTTCTTTGATGTAGGGGTGAAAGAAAATAATGATAAACAAAACTAGAAAAGCACTCAGAGAGCACAGACCTCCGCCAAGCAGCTTCAGTCCACTTTGGCGAAAATGGTCCTATCTGGCAATGTTGCAGAATCCTTTAGAAAATTCCTGGATCCAGATGGTGATCCGGATCGGTCCCAGAAATCTAATCATTTCTTCCTTATCCCATTCCACACATTTCCTGAAAATGTCATCCAAATCCATCCATAACTTTTCAAGTTATCTTGAACACAAACAAACTAACAGACAAACAAACTAACCAACGCTGGCAAAAACATAAACCATTCAAAGCCAATGTAGTCCAGTGTTCTTAGCACCCTGAGTGGAAAAACACTCCTGGCATCAGCTCTTTTTTGTTACTGCGCCCCCAGGGCTCTCACTTGATAATGATTCAACTTCTGAGACAACCGTGCTCATCGTTGTCACTTCTCCTTTACTAACAAGTCAAAATCAAGAAGGGGCAGGACTTCTGCTGTTCGCTTTGTAAACAAAAATGGCAGAGGAGAAAACAAGCTGTAGGACATGATATCTCTGTTCATATCTTCTTGGTGATATTTCAGTGAATTGAGGAATATATAATGCACACAGAGCAATTTTAATTTGCCATATTTGTGTTACTGAGAAACGCTGAAGTCAACTCTTGTTACCTGGCAACATTAGGCTACGGCAAGAAACACTCTGAAGCTGAGGCTGCTTCAGACTGAAAAAAAGTTTCCTATGGACACAAACCCTTAATCAATTATTCATGGACATTCAAGACGGTTGTTTTGTGTTGTGATGAAGACCCTGACCACTAGTTAGTGTCATTCAGTCCTTGAGCCATTTGACTTAGTCATTCCTTCCACTCCTCTCACTAGAGAGGCCGATCTTGCCTGTGCACAAGCCTCAGGTGCCCCACTGGTTTATAGTTTTTTTCTAGAAGAATAGCTGAATCACAGCAGAAACGATCATCTCTTGCATTGAACAAAGCTGTTGTGTGGCCTGATTTCAGCTTTGAAGGACAAGCAGACAGTTAAGATTTTACAAGGGCCAGGTAGAGTCCAGTATTCAACATGCTCCTGCTAGCACAAATGGCCTGAAACCAACCAAAGCAACATTAGCTAACGGCTGATGTAAAACAAGATGATGCAGATAAATTATTACACCGGAGGTACCACCAATCTCAAAAATGCGCAACAACAGTACTTAACGCTTTATTTTGTTTGCAAAGATGTGAATATTTATTTGGGATGCACAAGATTTATCGGACCGATATAATATCGTCCGATTTGGGAGAAATTACGTCATTTTTTATTGACCCGATACGTACATTTAATCCGATTAAAAGATCAGATAAATTACTTAATTGGGGAAATTGTCTGCAGGCTGCGTAGCCCCAAAAACAAGCCATGTCGCGCTGGTTACGTCAACTATCGCGCCTTACAGAAGGACCCAAGCCTGCCCCCATCTCTGCCAGACCAAAAGTGAACATGGCTTCATCAGTGTGGCAGAAGATAACAACAGCATTGCTGTTTGCACAACCTGTTCAGTGAGAATTCTGAGAAGAGGAAAGAGGACTTCAAGTTTTAACACAACAGATCTTATAGCTCACCTGAAAAGTCATCACCACAGTGAAGCGGTATTGAAAGAATACGAAGCAGCCGCGGTACCAGCTAGCAGTGCTAACGCTAAAAACAACAACACGGAGCGTGGATGTCCCCATTCAACAGGCGTTTGAAGACTGTAAAATCTTTTTAAGAGACAGTGAAAAGGCTAAAGCCATTAACTGCAAAGTGATGGAGTTCATAGCGCTCAACAACCAGCCCTTTTCTGTAATTGAGAGCCCGGGTTTTCGCAAGTTAATAGCACATTTGGAGCCACGTTACACCCTCCCAAGCCGTCGCTTCTTCTTGGATGTGTCCATCCCTGCCTTCTTAGGTATCGTTGCCACATCCATAACTTGATAGCATAAAACATAACAAGAACAGACTACATGTAAGTTTTACCACACACAAATGGACATCTGACGTTAGTCCGGTCAGCAAGCTTAGCTTAACGGCTTAGTGGTTGTATCAAGATTTCAACATGCAAAAAGATTATATTAAATATAAAATATGAACTTATCGGTGATCGGTATCAGTTGAAATTTTTCATATCGTGCATCACTAATATTTATTATGTGGTGGAGAATGAAGGCTTGTTATGTTGATCTCTTCACCCTGAACCATATAACTGCTCTGAGATGGGTAAAGCCTCCCTGATCACAGAGGACCCCTCTCACCTTCACCTCTATCTCCAGTTACTGCCATCAGGCAGATGTTTGAAAGTACCACTGGCCTGCAAAAAACATCTACAGAAAGTCCCTATACAGTTTGCAATAACCACCCATAAACAACATTAAACAGACAATACAAAGCCTGTTTTTATCAGTTGTTGTTTTCCACAACATCTAATTCTAATGCCTGTACTTTGTGTTTGAAATGTAGGTTGTATTTATTGTTTGACTGATAGATGCGTTAGATAGATTTCTGTGCCCACATACACCCCTATGGAGCTTAGTATTCTGCAGTATGCATACAAACACTCTGAATGAGATGAACCAGCTTGAATAAAGGAAAACCGCACGGCATTATGTCACAGAATAATGCATGACAGATATCAAAGTAAAAGACACCAGTGGTGATTTCTTTTTGTAAACGATACCCACACACAGGCACACACTCCTCCACACAGCCCGCATGATCTGGTGCACCACATCTATACACAAGCAGCATCACACACTGAACAATCACACAGATGTAAGACACACAACAACGATCTGTCCAATGGGAGAAGAAAGGAGGGAGGAAAGGAGAGGCGAGTCAACACCAAATAGGTGAGCTGTGACTCAGACTTTTGTTTTCCTGGTTCACCCACACATGCTTTTCTGTGAGCTTGCTATCTGCTCTGTTATGTACCGCTGGGTGCTGAGAATATCTTGCGTTGAAGACTCGATACATCCTATAGACATCAGTCATGGGTTAAAAATACATACCAATTCAGACGTTATTTTTCTTTACTTACTGGCAGTATTTATTTGGAGCAGGAATACAGTCCTCAAAAAGCTATCTCTCAAATATTTGATGTCTTGAGTTTTGAGAGAAAGAGTCCACGAACACCAAAAGCATCTTCACCTGGTCTGTCACCCAGCTATGTCACCACTGACAAGTTCTTTGGATATTATTCATAAGAAAGTACATGCAGAAGTCAGTATTCTCTGCTAGCTCTGTTGCTACAAGATGTTTTTCTTCTCTGAAGTGTACTGGGTATTGGAAAAGAAAAACTCTACACGTCTAAAATACTTTGTTGAAACTCTCTGAGGCTCATCCAACGCCAAACAAGGCAGTCTATTTCAAGAACCCTGTTGTCAAAAGTCTAAACAACACTGAGCAGGGAAGTTTGTGACATGAACAAATTATTGGAAAAAGTAGTCTTGTACTGAAAAGTTTTTTAATAAAATGTTCACCTATTAGATATTAAGATATTTCACCTCTAAAGATGATGTAACACAAACCATCCACACACCCATCTATTATCTAAACTGCAAATCCCGTTGGGGGCTACAGGGGGACGGCGTCTACCCCTGCTTATTAAGTTAGTGTGTATTTATTTCACTTCACGAAGAATTATATGTTTGATTTTTAAATGTAGTCATCTAGGGCTTATAAGGTGAAGCACAATGGTATACTTCATTTACACATTGTGCAAAAAATACAGTTGATGCTGTGATATGTACCGCCAATATATCAGCTGTAAATATCGGAAGATATTTCAATTTAAGCTAACAATTAACATTTCAAGCTGTAACCTGTCCAAACAAATATTGTGCCATAAGTAAGACAATAAGAGAATGAAGACATAAAACATCCACAGGGAGAATCTGAAAACCACACACAAAGTCCTAGCTCCTAACTTTAACTCCCAAGTTTTTGTAAACACGGTCATGTTTCTACAATAGGTGCACTAGATACACTGATGAGTTGGAGGAATGAGGAAGAATCATTCTTCAATACAAAAGTGGACGTTTAATGAACATACTGCAAAGATGTCCCCAAATTAACTTTTGAGGAATCTACCTTACACTGAGGTTCCTTAAGAGTGTTGAGTGTTAAGTAGTGTCTCCTTTTTCAATCGATGAAAGCAGTTCTAGGTCAAGAAGGATCCTAAGTTTAGACACACGTCATATTCATCTCACTACACTGACATACTTTTGAAAGGGATGTATGCTACAAACAGTGGTGGGTCATCCTTGACTTTAAGATGTCACAGAGACAGAGTCTAAATGTCTAGATCAGAGGTCACCAACCTTTTTTGAGCCTGAAAGCTCCCAAAAGATGAGGAGTATGGAGAGCTACTTGTTTGATTAATACTTCTGATGAACATCTTTGTCTAGTTTACCTTAAAATAATTAATTTATGCATCCAATAGGCTTCATATGACACTGCATGTTTATTATTTACTTCTATCTATCTATATCAATTAAACTTGTATGTCCAAAAGTCACACTTAAGTTATTTTTTTTTAACAAACTACACGGTAAGGGCTCCAGTGAGCAGTTATGATGGTAGAGGTGTGGTGCCAGTGCATCAACATATGCCTTGACCCCTCAAAGGTCAAAGTTTATAAGAAAATAAACAAATTTAAAATGCAACATACATATTTGTTGATTTTGTGTATTGATGCAAGTATGATTTATTTGCAAAACATGAAAATTAAAATGAATACCGGCTATTTATTTCAAGCTCATGCTGTTTTTGGGAAGTCCCTTAAAGGCTCCCTGTGGGCTACCAGCTGCTTGCAGGCATCGTGTTGACTAGCCCTGGTCCAAATGTTAAGACTCTTGTGGGTTGACTATTCCAGTCTCACACAAACTAAGGCGAGGCCATCCTGCTCAAAGTACGCCCCCAGGCAAAATGAAAAAATCTGAGGAGAGGAGCTAAAGCCCAGACAGGAAAAAAAGGCATCTCACTGTGTTGTGTGGCTGATAGAAACCTGCCTGAGGACCAACGGGCTGTCCCTTTGCTGTGGGTTAAGTTAGCCACATCTGAACTACAGCCAAAATGGAAATAACTTATGTAAGCTTAGACTCACATCTGTGTCAAGGCCAAATACTGAATAAGGGTTTGCAGTCAATCAGAGTTTTAACTCTAATTTCTAAGAAGGTTTTTTCTTTGAATATGGAAAAATTAACAAGCTTTCCATTTACTGGAAACCTTAGGCAACAGAATTTGTACAGTGAAACATAGTTTGGCATCCTCTGTGGCAGTATAAAAGAAAAAAGTAAACATATTAAAAATAGACAAGTTGTAAATAGAATTAAAATATATAAAGATAACTACAGGTAATTAAAGATATTTGTGTACATTAGGGCATTTAGAAGCGTTGAAAGTGGCTTGTGCGAATTGTCCAGAACATACACAGAGAAGGTGTAAACACATTAAAGTAATAAAAGTGACATTTAAATATTTAAAGTAGAGATGGGAATAAAAATAACATTCCTAATGAGAATTGGTTCAAGCTAGGTTATTGTTTATTTCATCATTCTGCCTTTATGCTTAACAATGCTTGTCTATTCTTTCCATTTAATTCTGCGTGCCCTCCAAAAGAGTGATGTAACCAGTGTAGGAGGCAGTCGGCATCATCTACAACAACAAAGGACCTAGGGAAGTAAGAATGAGGGACACGTCACAGAGGTAGTCCAAAGTGTGGCTTCAAGTTTAAACACAAAATGATACAGTGAAATGTGCAGTGTATGAGGCTTTACAAGTTTAAGCAGCAGTGGAAACATCAGCAACACAACATTTGTCAATGGAGTATTGCATTAGCATTATGAGAGCCATTTGTTTGATGTTTTAGACACAAAAAAACTATATTTCCACAGAGAAATGTAAAGGGGTTGATTAGGGAATTAATGAAGAACTGGCCCTATAGTAAGCATCAATATTGGCATGGATGTAGACAAAATCTTACAAACACTCAACCTTAACAGGGCTGGACATTATAGCTGGCCCACTAGTCCAGACACATGATTGACAGGCTACAGTTATTCAATCATGTTGATTGTTACTGCTATAGCAATATCCCTTAACGTTTTACCTAGTTAAAAGTTAAGCCTGTCCACAAGGCCTTGAAGAGTTTTAGTAAGATAACTGCTGTCAGAAATTCTCATACAAAGATTTTAATTTTAAAGTATGGAGGTAATAAATAGGGATGCACGATATTATCGGTTTGATATCGGTATTGGCCGATATCAGCCTAAAATGTTAAGTATCAGTATTGGCCAATATTGAAATTTTTGCAGATATTTACAGCCGATATATCAGCCACAAATATCGGCCATATATCGGCTGGAATATCAGCAAATTATACAAATGTTCACTATTGATGCACCTTCTCATCACTTCATGGCTACGTTTAAATATCAAGGATTTCATTTTTGCAAGAGTTAAATGCTGTTTTTCTTGCTTTACATCTGTTCATGCGATAATATACTGTAACACTGAAAGAAACAGGTCCATTTTTGTTAAGTACAGAGTTTGTGCTCTTGACCTAAAATATTGATATCAGTATTGTTATCTGAGAGAATTAATCAAAAAAACATCAGCATATCGGATATCGGCAAAAATCCAACATCGTGCATCCCTAGTAATAAATATAACAATACTTTGGTGTTAAGCTTTATACAAACAGGTTGTTGGTTGACCTGGAAATTCAGATATCTTTTTTTTTCTACAATAACAGTGTTTAGTGTGAGATCCATAAAATATTAAGCTTTGTCACTGCATTAATATTCTGTACAGTGTGTTACATAAGAGTCATTTTAGCACTGCTCCTACAGGAAGCACAGGTGAGAGAGGACTGCTTAAAACCATCACAGGGCTCATGCAGCACAAAAATGTCATCCTGCACTGTGACTGCTGAGACTGTGACTGTTCCTTATAAAAGACATGTACTGTGTAAGGACTAAGAAAACTACAGGGACAGAATCAGAATCCAGTTTGATAAATGTATTACCATTCAGCAAAGGCAACTTTCATTCAAAAACAAATGTTGAACATTTCTCTGAGCCACTCTGTCACGAGAATTTAGTGTTTTAAGTTTTCTGAGTATTCTGTCAGTGCTAACTAAAGACCTTAAGGTGTAGGTCTGAGGTCAATGATGCTAAACAAATCATGAATGCACAATGAATACAAGATCAAACCCAAAATTCAGACTAATGAGAGATGAGAACAGTGGCTCCAACCAGAGTAAATGCCCAAGTTTTACCATGAAGAATAAGAGCATATGAATGGGACTTTGATACTGCTTATCAATACAATCCTTTGGAAATCCTCTTGTCAATTCCTGTGGATTTCCTGAATGGAAAAAGTAGGTTTACACAGATTTTTTATGTCAGCTATGTCAAACACACAGCACTCCTAATATTAAATGTTTCACTCTTGCTTAAAATCACATATCAGCAGACATTGCAAGCTGTGCTTTGGAGTTTTGATTTTCCATTGTGTAAAATTAAGCCCCACTTTATACTGCTTCTATCAACTGTCTGCTATGATTACCTGCAAACCTGATAACTGTCTCTCAAGAGAGCATGTCTTTGTTGTTTTGCATGACATGCAGGGTTTGATGGAAGGTATTGATGTGGGAATTAAGCATGAAGGCAAATGATACTGATGCTTCAAACTAGATAGAACTGGTTTGTGATTCCCGTCCCTGTCAAGAGCACCTTTAAGAACCTCATATGAATGCAGACCAATGAGCTCAGTCTTTAAACACCCAGAGTACTCCTGTGCACAGACAGAGAGGGAAAGATTGGCAGCTTGCTGGCAGACATGCTGGTCAAGTGCATTGGTCCTGCTGCCAAAGCCACCGCAGAATGTCTCTCTTCTTTTACACAAAGAGGCTTTTTCAACATTTCTGTGGTACGCACACACTCACACACAGCATTACATCAAACATTGGATTTGATAAGTGATGACTGCTTGTTTGTGTATGTGTGTTCTTGTGTGGGTTTGTGTCCAGCTGACTAAGTATCTTTGTGGGAATCAGGATTAGGTTGTCTCACTGACACACAAGGCTTGACCTGTGGGTCAGCTTTACATACAGCTTTGCCTTAATGGAAGTGTGAAGTAGCCAGCTGCAGCGCCACCTTAGCTAACACCTGTGTCTGAACTGCTCACCCTGGCAGCTGTACATTACAGCGAGCAACGCATGTGATCACACAACAAATCCCCACTTTAACATGATTATGTGGGTCTAAATGATCTTAACAGCACGTGGATGGGGTGAATGTTATTCATAAGAGGTTTCAGACTACCCCCTGTCCATCCACTAGATCATCAGTGCAGAGAAACTACTATTATTAACAAAACTGTGATTCTGGGGGAGCCAGCAGTCTCCCTGCATGTGGTCTAAAATGCTGATCCTGACTGGCACACAGAAGAGACTCCATGAATTCCTCTGTGCCAGCCTCCATTCACTGGCAATCAGTTCATTACAAAATTGTTTCTATTTTAAAAGAACAAAAAAAATTCGGTCTTTTTATTGTGAGGTTCAGTCTCTCCTGCCAGTTATAACCCATGGGGCACCCGGAGGTGCAGTTTTGGAGTTGCAGATTAATTAAACTTGAATGAATACCTCCAACTGCGGTGTTTTTGAATGATACAAATCCAGCTTAACCACATGCTATGCCAAAGCCTGTGCTTAATTTTAGGGAGGCACAGTGTTGCTTTATTAAGATCTATTTCAGGTGCTTTTGTGCTTTTTTTGGGAGAGAAGGACAATGGAAAGAGACAGAAACTGGGGAGAGGGTGGGGAATGACAAGTTAGCAATGAGTCACAGACCAGATCTGAACCCTGGCCAACAGCCTCTGTCCATGGGGTGTACAAACATGACCACTTTGCTCTTGTGGCTTCACAATGCTGCTTTTCATTAGGTTTGCCAATACGCTAATATTTCAAAACTTATTTTAGACCATACTAGGGCCGAGAAATATATTGAGTGTTCGAAAAATATTGATATATCTTCAGACTAGAAAGTTTAGATCATATTGTTCATGTCAGTATAGTTGTTAAAGTACTAAAATGAGTCTGTATAGTAAAATGAAAAAAAGTCTTTCTTTGTGTTCAATTTCTCAGGCGAACAGCAAAATGATGTTTTGTGCTGAGAATGCCAACACAGATGTAGAAAAAGGTTTGACCTTTTCCAACTTTTATATTAGCAACACAAAATACTATATAGTGAATATGTAAAATGGTGAGCTACAGCCTCAGACTTCAAGCTTTTGCAGCTTTCTGCATCAAAACAGTCCTTACTTTTGGTTTCAATGTAGTGTTTTTTTAAATAATTTAACTGGAAAAAAATGAGATATATTATAAATATCACCATTCATGCTAAAACATATTAATGCATGAATTTTCGTCCGTATCCCAAAGCCTTAGACTGTACCTGAATTTACTTATTCAGTTTTCCTCAAATGAAAATCGCCAGTAAAGGTAAAGGTGTTACCTTACAAAGTAAGCTATCCTCAGTACAGCACATCTTATGCACATGTGACTCACTTATTGGATCCTACCTGAGACATTAGGGCTTAAATATTCACATTATTCATCAGTTATAAAGGCAAGTGATGCACATATAAATGCAGACCACGGCTCCATTTGGACTAATTTGGACCCTAAGTAGAAGTTTGTCATAAAACCCAAAATATTATAAGTACATACACAAAAGACTTTGTTGTGTAGTGTTCTTCTTTTCAGTTTTACTTAAATATCTATTTACTTTTTGTGACACTAGTTTAGGTGAAGGAGGCATATTGTTAAGGTGGTTGGCTAAACGATAACCATGCATATATAAAACCTTTAAATTGCAAAGAACAGGAAGTCTCTCTTTTAGTACCAAGCACAAAACTCCAGGGCTGAAAAAGGAGGTCACACAGAAGTGCCAAAAGCTGCAGTACCTCCAGTGTCCACTTGAGGCTGGCTGCAGAAACCCTGGAGGTGTTATGATTATATGCAGGTAACGGATAATTATAATGAACAATATTTACAGCCTTGGTGTAAATATTCAATAAATCTACATGCTCTCAATGTAAGGGGGGTCGAATTTTGTCATACTGGGCCTGTTTTTATTGATTAAGGATTTCTGATTTTATAGAATAAGGGACATGATTGACATAGCTACACATCTTCGCAGGGTCCCTCTTCCCATTACGGCGTATCAACAACAATCCAAATGCTCCTCTGATCATCAAACAACTAATGTCACATGACTTTCTCCAATTCTTTTTATTAATATTTTAATTAACCTATTCTTTAGTTTTGACAGTCTATTAATTTTAGGAAAACAAGGTTTGATATTTTCTCATGATAAACAGCTGATGGATAATGAGCTCTGTGGTGCTCTAGCAAGTTCGTTGAAACCGTTTTCAAAACAACAAGATGATGATAAAAAAAAGTAGACAAAGAGGAAGAATCTTGTGTACAGTGGATATATTGGTCACACATCTTTACAGAAATGTTCATATTGATACCTATAATTAGGGCTGCAGGCTGGCGGAGGTTAAAGCTGTTGCCTTACAGCAAGACAGTTTCCGGCTCTAATCTGGGTCAGGTCCTGTCTGTTTAGAGTTTGCATGTTCTGCCTCTGCATGCGTAGGTATTGGGTACTCCGGCTTCCTCCCACAGATAAAAAAAAACATGCCAGCCATGATGGTGACTCCAAGATTTCCTGTAGATGTGAATGTGAGTGTGCCTGATTTTTTGCCCGTCCAGGGTGTACCCCACTTCTCCCAAGATGAGGGCTGGGATAGGCTACAGTCCCCCACTCCCCCAAACAGGATAAGCATTTTAAATCATTGATGGATGTATATCAGTAATTACTTCTTAACCTAATATCTGCCAATACTGATATGAAAATGCATTTTTATAAAGAAACTCAGTACCATATACTGTATTTATATAAATATACTGAATATATAGACTGTATTAACATTACTTTACTCCTTTAGTGAACACGATAAGTTTATTTAATGTTATAGAAACATTGGTCTACCTTCCCTTTCCTTGCTTTATTTGACTGACAGTCAACTACCTACTGTATCGACCTCACACAACACAGGCAGTAATTCATTAGCTCAGATAGAGACCAGCCATGCATCACCTTGACACCTGGACCTTCAGCTAATGTCTATACACCTTTTGAATCCTTAATGAATATATACTTACTATCAAATTAGTACAGTCAATCGGCTTGTATCAGAACGTTTAAGGATGAGTCAGTAAATAAAATGGCTTATGGAGACAAAAAGCCTTGTAACTTTCACTGCTAGCGCAGAGTGACGTAGGATTGTGGGGACTGGTCACTTGGACTTCGTACCTTGTAATTAATAACTCTTTTTTTAACAAGATGGTAAAAAATGACAAAAATAATGTCAACTACATGTCAAATATCAGGATCAAAATCATGTTTCAATACAAACTAACACCCTCTCATCTTAATTCTTCCTCTTTCATTTTTACAGTCTGTCTTCTTCAAGCGTTATATGTTCAAAGGATCTGATCGATCTGCTTCTGTGTTAAACCATAAAAGTGGCTTAAAAAATCTTCTGATCTTACAGGAGTACAAGCCTGATCCTCAGTGAGGAGGAGCCATGAGCTGCTGGCTCGGCTTGAATGCATCGGGCATTTAAATGTAACTGCACACACCAGGGAAGTGGACACCACAGAGGAAAATCAATTGGCATCCCCTGTATGTGATATTGGACTGAAGCCAACAGATGTTTAAGACATCTGCCACATTTAAACTCACTGTATAGAAATGAATTGCACTGACTAATGTCACAGTCCATACCCCTTAAACTGCATTTAGTGTGTTTGGTTGATGATAAAGCAGAGGTTGACAAATGTAATGCAAATCATGCATCCAGTTTTTACATTTCAAATGTCATTTAATTAACATCACAGCAAGAATGAAGCAGATTGAAATGCTGTAATATTACAGTTATGATGACAATCACAAACATGCTCAGGTTGAGCTTTAATTTGAGAAATCAATCTGAGAAGCCAGTGACTCAGCACCTATATTTGCACCCTACTCTCTGTCTCTGGTATTTGCATCGGTTAAAAAATCATATACCACCATTTTGTTCTTAACAGGTATAATTAAGAATTTTTCCACACTGACCTTATCTTATAGTCATCAATAATCAGTTCAAAGCCTCCTAAAGGCTGATGACCATGCATTACCACCGCAGCAAGCCAAGTCCCCGCAGTGACCGCATAGGTAGAGCCTCTCTGTAGCACAATGCTGATGTTACCCCATCAAGCAGTCAAGAAAACAAGCATTTAAGTGCGTAATTGGACCTGTGATAGGCGAAGCAATCAATAAGGCTTACCTATCTCAGAGATCTGGTTCCTAGATCTGTTGCTCAGCTGTGTTGTCATGTCAGACTAATTCCGCAACACTGCACATGTAGACCTGCCAGAAAACAGAGATGGAACAGTACAGACTCATAAGGACCCAGACCCAGTTCTCCTGTAGGCGAACAATGCGTCCCTTTTCCATCCTCCCAGAGAGGGGCACCTCATCATTTCTGCTTCAGTGCCCGCTGGATCGCTCATTCAATGACAAGCGAAAGACTCCCTCTCCCCGTCAAAAGCACAAGCTTACGTCAAAACATTATCATTCAGATACATTCGCCTTCATAGAAAATGCTTCCACACAATCAGAGAAGTGATTTTTCCTCCTTTACCTGTTCGGCGCAGTGTCTTTCAGTGCAACTCCGGGTCGGTCGGACACAGGCTCCGCAGCCTTCTTTTACCGTAATGACTGTAGTAGAGACAGAACCGTCGTCAACCGTGATCCAGTATTTACGGTAAAGCCTCTCTCACGTTTTCAGAGGGAGACTCACCAGGCAAAGCAGTGAACTGGAAATAATACAAACTGATCTTAATGGTTTATCTTTCAACTAAAAAAGTATGTATCTAAAGGATTTACCTCAAATTCCAGCTGTCATTCGTATTTGAGGTATGAGCATTAGCCTACAGATGTAAGCTATAGCAAACATTAGCTTTGGCTAAATTAAAAAATAAATAAATAAATAACAAATAACAATTAAAAGTACAGTGGATTACAGAATGCCCTAAAAAAATTTAAGACTTTCTTTAAGACTTACAAGATTCTCCTAGAAAAATCAATTTATAGTTGACGAGGGAATCCATCTGAAAGCTGCTTTGAATACTAATGTGCTTTTAAATAAAATGCCTGATGCACCCAAAACAACCAAAAAACAAACAGGTGTATCATAAAGACTCTCTAGTCTCATGCTGAGGGTGTGTAGGACATGTTAACAGCAACAGACCTGAAAGTATATTATATCTTAATGACCTATTCAATTTGTCCATCAATTTATGTAGTTTTTATGCTTTTTTTTCAATTATAAAAAAAAATAATTATTTTTTTTTACTACAGATACTAAAACAGACAAAGAAAAGTATATATATCACCATAATGGACACACTATTTGATAAGAAGTTTGAGATGCTCTGATGTCAAAGAGCTCCATCCAGAGTCCATCTGCAGCAGATACATCCATGTCAAGACACAGTAGCCAACAACAAAAAGGCTACTTACTAAATGCTTAATGTATTCTTGCTATCCATGAATATTAAATTTTACTGTCTTAAGAAAAGAAACAGAAAATAATGAATTGCAAATTATTATTTCTTGGTTAAGATGTTAAAATATATTTATTCACTTGCATTTCAGAAAAATTAGTTATAGTTGGTGAATGTTATGCTTCATTAATTTCTAACTTCCCAGCGAAGCCCAGTGAGTTGGCTCTATTTTGGGTATAAAAAGGTGAATTCAGTCTGAAATTCTTCATCCATGTACCTTCAGTTTCAAAGTTATTCAAATATTTCTAAAATATTTATGTCTTTTCGTGACAGGTGGTCAAATAAATTCATATATATGTATATATATATATATATATATATATGTAGATGAGAGAGAGAGAGCAATGTATAAATATATAGATACATTTTCTTAATGAAATACAATACCTCATCAGTCAGTTATTAAAAAAAAAATAGCATGTAAAAACTGTGTTTCAGTTTTTTTTTTTTTTGGTTTGTGCTAACGTGTAATCCACAGGTGAAATAGATCTACATTTACACACATAGTTAAACTATTATTCTGCATTTAAAATGTCTGTCATGGTGATCTTATTCAGTTTTGTGAATCCTCGTGAGTATGTGCAGAGTATTGTCAACTCATTTCTATACCATTTGCCCTGAAAGTTGCTGCAACAACTGCCTTTGGTCTTCCTTTGACCTCAAATAAGGAATGGGGATGCAGGCTGTTTTTTCTCTTGTTATGCAGAGCCTAGATGAGCCAGTCTAAAAACAGGGTGTAGAAGACTCAAAGTTTCATGTCAGCTTGTTGGTAGTTTTACTTTTAGATCTTGTTTTGAAGAACCACAATAACTGCAAATAGTGGATCAGGTTAAAAAAACAACAAAAAAAAAAAAAACTGGCATCAACACATATCTTACGCAGACAAAATAATATTCTCCATTAAACAGTCATATTTTTTCACCCTTACAACAGCAAATATGATAAGCGCCATCTTTAAATTCATTTAATGTGAATAACTTTCTAATTCTGGGAACCACATCTTTTATGTCTGGTATGAAGCAAGTGACACACAAGCATTTAGATGAGATGAATGACCTTGACCACCATCTGTCCATTAGGCCTCCTGGTAGCTGTGAAGGATGTTAAAAGAGGGGGCTATGCATCGAGGATCAGAGTATGAGCTTTTTCTCTGTAAGAGTGGCCCCAACAAGCAGTGACCTCCACAAATGGTTAGCATTGAAATTGCTTGTATGACCTCAAACCAGTTTGTCCTTTCTAGTGTTAAGAGTGCATAAATTGCATCTATAGAGAATATTTTAAGACTTATATATACTGTGCCATAGAGCCTTTGACTGATGAGGTGCTCCACATTTACATGTCCCTTTTGAAAACAGAGAATTGTTCATTTTTCAGCTTTAATGGATTTTCCCTTAGCAGTCTGAAAACAAACACAGAGCACATTCTCTATTACTATTATTTTTTCTTTTATTATGGCTGTTCTTTGTCAGAAGTCTACGCAAAATGACAACGTCAACAGTAACATCCAATACAAAAAGGACACTTTTGCCAAGAAAAACTTCTATAAATATGTGTAGACATGCAGTATATATGCCTTTCTATATTGACTTTAAAACACAAGACTAAAAATAAATAGTGCATGTACTACTTAAAAAAAGAGTACAATCCTGAGACTACACTGATGTAGTGCTGATATAAAGTTCTTTACATAAAGTACATCTTGTGCATTAAAATTTGGAATGTAGCTAAAGTCACAACAGTCAGTTTAAAACATTGGGACATAAATTACAATACTGCAAAAATTTAAAATGCTTTGTATTGTGAAATAAAGAAAGAAAGAATGGTGATGGCATGCTGCTCCTGAAGAAGCGCTACCGAGCAGGTTTTTTGGGGGAGTTCAGTGCCTTGCTCAAGGGCACTTCAACAGTCCCCAGGCACCTCTCCAGCTACCAAACCAACTTCCAAACATGGTCCAGTTGGGACTTGAACCGGCCACCCTTCGAACCCCAACCCAAGTCCTTACAGACTGAGCTACTGCTGCCCCAAATAAACATTTATTTTCTATACTCATTGACTATATCCAAATTACGAATTGCCCAAACAGTCTCTTTGTGGTCCCAGGAGTGAGATCTGAAGAAAAAAAAAATGAATTAGTTACATGGAGATATAACGTGAACTTTTATCTCAAACATTCCTTCATGTTTAATTCTGGTGTAACAGAGCGATCTGATGACTGATTAATAAAGGACCTCACAATCTTTACCAATGTCTCTCAAGTTTACCAGTGGGTGTCAAGATTACAAAAATACTGTGCCTGAGTAAAAGTACAGCTATTCCGATAAAGTCAAATAATACTACCCCTACATGAATCAAATAAAGAAAAGTAAAAAGTACTTCATTTAAAATGTAATAAAAGTACTGAGTGTTTTGAGTGCAGGTGTTTCTGAATACGACGCACACAGATACAAAAATGAGGTTGAAGTTAAACATATTGGGGAAAACATACTTTTAGACAGTGTATTTCAAACTTTTGTATAAGCACATTGTATTTGAACATATTATACACGCAGTAAACAACAATAAGTTCAGCTAAATATTAAATTTCTTAAACCAAATATTACATTTTTTTCTTTTGATGCTGCTATCAAAGTGTGTTACATGCTATGTGTAGTATCAAATAAACATTTAGGTGGTGTGAAAACACTAACTTAGATTGAGAAAAAAATTAAACTCAGTTCTCAGATACTATGTAAAAAGTGGTATAGTACAATACACAGACATTACTTAAGTAAAGTATAAGTACTGATTTCAAGTATATCTTTCAGTAATGCGAGTCAGGATTACTTTTCACTCCAGGGATTTACTCATTAAAAAAACAAAAAAAAATCTAAATACATTTTAAAAGAATGTTAAAAACAATTATGTTCTGCTCCGACTTAATCATAACAAAATAACTGACCTCCAAATATTTCATTCAATAATTAAAAAATCATGCATAATCACTCACATCAAGTCACCTCAATAAAATGGATTAAAATATCAGGAGTAAAGTCGGTATTGAAACAGTTTTGTCCAACATCTAAATGCAATGCTGATGACCATACAGAAAATGTGTTTTAGGCTTACGTGTTAAAAGTAAGGCAATGCTCTCTTTCAGCAGCCAGCGTGTGTGCTGCTTTTCTTTTGCCCACTAGATGACAGTGTAGCATCACAGGAATGAGCCGGAGACAGATGGGAGATGGAGTTCCTGGACATGGAGGAACTATGCCCTAACGAGCCTGATGGGGTCTCCTCCAGATGATCACGGGACAGTGTTTTTTCCTCATCACCCAAAGGAAACACTCTCCGCTCCCAGGGGCTCTGTGGCTGCTGCTGGAAAGAGGGTAAATCCTTTAATTTAGCATCTATGAATCATGTTTTTGTTAATATTTCATTGTTTGGTGTGTTGTGTATGTATTGGTTTCTTTGAAGGCAATTAAAATAAATGAATACATTGGTTAGATTCAGACCTTCGCAATGTTTTTTGTTTTTTTTTTCAAATGTGACATGAAGAATGTACAAACCTTTCCAGATGGGTATCTCACTATTTCTAAAATGGGCTTTATGTAGGCACATGTCAAAATGAAGTACGTTAGCCACAGCAATTCCAGCCAGTTCATCCCCTTTGTGGGGAGCACAAAAGCTAGACTAAATATTGCTGAAACAGTGCCCAAGAGCTCTGCACAATCCTGCCAATTTTAGGACAAAACAGGCAAAAAAAGGATGTTTGGGTGACTGTATACTTAACAGGGAACAGCCACAGCCAGCCAATTCATTTGAGTGTTACCTTGGCATCTCATCACCTTCCTGTTCTTCTACCTGAAGCCAATAGATCAACTTTTCAGATGTGCAGAAAAATACAGAGATCAACAACTGGCAGCCCTAGTACCTCATCAGGCTCCTCAAAGACCCTCCCCCATGCCATCCCCTTAATATGATAAAAGGCAGGGAGGAAAAAAATGTGTGTGTCATAAAAACAAAAACAAAACAAAAAAAAAACAGGAGAGGGACTAAGATCGAAGCAATATTATCAGGACAATAATTAGCAAAAATATCTCAGCTGCCGGCTGCGTAGTGGTGCAGCAGTAGTGCTCATGCTCGACAGCACAAAGATTGCCGGTTTGATCCCCCTGTCAGGAAGCTTTTCTCGGTGTAGAGTTTGTATGCCGCCCCTGTGCATGCATCGGTTTTTACCGAGTACTCTGGTTCCTCCCACTGACCAAAAACATGCTGGTTAGGTCTATTACCTCCGCCAAGGAGGTTATGTTTTTGCCGGCGTTGGTTTCTTTGTCTGTTTGTTTTCAAAATAACTTGAAAAGTTATGGACGGATTTGGATGAAATTTTCAGGAAATGTGTGGAATGGGATAAGGAAGAAATGATTAGATTTTGGGACTGATCTGGACCATCATCCAGATTGGGATGGACTAAAGCTGCTTGGCGGATGTCTGCGCTCTCTGAGTGCTTTTCTGGTTGTTTGCTTTAAATTGCCCTTAGGTGTGTGTTTGTGGGTATGTGTGTGTGATTAGTTGTCTATCTCTTTATGGCAGCTCTGTGATTGCAAATGGTGACCTAAGTATGCATTTACAAAAAAAATAAAAAAAATCCAAAATCACAACTGTAATATGTTGACATCAAGTGGCTGGACTCTACACTCTTGCACAAGCAGGTAAAACTGACCACTACAAACTAAATTTGTTTATATGTATTTTTTTGTGACGTTGGGCAACAATATTCACTCAAATTGTATTCAGTCCTGGATTTCACCCATATAATATGAATTTGTGTTAAGTGTTTTAAAAAATTACACAAGGTCACCAGAGACAAGATAAAACGATTGTATGTGTGTGTGTGTGTGTGTGTGTGTGTGTGTGTGTGTGTGTGTGAGAGTGCTTTAGGATTAAACTTTTAATATAATTCTGAAATTTGTCATTTTTCAAGCAGCAACTATATGCTTTCTAACCTTGAAAAAAGTCTTAAGAAACTAGATTAATGGCTCTTACAGAATATATGGAGATATGACAGACAGCTTTTACTTCACATTTCAGTGATTTATTTATGCTTTATTTGCTGATAGATTCCCCAGTGTCATAGATCAGGGGTGTCCAAACTATGGCCCAAATGTGGCCTGGGGCACATTTTCAATCGGCTTACAGCAAACTCCAAAAAGCATTCGACTGATAAATTAAAAGAGGAGAGGTTTAACATACCTGGCCAATAAAGCTGATTCTGATTCAAATGGATTTTGGCAGCAAATCACACTAATCTAATTTTCCGTGCTATCTGCTATCATATTAAAGTATAAAAAGCAAATTGTTCAAACGATTTGTAATATTAAAACACAAACACTCCACAACATTTGTCAGCTTTGTGCAGTTTGTTCTTGTTTTGTGTCTGAATGTGGGGACAAGTCGTCTACTTTCATCATTCTCATCCTGACCAGGGGCTGACTTTGTGTTTTTAAGGGCTGATCGGGCTCACTGAAATCTAACTGTCGATCAAAAAGACCTGAACTTTGAGTCACTGAATGTGAAGAAAATCAAAGTGGCTCCGTCTTTCCTGAATAGATCCTGCATGTGACTCTTGATGAAAAAGTTTTGACACCCCTGTCATAAACTCTGGTGACATTCATTATGTGAATGCTTGAGGCCTGAAAGCTGCATCCAAATGTTAAACAATTTGTTTTTTTCCTGACAGCTGCCAGAGATTCCCTTTATATATCATGGGGTATGCATGCAGGTCATAACTGACTGCATGGGAGAAGAATGAAAAAACAACCACTTCTTAAAACTAAGAAAAGATAAGTTTAACTCTTTAATGCCTGTTGTATCATATTTGATACATACTTTTATGATGCATCTATCTAATCAATATGATCAACAAATTACTATAAAAACACCTGAATACAATCAGATAAATGATAAAAATGTTCTCAAATGGATTATCAGTTGCCAAAAACACCTAATGTATCAAATGAGATAAAATATATATATATATATATATATATATATATATATATATATATATATATATATATATATATATACATACATATATATATATATAAATATATATATATATATACATATGTTAACTTTTATGGAAATTTTGGGGGGTTGTTTTAGGATTTCAGTAGAAAGTGAAATAAACATTTCAGCTCCAAAAATTAGAATTTTCTGGCTATAATTTGTGTCTTCGGGAATTAAAGGGTTAAAGCCTTTATAAGATCAAATTAGAAACATACTTTTAAGGAAATATGGAATTTGAATTGATTGCAATTATGCTTACAAAGACATCCTTGCCCCTTTCTAATCCATCTACAGCCAAGCCTACATGTTGGTACTCTCCATGAACAGGCAGAGCTGACAAAAGTGGCTATGGCGAACACGTTTCTTTTTAGCATGTGCCTTTGAAGGTTGCAGGAGTGTTCAAAGCACTGAGGCCTGTTAAAAATCAGAAGTTGTCCTTTAATCAGTGTCTGTAGGGGTGCTAGAGTGCAGGAGAAATGAAAGCACTGAAGTGAGGGATATTTATGATGTGGAGAAGGTCGATTTAGACAGTGGCTGAGAGGCAACTTATTCCTTTTCCAATCAAAGCCAAGAGGCACAGAGCACTGCAATCAGAGCACCATCAACTGGAGCAGAGCGGAGACAAGTATCTGAGTAGGATCTAAGGGATTCATTTAGTGTATATAACCCACACAACACGATCGAGAAGGGTACTGATTATTCTACAGCTTTCCATCTTGGTACACCTCCTCCTTCCAAAAAAATCCAGCTTCATCTTTGACTAGAATGTTAAAGAAAATATCTTTGGTGGGCTGAAATTGAAAAAGACCCTCTCTGGGCAAGATATCTTCTCAATTTCTAGGGACTAAAAGGAAAGAAATGCACATTTTCTCTGAGTCAATTTGATCCATGAACTCCATTTTAGACTGACAACACAGGAAAACCTTTTTTTATTCATAGCACAACTTCTGTTTTAAGTAAAACTCAAATTGCACTGAAAAAGCTCACGCTCCTGCAGTGGCATATGGTCTCAATTGTTGAATTTTCAGAGTTGTTGCTTTATTATGTGTATGACCAACATGGGAAGTGTGACCACAACGCAGAGGGCAGAAACACTGTGACTGCATCATTATGTAACAGCATACAAGAGCTCCTGCTGTTTATCACGCCGGATGAGTTCCCTCTCATTTTCAGAGTTTGTTCAGGAGGATTTGGAGTTTCAGCTGTGGTGCTTTTTGATCTTACCCGCCACTCCGCTGGGCTCTGCTGTTCATCAGTATCCAGCTGAGCACAGCTCATCTCCACAGAGCTCTCCTCTCCTGATGTGCACATCCCGCCTCCACTGCTTGACAACCTGCTGCCAGAAGTGGAGCAAGAAAACAAGCAAACCCCATGAAACTTCTTCAAGGAATTACTCAACATCTGGGTTGTATTTACATGCACAGAGATGAAAAAATGACATTGCTATACTACACAGATGTCAAATGCCTCTTTGTTATTGTCTTCTTTAAAAAGCATGCACAGAGAAAACTGACAGAACCCCCCAAATGCACTTTGATGCCACCTGTTCCACAGTCTTTAAATAAACCGTTTCCTGGATAGTGTTAGTGTACCTGTGTGAGCATCTTTTCATGCAGGTTTTCTTCCAACTGCTGGGACGCCTGCAGCATTTTCTCTTCCCCCAGGCTGACCAGCGCATTTTCTCTTTCTGCTCTAAGGGCATGTGTCTCTGGACAAACACTTCATCGCAGACATCTTCAGCCTGAAACAAGCAGAGGTAAACAAATGATTTTTTTTTCTCATTAAAGAAGTAAATTCAGACAAGGTGAGACACTTCAGATCTTTACCTTCTCAATTTCCTCAACCTGTTTTTCTTCCTCGATTTTCAGAGGTGAGATGTCAACTAAGCGCCAACTGTGAAGAAGAGGGACAAAATTATGGACAATTTAGAATGAAGATGCATCAAACAGATCTTCATATAACCCCCCAACACACACACACACACACTGCAGCAAACACTGTTATACCATATGTGCAGTCACCAGATAAGAACTCTGTTAGCGGTCAACATGCCTCACCACTACTCAACTCCTCTACTAGCACTGTTGTTCTGTACCTTGGTGTAAGAATGTCTTTGTACTGCAGCTTCTCCACTTTAGCCGATGACAGGGGGATGACAATGTTGTTGATGTTGTACACACTCTCTCCCTGGCGTCTGTGAACACAACCCTGAGAGGAAACAGGGTCAAGTTCAATAAGAGCAATGTCACAGTCCACACAAGTGATTCCCACATCCAGAGTGGTTTTACTTACACATGCTGCTGTGATTTTTAAAAAGTGCTGCAGACTCATTATGGAGTTTATACAAGCATGTTTGAAATTGTGTGTTACCTGTGAGTTTTGCTTGAGTGAGACCTGTGTATAGCTCTCCTCCTGAACGTCATCTGAACTGTCCTTTGGGTCATAGAGCTGGCAGAGGATGTCCTCCTCAGCTGGTTAGAAACACACACGTTACACTATTGTTGAGTTCTAACAGACAAAGAATATTTGTTAAACCAGTCATTTGTTTGCTGTTTGTTGTTTTTTGACACAGGACAGCATGCAATAACATTGGTTACTTATTCAGATGAAAATGGTTGACTGCATCATTATAATCAAGATAAATATCAGCCCTTTGATTTAAGTGACAAAGAAACAAAGAGTACCTGTATAAAATTACACAAGTGCAATAGCTTTATTGAAAAGTTAACAAGGATACTGGGTGAATCATAAGTTGACCATGAGCATTTGAAGTTGACCAAAAGCAGCATTACATGGTTACCAGAAATGATAGCAGTACACTCGATGCGTTTACATGAGAGCTTTAATTCTCCTTTAATTCAGAATAAAACTTAAATGCTCTATAAAAAGATTAAAAATGACCTTGTAAACACCTTATTCCGAATGAAAATGGCCATTCAGAATTAAGCTCAATTTCAAAGTAGGTGGCTGGTTTATTCTGATTGTAAATCCGAGCCGAATAATTCCTCGATCATGTACACGTTCATTCTGCTTTAAATTGTCGCGATGACGCACATATTCCGCGCTAATGGGAACGTATTCCAGGATGGCTGCCCGAAGCAAGCGTTGGACTCAAGCTGCGACAAGTTATTTAATTACAGCCTTAGAAGATTTGGAAATAATGAAAAGAGTCGACGGACGGAACGAAAATTTTACTTATGTGGTCTTCCATGTTGCAGCTGAAAGAAAAGTGTGAACTAGAGTTTGTTTTCTTCTGGTAGACGTAAATGCATAATGTCCACCCCCTGTCCAATAAGAACCATTCCCAACCTTCAGACCTTAAGTGGAATTGAATAAAGGCGAATAACCGTGTTTTCCACGTAAACCTCAATTTGTAATTACTTTTTCCATGTAAACCAAAGGAAAATACTTTAATTCCAAATTATCTAATTCTGAATACTTAATTCCACATTAAAAACATGTAACCGTGGCCAATGATGGGACTAAAATCAGACTCTTCATTATAAGGTTTCCTAAATTAAAAACATGTAAATTTAACCAAAATCAATAGCAGCATTATATGGTTACTAGAACTGATAGCAGCATAATCAAGTGACCAAAACCACCTTTACTATAAGGTAACCTAAATAAATAGCTGCATTATCTGTTGACCAATATCAACAGCAACATCGTAGGTTGACCAAAGCCGATAGCTGCATAAAAAGGTAACCAGAACTAATAGCACAATAATAAGGGGACCAAAACCAGCAGATAAGGTAAGGTGACATAAATTAATTGAAGCTTTAGAAGGAAGTTCAAGTCAACAGCAGCAGTGATGGAAGGAACAAGATGTCAACACAATTTTTACTAATAAGAAGCCTCAAGATCGCACAGCAAAGATCAAGATTCATAACAGGGACACAGCAACCATTTACTGGTGAACAAGATAATACAGGAATACCAACCACAGGGTGGGACATGGGTCATAATTAATGCATGATGATTACATTAAGAGAGGTCCAGGTCATAAAGTGGAAAACACACACTTGTATAATATACAAGTGTGAGAATGTGGGATACACAACATACAGTATATACAGTACATATATAATATACAATATAATAATATACAAATGTGGGAGTTACCAAAGTGCAGAACTTTAAAAAGTGTCGGTACACACACTACACCACACAAGGGGGAATGTGAGAGATACCGTCCTAAAACAAGGTTGATGTTGACAAAAGCTGATATATTCTCTAGTTCCTCCAAACCAGGGACAGATCTTTAATGTTGCATTGCATTGATTTTGTTTAATTATAAAATAAGTGGGTTTGATATCAATCCTTATTATGTAATCAGTAAGTGAAATAAGGCGGCAAATAGATTCCAATATGTTCCCCCCCTTACTGCATTTTTGGGAGTCGAGAGTCTGCCCTTCATCACTCTCTTATAATTAACATGAATCAACTTAGTTCACATAATTGCAAACACCCACCTTCAAAAAGCCTCTGAGCACGCCTTCTCCTCCTTCTTTTCCTCTGATTGGCTTTTGTGTGTTGATAAGCAGCAGATCCTGCCATTCTGATTGGTGACAGATTCACAACCCTGCTCTTGTGCCTTTCATGCCGCTTGTTTTTGTGACCTACAATTACACACACAGACACACACACACACACATAACCAGAGTTAATACCTCACAGGAATTGTCGTATCCACACACCTTTTCTTCCCTTGGGGATTTGATGCTTTGTGGAGGGTAAACAAAAGCTAATCCTGATCCATTAGCTGTTTTATTTGGCAGGTGAGCGGCTCTCAGCTTTCCTTTCCTTGCTTAGACGATGATAACTGCTTTTGTAACACAAATAATAGTTCAGATAACTTCTCAGTCTAATATTAAGATGTTTATTTCCAATTTTTACAGACGGGATCATCAACTATATTTGTACAAGGGTCATTTTTCCCCAACAGGCAATGTGGGGGCAGAAGTGTAACTAAATAAAAAACATATTTTAATCTAATCATTAGCATTTTAAAGTTTGATATTTTCATTTTCTGCCTAAATATCATAATTCTTGGCCTTTATTATGTGTTTTTTTCTTTTTTGATAGTCAAGAGACAGTAGAAAGGGAGCAAAAGGGCCCTGGAGACATGCCTTAGACTTAGCCTTTCTGTGAGCTCTGCCCCTATCAGCCACACAGCTTCTAGCTACATGGAGGGCAGCTGAGATATTTTGGCTCTTTGTTTCTAGGGTTGTCAAGTTGTTAAGTGGTCAATCATTGGTTTTGACTGGTTGGATATCTCTAAAACAGATCAAACACAGTGTCACTCCTGCTAGAGAGATTCCAGTCTGAGATGCATTTGGGGTTTGTTTAATAGCTGCAGGAATTGAACGAAAAATAAGATACCCAAAACCACAAAAAAAAATTATGCACTGTATATACATTTATGTCGCTTAATATTTTGAATTTGATAATGTTTCAAGGGCCGGATGGGGAGCCCTGGAGCAGCCAGTTGATGATCACTGCTTTATATTGCATGCTCATTTTCTGTTTTAATTTATTGCATCATTTTCTTTAGCACTGGTGGTTAGGGATGCAGGTGCTAAAAAAAACACGGATAGCTTTTAGTATGCGATCATTCCCTATCTTAATTTCCTGCTTTTCAGTCTCCTATATTCTTTGACTGAGTATTTACCAGTTTGACTGTCAGCTGTCGTGCAAAAAGATATTATTTAAGGTGATGTTTTCATTACAATCCATAATCTTCTCCCACTTCTGATAAAGTCAGGATAAGCTCATGCCAGCTGACAGTAAATCAACAGAATGCTCGGTTATTGACGTCTTCATCAATTTTCAGTCTCCCCCTTGGGACTCTTTCTCTTCCCTGCAACTCTTCTGCTTCATTGGTTCAAGAATTTAATTTCGGAAACAAAAATGCCCTCTTAAACAAAGTGGTAATTTAAATCTGTTCAGAGTAATCACAGATTATACACCAACCAATCACATATATGTAAGGATTACTAACTAACATTATGGCGGTTTTATGTTCATTTAGCAGCATCAAGTCAACACATACTAAAATTTTAATTCAATGCAAAAAAGAAAAAATCTATATTTATTTCTCAATAAATCTCCTGTGCTGTATCTGCTGTGCTTACAAATGGTAAAAGTACAACAATTAAATTATAAAATTATAAAAACTCATGTGAAATGACAAATAAAATAATGAAAACTCGTGTGAATTAAAAAACCTGATGTGGTTAAAATGCATTTAAATTCAAAAAAAGTATAAACAATTAAGTGAAATAGTTATTTCACAGTTGATTTAATAAAAAAAAAACATGGAGTATCAAAAATAGAAACACAAATACATATATAAGTTGTTTTAAGCATCATTTGTAATTTAATTTACTTACAAAAAAATCCTTTGTCATTTAAAGAAAGGCACCGTATAAGCAGGGGACAAAAGTATAAGCAAAATGTTAGGGCACTTCTTTATGCAAGGCGGAGGTGACAAAAATGAAAAAAATTAGATGTCGTAAATGACATATAGTAATCTTATTTTTTGTACTCATATTCTTTATTCATACCACTAAATTTACAATAAAATATTTTGATTCACAGATGATTTTTTCTGTAAGGGTTTTTGTTAAAATGAATTTTAAATGCTTGATGTTTCAGATCACATTTTCATCACCTGCAATTTCATCATTAAGTTGGTACTTTTACGGTTGACGTGCCTTTCCTTAAATGATTAAAAAAAAAAAAAAAAAAAAAAAAAAAAAAGAACAAAAAACAATAAAAAACAAACAAATACAAACACTTACTTCGGTTCTATTCACAAATGTTGTTATCAAATCAGCCCTAAATTCATCAAAGCACTTGATCATTTTGCAAAACATTGTTTTATTTAAATGAATTTTTACCTCTTAATTTTTCAATACTGTATTACATCATTTTTCAAAATATGAGTGTTTATAACCCAATTTTATATAATTTGTGTTACATTATTTCTTCAAAAGTGCTTTAGACCACCGAAAAAATTTATTTAAAAACACTAAGATGCAAAAGTGGATCAAAAATAAGTTGTTTTCTTGTAATATCTTCATAATTATTGGCACTATCATCAGTTCATATTCCTGGTTTATCTAAAACACCATGTTTCAGTTATAGCCAATTTTATATCTTTTGTATTTCATAAACTTTTTAAGAAAAAGTATGTATGTGTCTTTCATAAGTGGGTTAAACATGACCTCCATGTTTTGACATTAAAATATCATGGGAACCTTTGATTCTTAGAACCTGTGTTTATCGGGAAGACTGTGAACTGAATACTGTAAAAGCATTAGTGTAGTCTAATACTAATGGCACATACCCGTGTGCCATTTTGGGGGTGGGCAGTTGTGGTTCACAAGAAACATGAGTCTTGAACAGCATGTTATCAATAATGAAAATATAAAGAAGTCACTGAAATGTGAATAGAATTTTACTGTTTGTTTTGTCACAAATTTCAGACATTTATTCATGATACAGGTTACGAGACAAAATAAATTTGTCGGTTTTCATATCAAAATGCTCCAACTTATGTACGATTATTGTGAATTTCTATAGAAAACAGTAACTTTTGTATCTGAAAGGCAATTTTCAAAGTTATGTCTTTAGAGGGGTGTTGTATTCACATTATTTCATTTAAATTTGTTTTTTTCTTTTTCTGTGATTTCAAACAAGACGAAAATGCCTGAATAACAAAAGGAGAAAAAATTAAATCAACTTTTGTTTCTAATTTTAGTTACTTTTAAAGGTTCAGATGTGTAACATAAAAAGAAATAACTTGAACATAAAAAGTCCTGGTGTGGAAAAAAACAGTAATAAATGCAATGAAGTGGGTATTGTTTACAGTTTTCACCAAAATTTCATATAAACACACTGATACTTGTATGGGCCCATTTTGTACCACTTATGCAATAGGCCTTTGCTTAAAATATCAATACGGTAATATATTGTCACTTGCATGCTATTATGTTTATCAATATGAAATTGACCACAATTATTAGTACACCTCTGGTTTTATCACAGGATGCAGTTCAAAAGATGGCAGAAGAAGCCAATTGACATGAAGCAGCACATGCTCAAAATTTAAAATTACTTCTAAGATCTCTGAAGACCTGAAGTTTAACTGTATTAGGTTGTAGGACTTTTACATCTTATTCTTACTGTTTTAGTTTCTAAAGAAAAACAATAGATTTTTTAAGGAATTCTGTGAAAGAGGTACTCAAAGTCCACAACTTACACATCACAAAATATTGTATTAGGGTTTACTTGTGTTTGTGTCTTTAACAACCATGACTTGGGTTGCTGATAGCCTTGCAATCATATCTGTGCAATCAATGTGCAGAGGCTAATATCCTCAAAACAGCCTCCCAAGGTTCCATCCCAGTCTGTGGCCTCTTTTTCACATGCCATTTGGCACTCTCTCTCCACGATGTCCAACTCTTAAACTACTTTCCTCTTAATCTGATTCGTCAAAAAAGTGAAAAAAAAAAAGTTCTACAAGATGCATACAACTAGATATACTTCATCAGTATAAACAAAAGATCAGGGTCAGTTTTCCTGTTCTAGGAGCATCACATATGAATGTACATGCAGCCTTGTAAATTAAACCTCTGCCTTCATGTCATCCTGTACGTCAGTGACGTTGACACAGCAGGTTCTTCTGACAATGCTTACAAGCAACACTAACACATATATGTGATTATTAAGGTGAGACATATCTCAGCAAATATGAAATATTACAGCAACACTGACCAGTAAAAACAACTAGAAAGCAAGCAGAGCAACACAGTGAGCAAACAGAACAGAGGAAGCAGAGCAAAAAGGGACTGAGTAGTTGGCACAGATAAGGGGCAGGTCTTACTGGTGTGCAGTGGAGTGGAGCTCCTCCGTTTGCAGTGTGCTGGACTTGATGCTTGGACATTGAAGACTAAAGGCTTTAAGAACCATTCCTCTCTGGCCTGGGTTCCCCTTGATGGGTCAGAGAGAGGAATATCTGAAAAAAGACAGGTGTGTATTCATTATATTTCATTAAAAACAAAAGTTTTAACATCCCAAATCTTTTTTTATATTAAACTACTTCTTATTTTTCTTACCCCTAACCTGTTTAAAGAGTAGATGACTTTCCACAGACATTAAAAGACACTTCTCTCAATGTTAACATTCTTTTTTCCTCTCTCTTTAGCAGAAATGTTATCTTATTCTGGTTTAGTGATGATAAACTTTGATGAGGCAGTTGCTGCAATGAGCCGGTCTATTCTTTAAGGTGACAGCTAATTGACAGACTGTCTTTTCCTCCTGCTACCCACAAAAGGAAAATGAGATCATTCAAGCTGACAGGAAATCAGCTGGGTGCCAGCTGAGTGACACTTCATCAATTTCCAATCTGCCTTCTTTGTGTCTCCTCATTTACTCTCTTTTTAACTCTTCAGCATCACTTCCTGTCTCTATTTCCAGCGCACCAGAGATGTAAACAGAAAAGAATCTGCTCAAAAGAAACATGCTATTTTGTTGATCCCTGCTCTCAGTTTATTGTTTTGGATCATAAATCCAGGTTTCTGAAGAGCTAAATGTTCACTCAGTAGCATCAGGGTAATATACAGAGACACATATTGACTTTGCTGAAATGGTTAATGATTTTATGTCGATGTGCAGTCAGAAGCCTCATTCAGACTCAGTGGGATGTCAGGCATGCTAGGAGCTGTTTGAAACATCTTGATGCAAACTAATACGTATGAAGGTGGCTGCTGCATCATAACAAGTGTTGTGCACAAAGCATTAGAAAAGGAGCATATGTGGAGTCCACACCCCAGAGGCATCTCAAATGCGTTTTGGATGTCAACTTGCTGACATCACAGGATGCACCATGGACTATAAACCATTCCATCATCTTTTTTTAACGAGTAGCTTTGAAAATAGCCATGTTATTGTATGTAGTGAAGCTTTCTTACATAATGAGGATGATGATACAGAGCTGGGTGTAGAGCTGGAGGTCCTGGACAGCTGAGCTCTACTTAAACTGCATTCAGGGTCAGAACACAAACCCACAGGATCACATGAAGAACATAATGAGCAGGAGGATGATGAAAGAGAAGAGAGAGTAGCTGTTGATACTCCCGAGTCCTAAAGAAGACAGAAAATGTTAAAGCCCGTCATTCTTTACATGTTAAACTACAGTGTGTCTTTAACCAGAGCATTGCCCCTGCTCTGTCTGTGTGTTAGATGTATGAGTCATGAGGCTTTAAGAACGCTGCTCTCTGCATTAAGCTGTCATTAAAGTAAATATATTAATGGTGGTCTTTCTTTGTCATCTGGCAATTTCATTTAGCTGGGGTTTGATGTTCCTCCTCAATATCTACGATCACCTACTGCTCTGTGGTATATGAGTGGTTTCTGAATAGTCAGACCAAGCAGCAACATTGGGAGTTCAAAAATGAAGCAAACGCCACAGAGAAAAACACTCGAGTGACCACTTCAGGCCGACTGCAGAGGTGCTAGAAATGGGATACACACTATGGGCTCTAATTTCCTGGCACAACTCAGGGTGGTGCAGGGTGGCGCAGCCTGGTGCACCCCGCGCAGCAGTAATCGTTAGTAATTGTCATAACTAACGAGTTCACATCTCTCAGCCAACCACAAACAGCCACATCATCCGATACGGAGTATCCGGCTTCTGTCATCTCATGAAATTCAAAAGAAAAGAAAAAAGAGAGAGACGCTCGCTGAATAAATGTAAGTCACTCAGTGTCTTAAGGATTTACCTGTGATTGCCCATATTTCTCTGTTTTAATCATTATTCGTAACGTGATCTAAAAAGATGGAGTACATTATTGCAAGGAGGATGAGGAGGAGATATATTTTCACCAAAGGTTCTGCTATTTTGCGATGACAGACCAGCAATGCAGGTGGATCACAAGCATGATGAATGGATTAGCCTACTGCTGTGTTTAAATGTAATTATCACTTAATTTTGTACTCCTGACACAGGAACAGATTACATCTGTCCCGTGAGGTGGTCCACACGGTGACACGCATCGTGGCCTCCGATGCGCGGCCAGGTGGCCCCTGCACTCTCCCAGTTGCTGTAAAAGTGACAGCAGCTCTGACCTTCTTCTCCACTGAGGTGAAATTGTCACTGCGCCTCGCCTGCGGCGCATTTAAAGTTGAGGAGATGCGTTCATTTGATTGGTGAAGATTACACTCGGCTGTGTTAAACCCACTCAAGCCTTATCTCCTCCCTCTCTGCTACGTGCGCTGGTAGGAGAGACGGAGGCGTGGGTCCACCTGCCTGCGCCAGACTGCGCCGTGCACGAAACTTGCAAAATGCCCTGGACACACCCTGTTGGCGCGATGCAGGCGCGGCGCAGGGCAGGTGCGCCCCGCCTGCACCTGGTCTACGAAATTAGAGCCCTACATGTTAAAAACGTCCAGTTTTACAACAGAGACATGTTTATAGTCTGGTTAAAAAAATGGTTTAACACCTGTGATTGACTTTAATGAGGGTACAGATAGAGGTCTTCTTTTCTAAATCTCCTGTTTTGGGTTTTAAAGGATTGTGAGTATGTTTCATCAGGGGCATGGCAGATATGACTGCGAGCCTGCGCAGTGTAGCCGTTAGTTTGAGTGCTTTGGTGCCACTCAAACTTTAACTTTTTGTCTGTGATTGTAAGGGTGCAAATATACTCTTACCCCCTGGTTCGGTGCATATCGGAGTTTTTTGGTCACACTTTTTAGTTTGATTTAGACCCCTACTTTGGAGCCATTAAGTGAGGCTACATTGTTTGTTTATGGCCATATATGGGCAGTAAAACATAAAATAAACAACCTTGACAAGTCATCCATCTAAGGATCCTTTTCAGCTACGAATTAAGTAGTTATAGCTTAGCTATGTACTGTTTACTTCTAGCAGACAAAGACAGCGGTTAGTCCAAGTAATCATTCAGGCAAATCACTGACTCCGCAGAGGTCTAGTGCTCCAACACCTTCACCAGCTAGTTAATATATGTTTCAGTGTCACATTCTGTAGACTTAAGGTGGTGTAGTGGTGTGTATCTTCCAAATAGTTAATTCTTTAATTTGATTAAATTGATTCATGATCCAAAATGTACAGCTCATATTTGTAATATTTGTATTGACTATTTATAAGAAAAAACACATAAAGATACACTGTGGACAACCTGAAACAAAAACATTATTATCAATGCTGAAACTGAAAAAAACTGTTTTAATAAGAAAACTATTACACCAGGAACAACAACCCCTGCTCAGCATGCATAAAGAAAGGAGAGAGGGAGTGTGCTGGGCTGCTGGTAAAAATATGCTTTACCTGAAAGGAGGTATGTTACAAAAAATGGTGTACAAAAATCAACTCTGGGCGCTCTAAATCAATTCTGCATATTTTTATGAATGCAATTTGGTTTGATAGCAAAATTATTTTTTGGACAACTTTAGTGTAAAGTGTTACTACTTACTAGAACAAAGCTCTATGTTGTGCCCTAAGGCTGAATAAAGACTGAAGCTATAAACTGATACATTTGTATGTTTGAAGAAAATCTAAGACAAATTACTGTTTGATTACAACAAAGTTAAAACCACACTGAAACTGAAAACAAAGATCCAAAAGAGAATAATGATACAGAATAATGACAATATAATATACCACGGTAACCCGGGTACAGAGAGCTCATTCACAAGGACAGACAAATCTTGTGAAATGGGCTAATCAGTGTACTTGACCCACCTTTTGACCGGAAGGGCTGTAGGGGCCGAAAGAGAACAGCCTGGGCTTGTGGTAAGTGACTAGGGGTCGGGTCCGGGCACACAACAAATCAGCTTTGAACAGCTTCCTGGGTCCCAGTCTCCTCCTCCTCCCAAGCAGGAAAACATCTCCTCGACCACTGCAGGGACCAGATCATGTGGGGTGATGGAAATGTTTGTGATTTGTGACCAAACAAGCTACAAAGCCAACTTTTCAAGGTGATGCTGGTTTCTGATCTTGCAACCAGACATGAACAATACCTATGTGCAAACCACTGTTGTACACAATACAAATATCTATTTTTTTAATCCCCATGTTTTTATCTCCACAGCCAGAGGGAGAATTCAAAAGGCAGCAGGAAGGAATTGCATGAAGTGATTATTTAAGTCCCGCCAGATGCAGAGGAGAGTCAATGCAATGCAAGCATCTGAAAACTGGGTGGGTGGGGAATGGGGGAGTGAGTAATTATATTTAGTCATGTTACTATAATTGAGTGGCTCCTTTTTGCACTTTTATTTTTGTAAGGTTTTTAAAGCCATTCCTTTACGTGAATAATTTCTGAGGCAAGTATTTCACTCCACTATATTTCACAAAGCATCTGAGTAAAAATTTAGATAAAGGTCTAAGTGCCTGATCAAAGTTTTCCATTGACGGTGTTGTAATGATGGTCATTTTTCAACTGATACTCAATACCAAGCTTAGTATTGTAATAAAAAAACTGAAACCAGCCTTACAACTTAAAGGGACGGACTTGGACTTGGACTAAAGCTCTGGCTACATTAGGACTCGGGGGAGGACTCGGAGGACTTGAGCTTATTTATCAATGAATCCTTTGTATTTTTATTATTTTTTTATTTTTCATTTCTTCTAATATAAGGTCCTCATATCAGCAGGGGTGGATTTAGGATTGAAGAAGATCCGGGGCTTAGCCCAGACATTGCTTTTCAATTGTGGTTGAAAAGAACAGTTAAAAAACAAAAACAAATAACACTGTCCTGGACAAATTAAGGCACTTTGCTGATGAGCAGTGGGCCAAAATACCTGTCAACAGGTGCAGAAGCCTGAGTGAGAGTTACAGAGAACACTTGATTGAACTCACAACACTTGAAGATATTTTTAATTTGCATGTCATTTCTCAGGCTTTGCAAAAGTGGAGAGCTGAAGAGCATCTTGGCTCAGACTCAATACAGAGGACTCAGACTTAGGCTTGGGGAACTTTTTTAGTACTTGGGCTAAGGTACTGAGGACTCGACCTGGACTTGACTCAGGTAAGAGGACTCAACTCGGACTCGACTCGGATTTTTTTTTGGTGACTCGGACTCGACTTGGGTCCAAACACTGAGGACTCGGACTCGACTCAGACTCGAGCTTTGGTGACTCAACTACAACACTGGCTTATGTTAACAATGACACTGCTGTAGTTATGCCAACCTAGCGTAGCGTTAGCTAACAGCTTCAAAGCCAGCCAGTAACCGCAGAAATAACGTAAGTGCACAAATATTTGAGAGTGCAGAAAATGACCATTCATCACCCCACCAGCTGTGTGTTGAATCGCATTTAATGAAGAGCGATGTGAACGCAGAGGGGAGAGGGTTTATTCAGGGCAGGCCCGAAAAGTTTAAAACATTTAACACTGAGTGACCACAGGCTGTAACAGCAACTCACTGTGTGTGTAATGGTGTAACATTAGTGTATTGTAAGTAGCATTAGACTATTTTCGACCATTATTTAGTTAAACTATAACTTGATATGCAAAGACGATATGCTAAGGCGTCTCTGGTTTTTATTTTGGTTTATATGAGTCGTGACTTCATGGCAAAGAAAATAATGGAGTAGAGAAAATTTGATTTAATGTTAAAGGGCATCAGAGGACTAGGTATGGCCTTAATCTAAGGATAAATTCATCAGAACAACTGTATTTCATAACTCATTTATAGATTAACTCTTTTTTAAGGTTATATAATTAATTTCCCAGAGGTTTAATGTTTTTCTGCATGTTTTTGTACTTGAAAATTCCTCTCTGTTGTACAGTTAAACAAATTCCTAAAGACAAAGTATTGTAAAACAGTAAAATGTCCTGCCTGTAGTTCATATATTCATTGTTGTAAGTGTTAAGGGACCAAACATTTTTTTACTCGGCCGATTAATCTGCAATCTGTATTTTTTTCTGCCAAATATCGGCATGGGCCTCAAAAAATCCATATTGGTCAGGCCTTAATATGGACATCAAGATACATCTAGATTTTCCCCCCTGCAATGACAGAATTATGTCTGCAGTGCCCAGTTTACCCATCAGGACCAGTATTACTAAGTCCCCCTAGTAACAGTAATGGGCCTCAGGGTTTGTAGAAATGGGCTCACAGTTCATGCATCTGCACCACAGGTAACTTGTGATCTGACTTGCTCCTCATTTTCCATGTTTCCAACTGTTTTTCTCATCCCTCTTTCTACCTGTGATTTCATCTGTGTAAATTCTTTACCTGTGTACCTCACTTCATCAAGATATTCTCTCTTACTCACAACTAACAGCATGTCATCAACATTCATTGTCATCATAACCACTCATTTTTTGCTTAGTTTTAGTGAACTTAGTGTTTGTTGTTTCTTCTAGAGACTGACAGCTGTAAAGGTTCTTACTGTAGCATCTAGTCAAGCCAACATTGTGTTTGTGTAGTTGTACCCTAAAAATGGGGTAATTACAGGCTTTTAGTGGCACCACTGACTTCTATGTATCACCTAGTGGTCCGTATCCAGCTATGTGGCCACGGGGGTAGAGCTAGCCTGCTGCTTTAATGGCAATTATATTTACTAGTGCCACAGGTTTTTGAGCAATCCCACTTCAAAAACCCGAACTATCACTTTAAACATCACGTGTTTTTTTGTTGTTAACACTGTGTCCAAACTGCAGGTGACATGAGTGAGCGTAAGCAAAAAAAAGAAAAAAAAGTGAGTGTCTTTAGTGTCTGCAGTCAACACAGTGCAACACTGTATGAGGTAGTGTGACCCGGTGCATGTAGATGTGTGAAAGTGGGGATAGTGTTGCTTTACTGACATCTGTAGCTCATGAATGAAATGAATAGTGACAAGTCTTCTTTTAAGTGGAGGGGAGAGGGGCCCTGCGCCGCTCTCTCCCTGCCCGAAAAAGGGGCCGGGTGTCGGGCATGGCCCCACAGATGGGGCCTGGGTGCAGGGGTCATCCAGACACAGCCAACCATCCCCAGTAGCCCGCTGAAAGTGGCCTGCAGAGAAGAGGGTTTCGGGCCCCCCCTACCAGTCAACTGAATAAATACAAAGTACAACACATTCATTTCTCCACATGTAAATTAAAGCTAAAATTAAAAATTAATGCTGTTAAGAAAGAAAAACATACAGAATATAAATAATATTTTCCAAATGCATTGTGGACAGAGAGCATCCAAAGCAATGCATTATTACACAATGTCTGATGCTCGATGTTGTCAGGACATAGTGTATTAGATCAGAAAAAGGATGTACACGTCTCCCATGGCATGGGTAACCTGTGTTGTACAACCAAGTTGTAAAAGAGCAAAAAAATAAATTGGTTAATTAGTTTGACTAGCTTGGCTTTGTAGTGATTCAATTGAATATAGGTAGAAAAGGATTTGCAAATCGTTGTATTCTGTCTTGTTTACATTTTACACAATGTCCCTACTTCACTAGAATCAGGGTTTGTACAAAAACAAATAACTGGTGAGCCACTGTAGCTGTCGTCTTTACTGCATGACACAGAAAAGTGTACTTAAAGTACTCAGAACTAAGGTATATTTTAAAAGACGGACTACTCTTACTCGAGTGGATTGATGAAGTGCCTCTATTACCTAACCTTGCAGTGCAGCTGGATCCACCTGATTCAGTACCTTCAGACAGATCCGTCTTGCCAAGCTCCAGTCTACAACAACTGTGCTCAACCCAAAGCTGCACACCCCAATCAGCGTCCTTTAAGCAGGAAGGGGGGGAGGCTACGAGCGAGACGACAGAAGGAAGCGACTGCTAATACAGAGATTAGCATAGATGCTAACAGCTTCAGTAGCAGTTTTATCAGATCGGGACCGTATTTCTTCATTGCATGAAAAACAAATAACACTGAAAGTACCTTTCGATAGAAAGGATATTTTTTACATGTTTTGGTGACAGTTTGTACGAAGTGGCTTCAATTTTGTACTTTACACCCTGGAATGTGATTGACAGAACAAACGTCCAATCACCTGCCAGATATGCTTTTGAAAGGTTCTGCCCATTCTCAAACATTTTTGTAGGGCTGTTGCCAAGATGGACTTGTGAGTATACTGAACAGTCCGTCTGGTGTGTAAACTTTTACCTGTACCATTTAGTACAATATGTCTGTAAATTTTCACTCCTGCCCCTAATGTGAGTCTGACAGAGGTCTATACCGAACACCACAATGTTTCAAACTCCTGGAGTGCCATGCTCCTACTGTTATAGTAATACATTTCTGTGGGTGGAGTGTGTATACGAGTGTGTTTGTGTATTCCCTACCTTACAAATCTCCCCTTGCCTCTCCAGCTGTGTGGTTGCTTTGATAGTGGGGAAAAGCTGAGAGGAGGCATCAGGCCGTTGACTATCTGGCTGAGCTGAACACTCTGAAATAAACACATCATGCATACTTCATAGAGCTTTCCCCAAGAGAATGAGACAGAATAAAATCCTTTATTTAAAGAAGCAGTGAGTCAGGACCCCATACAAAGAAAGATCGACTCACCAATATATCCCTGGATATTAAGTTTCTAAGTTAAGACTGCTATTCATGCTACCAGAATAATCCTTCAGTGCCGTGCTCTGAATTTAAACAGTACACATGTCAATACAGTGTTGGCTGCATATCAACATAGAACAGAATTGGATAAACATGGGAACACTATCCAAAAAGAGAATTATAAACCCACTCTGATATGGTTTTATTTGAGCTTATCACCTCTTCCTGCCTCTGAGCAAACTTATTTTGACAGGATAAATAAAAAGCAGAGAAGATGCTGTGTTTGAGTACATCAGCTGGTAAAGGGAAATGTAGTTGACATTCTGGGAAAATGAATAAATCCTAGTTGAGAAGGAAAAAATATTTTTGCAATTGACAGTTTAAAAATCACTCTAATTTTAACTTTTGGCCTGAGTTTCTGTCTCTGTCACATTTTTGTATTTTTTTAAGCCTGCACAGATTCATTTATGTACATTTTTAGTCTTGAATTTAATTTTAGTATTCTAAAATTAAATTCAAGACTTTTCAAAGCCCAACAAGAAAAAAAAATGACAACATTTTGGCACAATATTCCCAAAAAGTTGCAGCCTTTACCTGTCGACAACATCTGGATGAAAACTGTTCACAAATGTAAGAGCTTCTGTCTGTCTTCTGTAGGGATGGGTACTGATAAGACTTTATTGATGACAATGTCATTTTTGATTCTGTATATCAAACCAATTCTTTAACTATTCCCTTATCCATTCCTGTGGATTTTCTGTGTGTGCAAAAGTTGGCCCACATAGATCTTTAGTAGCAACAAAGTCAAACCCATTCATACTTGTTTATTAATACTTTGCTTCAAATAAAAATGTTTTTGCAAGTTGCTGGTGCATCCATCCACTAAGTTGTTAAATCATCTTCATTTTGTCGAAGAATGAGGCACAATTTTGACCACCTCTGTCCCTTGCACAACATGATTAGATTCTTAAGTTCTTTGTTGCCATTTCTGCTAACTTCCTCTAATGACAGCATATCTTCTTTGTTTTGCAAGACAAACAGAACAAAGTGGAAGGAATTGATAAGGGTTTTGAATTCCCATCCCTAATCTACTGGATGACAAAAGGCTGGTTTAAGACAGTGTTTTCAAAATGGCAACAGCAATGGATTAATTTAGAGTCCCCATTACTTACAAAACACCTGACGGCACCAGAACCTGGTTAAAAAATTCTTTCGGTCTACGTTACCCTCCTCCTTGCTGTGTCTCTGATAGATAACCAGTTAACTTGATAGTTGGATAGGTCATTAATAGGTGGATTTACATAAGTGCTTTATAGATAAGCATCAAACAGTACATGTACTACACACAACTTACATCAAAACACTGAAGATGTGTGGGACTGCAGGGCCCGTTGTCAGCATCTGAAGCAGGGCAGGATAACCCAGCCATTTCTCTGAGCAGGGTGCGCTGAATCTGCCTGTCAGTCATGGGCTGAGATTCTGCTAGCACCACACCGCCCTAAGATGCATACAAATGTGCAGACAGAGTTCAAACATTTTGGGTGGTCAGCAGGGATCACAGCTTTTGCTTTTGTCTGTTTTTTTTTTTTTTTAACTCTAACAATTGCATTATCACTTTTTAAAGGCAGGCAATAATACAAAGTTTCAGTTTTCCAGTTTGGTCTTTCTTCTGCAAAAGTTATCAACTTTAAGATTTTGTTTTCCTAGTAGGTTGAGGGATTTTAAAAATTTCATAGGCCAAGGGCTTTAAAGGGATATGCCAACATTTTCTTTTTTTAAGTGTCCTGCCTCACTCTTGAGTCCATGACAAGCAGGTAGACAACATTCTTACAGCTGTGCGTCCAGTAACAAGAGAGAAACGACCAAAGCTCACCCACCGCTAGTTAGCTTAGCTCGAACAGTGGGACTCAGTGGGAAGTGTTAGCCTGTCTCTGCCTACAGTCATCAGGTAAACTCTTCAGCTACTCAAAACGGTCCTGTGTGCTTGTTGTGACTCATGCTGGGACTGAGTTATGTTACGTTATCTTCTGCTACTGTCATATTATATTCTTCTACTCCTAAACAGAGACTTTGCTCTGTTGACCTACTTTCACGGTGGTTGTGCTAGAGATGTGATGTTCGGGAACGAGTTGAGTCTTTTGAACAGCTCTTTTAAGTGAACGATAAAAACCAATTCACATTTGTGAGTGAGCCGTTCATTTGTGAGCCATTCTTAAATGCGAATTGCCTGCAAATTAAAGAATGGTTTGCAAACGAACAGCTCACTCACAACTGTGAATCTGTTCTCTGTGTTCACTTAAAAGAGCTGTTCAAAAGATTCAACTCGTTCACTAATGCCCTATCTCTAGCACAAACCACTGCAGAAGTAGATCTAAAAAACTAAGCCTCTGTTTAGGAGTAGAAGAAGGTAACACGATGATAGTCGAAGATAACGTAACTTAACACAGTAAAAAAACGAGTCACAACAAGCTCACAGGACCATTTAGAGTTGCTGAAGAGTTTAGCTGATAACTGTCGGCAGAGGCAGGCTAGCTATACCCATTAACTCCCAGTGTTTGAGCTAAGCTAACTAGCAGTGGGAGAGCTTTGTCTGTCTCTTGTTACTGGATGCACAGTTGAAAGTACGGTGCCTATCTGCTTGTCATGGACTCGAGATTTAGGCAAGGCACAAAAACAGAGAAACTGTTGGCGTATCCCTTTAAGATATAATAATGAGTATCACAGGTCATAACAATTAACTATTACAGAGGATCAAGGTTTTCTCACACAGGTTACTTTAACTGGCTTTACATCCTCCTCACATAGGAATTTTATGTATCACTGTCTGCCTTTAAGCACCTTGGAACTGAATATTACGTGACTGCTGTTAGTATATGTACTAATGTCATGTTTTGAGTTGGTTTTAGAGGGATTTGATCTTACCTTGGTAGAGCGGATGTGCTTGTAGAGATCCGCCATTTGCTGTATTCTTGCCTCCAACTCTGTCAGTCTCAGTTGCAACCAGCTCCACCTGCTACCCAGCTCAGCTCTCTCCTCCAGCCACTGCCTCTCACAGCTGCTGTGGAGGGACATGATGACAGCACAGTTTTTTGGGTTCATTTGTTTAGAAGTTAATATTTTGTTTGCAGTTAAATGAGAGGGAGCACAAGGGCAGTAAAAAAGCTTTCTTGAGACATGACTTGCATTTATCTGTTTAACGTTTGCATCATTTATGCAACCAGGATCGATGTTAACTGTGAACTGCTTTTTACACCTATCTGTTGAACCCTGGACTGAGTTTGTTCTTCCTGATAAAATGACATTAGAAAATCAAGTTAAATTTGGATGTAACTGCTACATATCTTAAGGCACTGTATTCAGTTTGAAAATGTAATTTCAACCACAGAAAAGCACAATGAGTTTAGCATATGTGGCAGGAAAATTTGTGGAGGTGAGTTTTACAACAGAGCTGAAGAGATAAAAAAAATAACACAGAAACCAAATTTCAATCACACACTTGTACACTGTGAACATATGACCTATTTTACACAGCCATGTTGCCATGTAGGGTGTTAATTGTTCAGCATCCTATCAGAATGTGGGGTTGTGGGGGTTGCTAAAGCACAAAAGCTTATCTAGGCCACGGCATTAAACACAGTTGATTTGTGTGGTGGTGTGTATCTGAAGCATGTTTCCATAGCACAGGCCTGTTCAGCAAGCGGTATCTTGTGCGAGCATGTGTGTGTGGTCGGCTGGCCTCAGCAGGGTAGTAGTTGCCATGGTAGTGATCTTGGACCTTGGCTAGGACAGAGAGGGACTACCCCACTTCAAACACTCTGATGCTCAACAGAGGGAGTCTGAGCGAGTCAGCAAAGTATCCGACAACACCCTGTGGTTTTACTCTAACATGGCTGTTTTAATATCAAACCATTATGCCAAATCACTTTTCTTAACAGAGACATCCAGTTAGGGATTTAAAGATGGAGCATTTACTAATACAAACAAGGCATGTGTTTGAATACTGACTATGAATCACTCAGCTCTGAGTTAGCACGTGTTTATTGAGGAGTAAGCTTCCTCTTTTCTCTAGAGACAATGACCAAATCTCAGTGCCCTGCAGCTCTGTCCGGCTCTATAATGAGAAAATTCCTGGAATATTTGCAAAGCAGCATGAGAGTCAGCAGCACCGCACAGGAGAGGAAGTGTTGCTTTGTACCTGTTTGAGTAAAGTTCACCACCTATATATATTTTCTTCCACAAAGACATGAACTGAATTTTTGTGGGTTTTAAATAATCCTCTCTGAATGAAAGGCTAGCCCAAGCAAGTCATTCTAGGCTGGAGAATTCCTCCATCAGAGTAGTGTTTCTTGGCTCATTCAGAGATATTAGAGCTTGTGGGTGTGTCCTGAACTTAAACTTTCCAACATGTAGCCTTTCTGAAAAAACATTCACTACAAACATACCAAAAATCAAAATGAGTAACAGCTGGAGGTGTGAGGAACTACTGCCAGAGCAGAAAATGAGCTGAGAGGATGCATGGTTTCAAACTCAAGTGAAAGCATGACACTGTTTAAAGGCCAAAGGCGAACTGTTTCCACATTTTCTTTAAGAGGGCAACGACTTGTTTCCCCCTCCAGCGAGGGGACATCCTCTTCAAGGAGGAACGTGCCATAAAATCTCTGCAGGAGAGGTGAACTGACAAAGCACAGAGCATTGTTCAGCTGAATGGAACAAAAGACAAGCTGACACTTTCAAGATGACTGAGGATATCCAAATAAAAGGACCAGCACACTCTTACCACACTCCTATAAAACAGCTTTTCTTATTGCAGATTTCAGTGCTAATAAAACTGTTGTAAATGGTTTCTCTTTATTGCACTGATTCAGGAACCAGGGGACAAACCACGGGAGAAAAGGACAAAAAGTAAACTGGAGAAAGGAACAGGGCTGCACTTAAACCTGACATGACTTTCACCCAAAACTGTGACGCCAGCACATTGCTAAGGGGGAAGATCATTAACCAGGTAACATGAGGCCTGTAACATTGCTCTGACAAGTCCTTACACTGAGAAGAATAGCACAACAATGCTGTGCTTACAATGCTGCCTTTGGGGGATGTCAATGTAAAATTAGGATGTTTTGAAAGTATCTTGTTACAATTGTACTTTTATAATGCTTTGCTGCTGAAGTTTGTAATAAAAATCACATTTTCCTTATTCCCCCCACAGAGGAGGTCATGTTTTTTCATCTGTTCGTTTGTTACAGAATAACTCATAAAGTTAAGAACTGATTTTCATGACAATTTAAGGGAATGTTGGTCATGGCACAAGGGAGCAGCGGTTCCGTTTTGGTGGTGATCCAAATCTAAATGTAGATCTGGGAACTTTTTCAAGGATTCGTTAACAGCATGTAAGACACATTTTTAATAATGAGTCACACAACAATGTTCAAAATGTCTTGCTGGAGGTTTGTGCTCTTCGAGCACTTCTAGGTTTTATAAGATTTCACCAGTCCCAAAAAGGGTCAGATTTTTACTTAGAAATAAAAAAACACATAGTGATGATATTAGCAGCACAGTAGCACAGCAGATAGTGCAAATGCCTCATAGCAAGAAGGTCACCAGTTCAATCCCCAGGTCAGTCTGTGTGGAGTATGCATGCTCTCCCTGTGCATATGTGGGTTCTCTAAGGGCAATCTGGCTTCCCCCCACAGACTATTAGGTTCATTGCTGACTCCAAAATTAACCTTAGGTATGAGTGTGAATGGCCCCCGCCGCTTATTATCATAGCGTTCACCTAAGACTAGAAAAAAAATCCATTATTTTAATGAAACATATCTTTAGCTTTCTTTTCTTTTTTTTTGTCTTTGCACTACCAAAATACTCTTACAAGTGCATGGGGAGCTGAGGGCCTGTCAGTAACCATAACTGTATCAAAAAAGTACAAGAAAAAAAAACAGTACTATAGTACTATTCAAATGAGCAGATTTAAAATCACAAAACAACAAATCGCAAAATCACACAATTTGTTTTCATAAGTCTCAGATTTCAAAATTGTAGTAGCTGCAGCTGACTTATTGCTCCATTTATATCCTGGGTTGTGTCAAGCTGTTATAGATTATACACAAGTTCCTATTCAAGATAATTACAATGACCCACAAGGTCATAATTACGGATGGCTAGTATGCAGAGCTGAAGCGTTTTTAGCATTTTCTTGGATCACTTTGGTCTTAAACAAGCAGGACACTGGTGTAAACTCACATCTAAGCTGTAGGGTTGGAACAGAGATAGAACTGCTTCAGCTCATGATGACATATTCCAGCACTTAGCCAATGTCCAGGCTATAGGTAAACAATCTTGCTAAAAATGCTTTAAATTACAAAAATCAAGCTTTCAGAGGATGGAGCACACTGCAAACACACACAGTGACAGCACTGTGCGTGGAATGGACACTGTGCCGTTCGGTGTGTGTGCTGGTGAGTGTCCACTTCACTCTGTTGCTTGTGTCAAAGGAATCTGTGGCTACATCTATATGCAGTCAATATTCGGGTTAAGGTCAATATTCCGGTTTCTGAAACATTCAGAATAACCCGTTTACATGCATGAGCAAACAGGGTTATTCCTATATACATGGTATCCCGATCAAAACAGCGATGCACGGACAACATCCTGATGCACGGAGAACATCATGATGCAATGCACATAATTTCCGCTTCTTTTTCCCGTATCCAATAGCAATGAGAACAACAGCAGCAGCATGGCAGATAATGAACAGCACGAAGCAGGTAGCAGTCACCTTCGTTTGCACTTTGGTGCTGGTACTGACCCACCACCAGTACTTGATACTATTCTTTGTCAGTTTCTTTATTAATGGAAGGCAAGAACATGAAGAAGTAGGAAATGGAGCTGGAGCTGTGCAATGTTACAACAAGTACTTCCTGTACTCAAAAGACCAAGATTCCTTGTGAAAAGAACATGCGCAGAACACAACTTAATGTTCCTTTCGATGGGGATATCCTGATCAGTGTATACATGACCAAATTTTGGAATATTGAAAAGGAGTAACCCAGGGGTGATTTTCGGGTTTTTAAAAACCGGAATATGAGCATATTCAGGTTTTTCAAAAGGGCTTTTGGTGCTTACATGGCTGTGCGCAACCGGGTTATTGCTAATATTCTGGTTATGAAAGGGTTAATGACTGCATGTAAATGTAGCCACTGTGTTGTGTTGCTTTTATTTGTCAGTCACCATGCCTGGAAGGTTGAGCAGGCTCCCAATTATGAGGCGTATGCCTGATTCAAGCTCATTATGATTTGTTTTTTCAAAGTCAGTCTTTATCCCTATACTGCAACAGCCTAGATATCCCCAGAACATTTTTAACGCTTCTTTAAAAAATTCTCTCAGATCTAGAATTTTGAAATGCCTGTAAACTCCTCAGGTTCAGCCCTGTTCAAAACAGGCTGTTTTGGTGTAAAACTTCATGAGCTGTGCCTGACCATGCTGCTCTCAAGAAGTGAGAGTGGTTTGGCTGGCTAGTGCTGTGCTCTACTGTTTACAGTGGCTGCAAAAAACAAGCCTAAAAATGTTCTCTCCTCTAGCACAAGCTGTGGGCTGAAGAAACACCAAGCTAAGGGAGTGTCTTCCATCTGGGTAAGGTGTTGTGTCCCCTCATAACATTTTTAAGGGGAAACTTCCAAGCAAACTGTTTGAGCAGACCTTTTCTGAGAGGTGAAGAAAGCAAAAGAAAAAGAAGAAAGATTTTTTTACCATGTTGTGAGGGTTTATGCACACAACATGGACCGCTATTTTTGTATAAGAAAATCATTAAAATTACATCATACTGCATGGATGGATGTGGATTTTTTTTTGTCTGGAATTTTTGAGGCAAGTATATAGCTCACCCATTATGTGTGCAAAAGAAACACAAAGGTAATATATTCTCTGAAATTTTGCTGACATAAGACATATGTAAATTCTTGTATCCTTGATTTTTCTCCGGGAAGTCCTGGTAGTTATCCAGACAGATATTAAGGTTTCAGATTTACTACGGCTCAGGACTGACACTTCGATATATCCCCAGTCCCTTTTTTCTCTTGGTTCTTAGCGCTCTAATTTCCTGGTGCAACTCAGGGTGGCGCAGGGTGGCGCAGCCTGGCGCACCCCACGCAGTGGTAATTTTGTCCGGTGCACCGCCATCCGCAGCTAATTTGCCAATTTGGTAGACCGGCTGCGCCGAGATGGGTGTGACTGCGCACCAGGGCAGGTGTCTAAAAATTCAGCTTGGCACAGTGACAATTTCATGCCAAAAAAACGTGCGGAAGGTGCGCTGAAAGCCCGCCAGCTCCAACCTGGTCTATTCTCGGCGCAGGAGAGGCGCACCCAGGGTAGTGGTAATTTGGCTGACAGGCTCACAGTGCGCACACGTCACCAAAACCTCACAGGCAGGTGTCCAGAGTGTCAGGCACATTTCAATGCAATAAACAATCACAACAACCACTAGTTAATGTAACCGTCTGAACCAGCATATATATTTGTATCTATATTAATTGTCTCGTCACATCTGATGTCAGATCAGAGACGTTTGTCATAAGTAACGAGTTCACATCTCTCAGCCAACCACAAACAGCCACATCATCCGATACGGAGTATCCGGGTTCTGTCATCTCATGAAATTCAAAAGAAAAGAAAAAAGAGAGAGACGCTCGCTGAATAAATGTAAGTCACTCGGTGTCTTGAGGATTTACCTGTGATTGTCCCATATTTCTTTCTTTTAATCTTTATTCATAACGTGATCTAAAAAGATTGAGTACATTATTGCAAGGAGGATGAGGAGGAGATATAATTTCACCTAAGGCGCTGCTATTTGGCGATGACAGACCAGTAATGCAGGTGGATCACAAGCATGATGAATGGATTAGCCTGCTGCTGTGTTTAAATGTAATTATAACTTAATTTTGTACTCGTCTTTATGAGACAGGAACAGATTACATCTGTCCCCCGAGGTGGTCCACACAGTGACGCGCATTGTGGCTCCGTTGGCGCGGCGCGGCGCAGTGCAGGGCAGGTGCGCCCCGCCTGCGCCTGGTCTACGAAATTAGAGCCCTTAGTGTTTCCTGAAAACATCCTCCACCCCTCCTCTGTTAGACATAAATAACTTTAGTGATTTGACAAAATGCTCTGGATCTGACATGGCTTCTTAGTCTTGTTGTCCAGAGTTGCCGTTATAGTTTTTTGGCAGATCAACTTTGCTTCTATTCTTCACTATCTCCATATTCAATTCTGTGGCTTCCTCTGCCAAGTGGTGACATTACCCACATCAATAAAAAGCTACGACCACTAAGAATAACTTTTTTTCATTTTGTTTTGTTGATATAGAATATAGTGGAAAACTCATTTGTAAGCAAGTTATTACAAAGCAAAAGTTTATTTACTTACATTTTTTCTCCTCAAAGGAAGTATGACTCCCTTTGAGACATGACACAAGAAAAACAGCGCCACCCATCCCCCCCCCCCCCCCCCCCCCCCCCCCACACACACACACACACACACACACACACACACACACACACACACACACAGGCACTCACTTTCAAATTATTTTCACTAGAGAGAGGAGGAGCTCGGTGGCACAGAATGGCTGGCATGTCTGTGTTTATTTCCTAGCCGGAGGGTAAAGAGAAAAGCTGGAGAGTCTGCTGAATGTGTTATGACTGCAGCATGGAAAGAGAATGTTTGAGAGTGAGAGAGTGGGTGTGTTTGTTCATGGGAAAAAAACATGTCATCATACTCTCCACAGCTGGGAGGACAACACAAGTTATGAGAACCACACTGTAAACTTTGCTGAGGGCCAAGTTAAATAAGTGTTTAACACTGAGGAGGCACTGTGGGCTTTATTCAGTGACAGGGCCGACTATACCAACTCGCACACTGTCATTCTGAAAAACGTCATGTTTGTTTGTATTGTCTTTGTTTACACAGCTCAGTATTCTAACATATCTTTTTACAAACTCCTATTCCAACAAATTTAGGGCGTTATGTGAACGCAAATAAAAACAGAATATCATGATTTGCTAATCCTTTTTTTACATCTATTCAATTAAATACATTAAAAGCAAGATATTTCAAGTTCTTGTTTGAAAACTTTAGCTAACTTTAAATCTGATGCTTGCAACATGTTCCAAAAAATTTAGGACAGGGGCAACTAAAGAGTGGGAAAGTTGAGAAATGCTAAAAAGACACCTTCCACATTTGGAACAGTTTAAGAATGATATTTCTCAATGTACGGTTTCAAGGAATTAAGGGATTTCATCATTTACAGTTCATGATACCATCAAAAGATTCAGTGAATACGGAGGAAGCTCAGAATGTAAGTGGCCAGGCTGAAAACCAACATTAAATGCCTATGACCTTTGATCCCTGAGGCGGCACTGCATTAAAAACCAGCATCATGAAATGGGTATTATAATGTGGGCTCAGAACACTTCAGAAAACCACTGTCAGTTAACACAGTTTGTCACTGAATCTACAAGTGTCAGTTAAAACTCTACCATGGAAAGCAAAAGCCATAAATCATCAACACCAAGAAACGCTGCCCGCTTCTCTGGGTCTAAGCTCATCTCAGACAGACTGAAGCAAAGTGGAAACGTGCACTGTGGTCTGACAAGTCCACATTTCAAATTGTTTTTGGAAATCATGGTCATCATGTCCTCAGGCTAAAGAGGGAAGGACCATCCAGGCTGTTATCAGAGCAAAGTTTAAAAGCCAGCATCTGTGATGGTGTGGGGCTGTGTCAGGGCCCATGGCATGGGTAACTTGCACATCTGTGAAGGCCCCATTAATGCTGAAAGGTTTACAGCAACATATGCAATGGCTCTTTCAGGGTCGTTCCTGCTTATTTCACCAAGACAATGCCAAGCCACATTCTGCATGTGTTACAACAGCAAGACTTTGTAGTGGAAGAAAGTGGGTACTATACTGGCCTGCCTGTAGTCCAGAATGGGAAAGAATCCCACCTACAAGGCTTCAAAATTACTGTCTCTAGCTCCCACATGCTTATTGAATGTTGTAAAAGGAAAGGTGATGTAACAGTGGTAAACACGCCCCATGTCCCAGCTTTTTCACAATGTGTTGTAGGCATCAAATTCAAAATGAATGAAGACTTGCCAAAGTCAATGTAGTGCATCAGTTTGAACGTTACATATTTTTTCTTTGTTGTTTATTCAATTCAATATAGACCAGGGATTTACAAATCATTGTATTCCGTTTCATTTACATGTTAAAGATCACCACAACTTTATTGGAAATGGGATTTATAGGAAAAACAACCCAATAAAGGATTATGCTATCCTACATTTCATAGCAGTAGATCAGTGGTAGAGTCAACTGCCTTTCAACTAAAGGGTTGGAGTTTCCCCCAGCTCCTGCAGTCACATATCAATGTGTCCTCACGCAAGACACTTTGGGAGTTATTACACCAGGCCTAATTGTTTCATACCACACTCAAGCATAATTGCTCCCCTGCCCTCCTCCCCGCTGGCCTGCTTTCACACTCATAATAATGTGTTGTGAATGAGCACACTTGGCTCACAGACACATTCCTATACAGTATTTGGAGGAGTGTGTGTTGATGGTATGCAGGTCTGCCAAAAAGAAGAAAAAAGGAATAGAAACCATGGCAGCCACTCGTTTATGTTCCTTGTAGGCATTCATAGATGTTTGTATTATTTTTGAGAGGCAAACACAGACCCTCTTACTACTTCCACATCAACTGTGCACCTCAGATGTAGAATTCTGAAGATTCAAAGGCAAGGCAACTGGACTGTGTAGAGTTTGTTGGGAAGACGTTTCACTTCTCATCCAAGAAGCTTCTTCAGTTCCAAATGGCTGGTGCTGGAAGCAGGTATTTATCTTGCTAGAGGAAAAACAACAACAAAGGAAGGGAGGAGTTGGAGAACGACCCATAGAAACTTATCCCAGGGTGATGTAACCCCTGAGAGTCGTTACCCTGAATGGGTCATTAACTCCCCCTGTCATGTGAGGTGTTATGGTCACATGTGCCCAGGTGAGAGTGTTTGGAGAGCTTTCTGGGGAGAGAGCTTAAGACTGCACTATATGTAGGTGAGAGGTTGTGTCTGAGTCCACCACCTCTGTTAAGAGAAGGCTTCTCCAGTCTGGTGAAGATGGCTTCTTTAACTCCTCTTTCAAACCATCTATCTTCTCTCACTAACACCTGTACATTGCTGTCCTCAAAAGAGTGTCCCGTGTCCTTTAAGTGGAGGTGGACTGCTGAGTCCTGACCTGAGGACGTGGCTCTCCTGTGTTGAGCCATACGCTTGTGAAGCGGTTGTTTAGTTTCCACAATGTACAGGTCTGAGCATTCCTCACTGCACTGGACTGCATACACCACATTGCTCTGTTTATGTCTTGGTGTTTTGTCCTTGGGATGGACCAACTTCTGCCTTAATGTGTTTCCAGGCTTGAAGTGAACAGGAATGTGGTGTTTGCCAAAAATTCTCTTGAGTTTTTCAGATAAACCTGCAACATAAGGAATCACAATGTTCTTACGTCTCTCTTCCCTTTCATGCTCCGTCTCCTTTCTTTTCTTGTTCTTCAAAAAGGCCCACTTAGGGTATCCACAGGTTTTCAGGGCTTCTCTAATGTGTTTCTGTTCCTTTTCCTTTCCTTCCTTACTTGTAGGAACACTCTCGGCCCGGTGGTTGAGGGTTCTGATGACACCCAGCTTGTGCTGAAGCGGATGGTGCGAATCAAAGAGTAAATATTGATCCGTGTGTGTGGGTTTCCGGTACACTTCAACGTTGAGACCCCCATCTGCCTCCAAGTGTACTGCACAATCCAAAAAGGCCAAAACGTTGTCCTTAATATCTTCACGCGTGAACTTAATGTTGTTGTCCACTGTGTTGATGTGGTCTGTGAAAGCCTCTACTTCATGTGCCTGGATTTTGACCCAGGTGTCATCCACATACCTAAACCAGTGGCTTGGTGTTGCTCCATGGAATGAGGCTAGGGCCTTTCTCTCCACCTCTTCCATGTACAGGTTAGCTACTATGGGAGATACAGGGGAGCCCATGGCGCATCCATGTTTCTGCCTGTAGTAGTGGTCCCTGAACTGGAAGTAGGTGGTACTCAGGCAGAGGTCCAGTAAGGAGCAAATGTGGTCAGGGGTGAGGTTGGTTCTGACCTCCAGTGTACTGTCCTGTAAGAGATGTTTTCTTACTGCTTGGACTGCCTCTGTGGTCGGAATGCTGGTGAAAAGTGATGTGACATCAAAGGAAACCATGGTTTCCCTCACCTACATATAATGCAGTCTTAAGCTCCTACATATAATGCAGTCTTAAGCTCTCTCCCCAGAAAGCTCTCCAAACACTCTCACCTGGGCACATGTGACCATAACACCTCACATGACAGGGGGAGTTAATGACCCATTCAGGGTAACGACTCTCAGGGGTTACATCACCCTGGGATAAGTTTCTATGGGTCGTTCTCCAACTCCTCCCTTCCTTTGTTGTTGTTTTTCCTCTAGCAAGATAAATTCCTGCTTCCAGCACCAGCCATTTGGAACTGAAGAAGCTTCTTGGATGAGAAGTGAAACGTCTTCCCAACAAACTCTTCACAGTCCAGTTGCCTTGCCTTTGAATCTTCAGAATGACCATGACCTGGATGAATGAGAATATACACAGACGCCTCAGATGTAGAAACAAGCCCTGATATGATGGTATGTGAACAGAAAGGTGATGTATTGAATTGCTTTTACTACTTTACTCACTGATGAGTGCCCTGTACTCCAGCACAAACTTTGTTCATTTCTCCCATGTACCATGCACCTTGCCCAATTACACATGAACTGTGTATGAGACCAACTCGACAGGCAGTCAGGCACAGTGCCTAAATATGGGACATTTGAGTTTACATTCACAAAATGACAATGAGACCAACATCAGTAGTAAATGAAGTAAATGGGTGTGAATAGGGAAATGGTACCTGTGGTGTAAAAGCACTTTGATGACTTGATCTGTGGTGGACAAACTAAAGTTCATTCAACATTTACTAATTACATCATAGATATAGCTAGGGCTGCCACAAGTTTCCACATTTGATATACAAGGTGTTTTAAAGCAATAAACTCTATGATTTTAAGGATCCTTAACAGTGGTTCCGAAGTGGTGTGTCCAAGCACAGTAGCGTGTCTTAAGGCAAGGGTACGTGTGCCACAGGAATTTGTCAGAGGAGGTAAAAGGAGCCTTGATTAGACCTCTTCTCAGGATTGTGTGGTAGAGTCTGTTTGACTGGCAGCTCCACAAACCCGATTCTGACTACAGAACATGTATTGGTAGGTGTACTTATTCGTCTGTTATCATTTCAATTGATCCTTGAAATTAATGACATCAAAAACTTCCACCATAGCCACCACCGCCTGTTTTCTGGGTCTTCCAGTCTAATTAACCAGAGTGACAAAAGTGTTCGGGCACAAGTTATTACTCTAACTATAGAACAACTTCTGTTTGAGGTTTAATTAACTTCATTAAAAACTTCAGGTGCCTTTAATTAAACTTATAGCTGCAAATCATGTAGCTTGATTTTTTTCTTAGTAAACCCTAAATTAGCACCAGCTTCTTAAGTAAACAGAATATGTGGGTGGAGGGAAGGAATTACTATTTTGTTTTTCCATCTATTATATCAACCTTATACATGAATTGTAACTTGTCAAGTTAAAATTAAAGTTAGCAAAATTCATGGACTTGGACAGGTTTTAATAAATTAATAATTTAGTTGATAATTGATATTTTTCAAACTTCATAAGGCACAAGCAGATACAGATAAACATGCAGACAGTGAACCTACAGAAACAAATGTTTAAGAGGCTGTTTTGGATGGATAGGAAGATGCTGTGGCTTAATAATTGGTTTGACTTAAATATCTGAAAACCACTGTTCTATAGTTTTAGAAAGAACCAATGACCTTACCATGTAGATGGACCGGCCTGATTCAATGTCTATAATCAGACAGCTCCATCATGCCGTGCTTCAATCTACGATAGTGAGTGACCCAAAGTGGCACAGCCCAATCAGAGTCATTTGGAGCAGGAAGAGGTGGGAGTGACCAGCAAGATGGCAGGAAGCAGGAAGCAGGAAGCTTCTGACTAAGGGAACAATCATCCAATCACTCATTGCATATGCTTTGAAAGATTCAGCTCATTCTCAAACACTTTCTATGGGCTCTTTCTCAGATGGACTGGTAAAATACATTGAGGGGTCTATCTGGAGGTTGTCAGGTCGTCAGGTTGAAGAACCAAAGCATTAAAAAATGCAGACTTTCTGTCAAACTATCAACCAAAAGTTGTCACGAGCGAAAAAAAGGGATTAGTGCCTAAATTGTACAAATATGTTGGATGCATTTTGGAACTTGAAAGAGTTTGTCAACAGTTTTGGGTAATTAAAAACATGACCCAATATTCAGTCTGTACCTTTTATATATATATATTTCAAAAGGGATGTCAAAGATGTTCAATTTTACTAGAATTTTTTTGACAAAAAAAACTTTTCTTTTTACTAGAAACAGCACCCGGGTCAACCTTTGTTTACTCCTAACTCAATGGAATGAAAGCCGGCAGCTTCAGAGTGAATCACAGCTGCATCCTGCCAGGCAAAACTTGAATCAGCACAACATACCCTCTAACACTGAGACCTCACTGAGGTAGTAAATAGTATCTTTCTGTTTTCTTTAGCACTACTATGTCCTTTCATACAGACATTGTGAAATTCTAACAGTTAGATAATTGTTTAAAGACATTTCAATATCCTCTCCGTCTCTTACAAAGAGACTGAGCTTAAAATATCAAATGGAGGTCAGATTCAACACAGCTGATGAAATATGTTAATTCACCATAGCCCTGGAAAAATAAGATTATAGAAGCTTGTATTTTTGTCATATTTAAATATAAAAATGGTCTATAACGTGTAATAACACTGTTTTTGCCCAAGACTAGCCGTGAGCACATTCCCCTTGAATACTTACACATATGAAATCCTTGATTTGCGATGTCTTCTCTCCTTCACTTCCTCCTCCTCATCTGAGCTGCTGCTGGCAGTGGCCTCAGAGTCCAAAGCCTCCTGTAGGCTTCTCAACACTGCCTCAGTGCAGAGAGAGAACTCTCTCAGCTCTGCAAAGGGTGATGAAGGTGTGGACGACTCTTGCCAAGAAGAGAAGGGTTCAAAATCCACTTGTGGAGGTAGTATACCAGGATGTGCTGAGTTCACACTTTCACGAGACAAACTTCCAGGTTGGCAGTACCTTTTCAGCCCCTCCAGCTGTTGGCTGCAGTGTTGGATAGCATGCTCTCCTAGCAGGGCTTGCAGCCTGGCTTGCAGTCTTTGAGCTTGGCTGCACAGTTCCACCTGTCTGCACACCTTCTCCTTCACAGCTTCACCCAGCACAGCTCTGAACGCTGGCTGGCCTGGGCTCAAGCTTACCATGCAAGGCTGCTCAGAGGATGGAGGATGGCAGATTCCACCCTGTCTAAAAGAAGGCTGAACTGTGAATAAGGGAGTGTAGCCTTGGTGTTTTATCTCCCCATGGGAACATGAATGAGAGACATCTCCTCCATCTGGCACTGCACTGCACCCCTGCAGCACAGAAGCCTCTTGGCTATTGTAGTCAGGGACAGGGCTGTAAAACATGTCTGGTACACCTGGGCACACTGAGGCCACCTGCTGAGGATCTCTCTGGTCTTTACTGGAGAAGAGGATGCTGAGAAGCTGAGCGGGGTTGGGGAAGAGCACAGTCTCTTCGTGGCTGGGAGACACCTGCAGACATGGAGAGGGCACAGGGTTTGCAGGGACATCCAGGGGGCTCACTGGGAGGCAGAAATCCAGAGAAGGGATCATCGAAAGGTTCAGCAATATCTTTTGGAGATCACCATCATCTGTAGCAGTCAGCTGAGACTCCAAATCAGTGCTGCACATGGCTCTCCTTTCTGTGTCCATTCTGACCGAGGCAGGGGGGGAGGACAGGTGGATCCCATGGCCATCGTTCCGAATTTTGGTCGGGGCTGGGGCCATTCCACTTTATCACCAGGGATGCTCAACTAGACCAGGCAGCAGACTTCAGAAGCTGCACCTAAATCCCTCTAATCGAGAGAAAACATGACAAAACATCCTTGGTAAATGACACCAGCATGATCAATAAACAAAAATGTGTTGCAGTTAGGTCAGGGTGTCCCTCACAAAGACGGCTCTCAGGTGGGCAACCCAGGTGTATTTACAGCCCTAAAAGTAAATTTTCTTATTCCATCACCAAAACACTTTACAGCAGCTGCAGATATGACACACCAGCTGTACTCATATTCAAGCACTCATGGGTTATAAGCGTGATATGTTATTTTGTTGCTAATCAACAACTGGAGCTAATCTGCTGTGATAATACAACATAGAGTTAAGCATTTCAAACATGCCTGATGTTACTTGAGTGTCTTATTAAATGTTCTGCTGAATGAAGTGTTTTTTATGTAGCTCAAAACGTATAAGTCACTTTTTAGTCATTACTCCATAAAAAAGTAAACAACAGCCTAACACTACTGATAAACAGTATATGCTGTCCTAAGAGCAGAAATGTACAAAAATAAGAGCTACTCAAAAATGAGGGACTGGACAACCGCCAAACTACCAAAATCCAAAGGCAATCAACAGCATTTGTCAACTACTTGCTCTTTTTTTCATTTTCTCTCTCTTACAGAGTTCTGTAGAGGTAAAAACCCAGGTTTGTTGCCTCATCAGGTAGTGCATCCTACTTCAAAGCAACCGTCTTTCAATAATCACACATGAATAAATATAGAAAGCCGGTTGAGACCTGCAGTTGGAAACTAGTGCATCAATGAGGTGCTTGTTTAGCAAAAGGAAATAACTGAGGTGTTAAATATCTATTGTACAGTGACAGCGAGTTACATTGTCAGTGTGGTCGCCCACAGAGTTTAATCCAAAGAGTTTTCTTAATTATGCCTCAGTTCAAGAAACAGGATGGAAAATACAACTAGATTTTGCTTTCACAGACACCCCAAACACACACTTTAACTTTGTTAAGTAACAATCTTTTAACCTTGCTGAAGTCACAAAAAGATCACAAATTCATGCCAACTCACTGAAAGGACCAGAATCAGGCTTTAGTTTGTCTAACCAACGCAGCTTAGCAACAGTTGCCATGAGAAGGGGTTCTCTGATTGGCGAGTTACTTAACCAATCAGAGGGTAAAATTTGTGGATAATTGCCCAGATGAGTTTTTTATGAGTTGTTTGTTATGAGAACACTGCTCTTTGAAAAATGACTGACAACAGGTTTCCCACTGTTTTTCACAAATCATTTTCCAGGACTATTCAAGGACTTTTCCAGTGTCACAAAACCAAATGAAGTTACAGGGCTCTAATTTCGTAGACCAGGCGCAGGTGCAGCACACATGCCTTGCGCCGCGCCAACGGGGTGTGTCCAAGGCATTTTGCAGGTTTCGTGCACGAAGCAGAGAGAGAGGAGAGAAGGCGTGAGTGGGTTTAACACAGCCGAGTGTAATCTTCACCAATCAAATGAACGCCTCTCCTCGCCTTTGAATGCGTCGCAGGCAAGGCGCAGTGACAATTTCACCTCGGTGGAGAAGACGGTCAGAGCCGCTGTCACTTTTACAGCAACTGGGAGAGCGCAGGGGCCACCAGGCCGCCATGTGGACCACTTCGTGGGACAGATGTAATCTGCTCCTGTGTCATAAATAGGAGTACAAAATTAAGTGATAATTACATTTAAACACAGCAGCAGGCTAATCCATTCATCATGCTTGTGATCCACCTGCATTACTGGTCTGTCATCGCCAAATAGCAGAACCTTTGGTGAAATACTCTCTCCCGGTATCTCCTCCTCATCCTCCTTGCAATAATGTACTCCATCTTTTTAGATCACGTCAAGAATAAAGATTAAAACAGAGAAATATGGGCAATCAGGTAAATCCTTAAGACACCAAGTGACTTACATTTATTCAGCGAGCGTCTCTCTCTTTTTTCTTTTCTTTTAAATTTCATGAGATGAGAGAAGCCGGATACTCCGTATTGGATGATGTGGCTGTTTGTGGTTGGCTGAGAGATGTGAACTCGTTAGTTATGACAAACGTCTCTGACATCAGATGTGACGGGACAGTTAATATAGATAAAAATGTATGTGCTGGTTCTGACGGTTACATTAAATAGTGGTTGCTGTGATTGTTTGTTTCATTGAAATGTGCCTGACACTCTGGACACCTGCCTGTGAGGTTTTGGTGACATGTGCGCACTGTGCGCCTGTCAGCCAAATTACCACTGCCTGGGCTGCGCTTCACCTGCACAGAGAATAGACCAGGTTGGAGCTGGCGAGCTTTCAGCGCACCTTACGAGCGTTTTTTTGGCACGAAATTTGAACTGCGCCAAGCTGAATCTGTTTACCCCTCCCACTGGTGCGCCGCCACACCCATCTCGGCACAGCCGGTCTACCAAATTGGCAAATTAGCTGCGCAAGGCTGGACAAAATTACCACTGTGCGGTGTGCGCCAGGCTGCGCCACCCTGAGTTGTGCCAGGAAATTAGGGCCCACAGTATTGGTGTAACATGTATTTATTTCTAACCCTCGGGCATGAATATTGTCTGCTAGCTATCGTTTTAGTGTCTCACTATTATAAATATACGATCTATGCTTATTTTTTTTATCTTTAGGTGATGTCTCTTTTTTATCTTTGTTGATTTACTGTTTCAGTAGCCTAAATTTTATTTTGCCATTTATTTATTATTTTTGTCACCATTGTTTTGAGTTTTTATATTTTATTCCTTAACTTGCATTAATTTATCTACTCATATTTTATGGGTAAGTGTGAATTAGTTACCAAGGTAGAAGGAAGATAAATAACTTTACAGGACAAGTCAAGCTTTTCCAAGACATTTTACTTTTTTCCTCATTTTCCATACGTTTTCCACGACTGGAAAATTGGTCAATCATTTTCCAGATTTCCAGGTTTTCCAGGACGCGTAAAAAACCTGGACAATCATTCAGGAACTGTTTCTGTAAGACCCTCAAAATATTTTTCCACATGCTAGTTCAATTGTGTGTGTGTGTGAGTGTGTGTGTGTGTGTGTTTGGGAGGGGGCTCATATGGGTCACTGGTATTTGGGCCTGTAAATGAGTAAAACCGCACCTGTTTTACCAATCTGGAAGTTTTGGAAAATTATAAATGACACCACCCACATTTTGAGCAGAACAGCCTTTTCTGACGATTTTCTCCAGTCAGCAAGTCAGCCTGCAAACACTGCTCAGACTGAAACTCTAAATCTGTCTGTGCCTTTGTCACTCTTTACTGCACACCATATTTGATGGTAACAGCCACATTTGGGATATAATTTCTGATTTCAGTCCTTCTGTAAGAATTATTTGTTTCTCTCTGCGCTTCTGTTTAGTTTGATCATACTGTTAAACTCAACTGGACAAACGTTCAACGTCAACCAACGGCAACTGCCTCAACGCACATTCTGATCAAGTTTAACACTCGATACGATATCATAACAAAAACAAAGGTTAAGAGTGAGAAACTAAAGATTATTACAGTTATTAAAAGTCATTTAATAAGTGATACTTAGACTTCGGCACTGATTTGACATTTCGCAAACATCAACTGCTACATATTTAGTGCAGGAGCCGTGCTCAATAACGGACACCACATTGAAGTTATTTCTCTCCAAACATTTGCAGCACTTACCTGAACAGGAGGTAAACCGTTAACTGAAATTAACACCGTTTATTCCACTATTTACGACTAAATACGATAATAAAACTCTCTGCCCACACAGGAGTTCATTTCAGTACATAAAAAACAGCTGGTGTAGCCTCCTATCCATCGGTGGACTTTAATTATGCATAAAATGTCCATAAATCCTGCGTCCCTCTGGATGGACCCTGTCCCGCTCTCCTTGCCTCTCCAACTGCCGAACGTACGGAATACGTCCGAACAGGAGGGGCGGGGCCAGGCTCATGGTGCCTTCAAGGGATTTTCAAAGACTCAGATTTTCGACTATCCTTGGTACATCGCTTATCATCCTTTTATGTTTGGACGTATTCTTTTCGTATTCTGTTAAAATTTCCTAACAATAAAAACAAAATAGTCAACAAAAAATACAGCGCTCTGTGCATTTTAATGCATCTGTCGTATGACATAATTCTAAATAAGTTAAATTATTTTCTTTGCTGCTTATCTGCCAATCAACAAGTGTCAACAAACGTTACACAGGCTACTTCGTAAGCCTGTCTGCACATTTTTACCACACAAACAGCACACAGGTTGACCCGCACAAGCGTGTTTTTGTTCAAGATTATTTTTCTATCTAGTATCCAAATGGTGTGTACTTTTGAAGACGTGTCATTTTGTTTGACATGTTTTGTATATTAATTTTGAAATTTTCAGCTCTGCTGTAATAGCATTATAGCTACAGTGATTTGTGTTACCAAACAATAATCCCACATTTTTATGGCTGTCTACAGCCATATTTTAAGTTTTATAATTTGCTTTTGATTTTCTAATCTGACACACCAGATAGACGGTTAAACATACTATGCATCATATATTCCTCTTGTCCGTCTGGGCAACAGTCAGTGATTGGGAAGGAGCAGAATCTTTCAAAGAATATATCTGGAAGGTGATTGAATAATCACTTTGTCAATCACATTTATTAGTGTCCAATCAGATACTGTAGTTAGCAGGCACTTTAACTGCAGTGAACCAATTCATTTAGCAAACTCGCACCAAAACGTGTCAGAAGTGGATTGAAAATATTTTTTCTAGCAGAAATGCTTTAAGTGTTGTTTGTTTTTTATTTAATAAATAAACGCTGCAGATCTAATATGCTACTAAAGCCGTTAGCATCGATGCCAGTCTCCGTACAAGCGGTTGCTGCTTGCTATCTAGGCAGGCATTAAAGATGTAGTCTTTACAATATTCCAGCAGGTGGCGACATGTCCCTATAAAGACCTGTCCATCTGGCATGCCAAGTTATGTGCACCCGCCTTTCGAACATCATGTTCTACGAGTAAGTTTTTATTAAATGTTACATGAGAGTGTGAGATGTAGAATTGAATGCAGTTAAAAATTAGTACAAAAAGTACAAACAAGCAGCAGTTTACCTTGACATGTTTATTTTTTAATCATTGAAAAACACCTTACTTGATGTCAACCTCTTCAGCTTTAAGGCAATTGTATATCATCCCTTCAAACTGGAATAATTTTGTAAATAACCATCAAACACAAGTATTGCTATTTTTTCTTGTAGAGGATCGTAGGACATGAGATATTTAACGAGTAAAAAGAAATGTTTATTATGCCTATGTTTTAGCCTACTGATTCTCCTACTATACGGCATTTTAACAGAAACTCAAATGTACATAGCTTTAGCACACATTATTTATGAAGAGAGTAGTACAAACCACAAAAATAGAAGAAAACTATATTCTGAGCCATTAATGATACATGTAATTAAATGTAGGATTAGATATGATAGGTAAAACAAGGTTCAACAGAAAACTTTCCACTAACAAAAAGACATTTCTTTAATGTAACTATAGGCATAAGGTAACATACCCTTGAGTTTTTTTTTGTATTTAATCTGGCAAGATCTTTATACTTATTGAAAGAAAGTTTTTTTACATTTTGAAGGCATCAAACTTTAATGTACATATTACAATTAATTTCTTGTGCACAACTATTTGACAGGATTACAATATCCAAAAACATCTTTAAAATAATATTAATATAAAACAAGTAAACCTGAAACTTGACCAGATTTCAGGGTCTGTTTGCATCCCTAAGATTGAAAAGATATCGTCTCATAATCATCTTAACTGTGTTGGTCTTGTAGTCTTCCCTTACAGGTTTGAACTACCTGGAGCCAAACATCCTCCATTTTTCTTCTGAACACACTCTGACCAGCTCCGAGGGTCAGTGTGGAGCATGTCATATAAAGATTGATGACAGTGAAGTAGTTGTATAAATTAAGTAGCTCCTCTGAGAACCTCTGAGTAAAATTCTTGTACACAGTGAACATAGAACAGAGAAGGTATAAGAAACCCAACAGGATGCCACCTACAGTCACCCTTACTTGACTCCTGAATCGTTCCTGGTATGATATGCCATTTTCTGCCATACGGCACAAGTGTGCACACAAGAAAGCAACAGTATAACCACAGGAAAATACCATAATGCAGAGAGAGAGGAAGAAATGCACCCCCACAATGGAATTTGCAACTACATATATTCTTGACTCAAAAAGGGTTGAAGTTATGTGTATATATACTTTACCAGGAGGCACTGTAACATTGTAGCTTGAACCTACATACAGAAGATTAGTTAGAGCTAAATAATCTAATAACATGACAAAGACATCAAGGACAGTGTAAATTCTCTCCCCAAGCCAAATGCAGTAGATTATTTGTTTGATATTCTTCTTAATCCAGCTGAAAATGGTCGTCTGTGCTGGAACAATCTGGGTGCAATAGAAAAAAGTCAGCAAAACTGAGCAGGTCATGGTGGTAGACAGACTCCAGGCATACACAACATAAGACCCAAGAACAAAATACACATTTTCCTCCGCGACGTTAACTAAAAACAGCACCATGGCTGAAATCTGATAGGTGATTGTACAGAAGATAATCGAGCCCAGGAGAAGCTTCAGAGGTTGCTTGATCATCTCTCCATGATGAGGATGGACCATGCAAAAGACATAAAATAAATTAGCCATGGTGTTGAGAATGGCAAAAAGTCCATTAATGGTGGCAAAGGTTAGATAGTCCATCCTAGTTTATGACTCTGATGTTGACACGGTCGATTTGAAAAGCTGGTCTGTTTACACTTTTGGAGGCTGCAGATCAGACTCTGCTCCAGTCCTTTAATCTAAAATCTGCTGGCCTTGGATGAAGAAAGCAAATCTCCCTCTTATCCATCTCCTCTCAGTGTGTTGTTTCTGTTCTCGTGTCTTTTTCCTTTGTAGTATGTAAACAGACAACTCCGCTGTACATGTAGCAAATCGAGGCTATTTGCATCACATGCAAATTAGACCATGCAAAGTAAGAGAGTTACTGTGAAGCACAGAGGAAATGTTTACTTTGTCTTCCATGAAGTCCTAAAACAGTTTAACCACATAATAATCATTTGAGAAGTATCAGATAAAATGGAGTCATGTTCCAAATATATTCACCAATGTGATTTGTCATAGGCATGAAGACCAGTGCTAAAGAGAACCACAGCATTGACAATATGAAGAACATATTATAATGGTTTTATACAACAGTTTTAAAAGCACTCCACAACTCAACTGGCTCCACAATTTCAACTGAAACTAGACTGTTGCCATACAATTCAAGGATGTTACTGCACTCTTTGTACTTTGTCTATCATTACCACAATTACTTTGCAGTAGGCTGTGAACATTTTCTTAAATATGAAAAATATATATATAAATGGGCCCTGTCAATTTAGTCTTTTGTTTGATTTTAAGGACTGAGATAAATTGTAAAGAACACTCAGCTTTAAAAGTTACTTTAAAGTTTTCAGGACCCTTAGTTGAGGTGGAGTGAGACTTGTTGCAGAAAGATAATGTTGCTCCCGCGTATCCCAACTAGGAATGAGAGCTTATTAGATTTGATTGATTTCAATGCCATTATCGATTCTACTTATTATTCCAGTTCTTTATAATTTACCTATATCAATCCTTGTGGACTTCTAAAAAAGGGAGGCCTACACCAGTTTTGGTAAATGGTAAAACAAAAAAAAAAAAGCTTGTTGGCAGAGCATACTACCAGGCGAAGCCACAACACGTTTTATATCAATAATGATAAACACACATTACTCTTAATATTTAATGCTGCAGACAACAACAATCAACTCCTTCAGGCTGTCTGTCTTGGTGTCATCATTATTCTGAGACACACAAGGAACTGTGAGTGTTTTAGGATATTCAAGACATCAACTCTGTAAACACAGTTTTATACACCACATAGTGCAACTGTAAACAAAGGTACAATTCATAAAATCACTTCCAAAGCCCATGCAATGGCAAAAAAGACCTTAGAGGGAATTTTACAATGTAACTGGTTATTTAAACCTCAAGTACAGACTAAGTGGAGGGTTCCTTTAATGTATTATTCATTCAAAAAGCTTTTTTCACTACAAACACATTGCCCTAAAGTCTCTAACTCAATTTCTTTCTATCAGACATTTCGCTGTATCATATCACTCACTGATCACTTTGTTGGGTACACCTTACTGATATATGATAGATTCATACAGTTACAGCAGTTTTATTTGCTGCACACATCCTCTTCCACTACATCCCTAAGGCACTCTATTCACCGGAGTGAGATCTGGTAACCGTGGAGGCCACTGGAATATTATGAACTCACTGTCATACGGAAGAAACTAATTTTGGATGATTGGAGCTTTATGATATGGCACTCTATCCTGCTGGAAGAAGCCATCAGAGGACAGGTACAGTGTGGTCATAAAGGGATGGGTGTAGTCAGCAAAAATATTCCGGTATGTGGTTGTCAAACTATTTTCAGTTTGTACTAGGGGGCCCAAAGTGTGCCAAAAATATCCCCCATGCCATAACACCAGCCCAGCAACCTAACCAAGGCAGGATGTATCTATGCTTTCATGTTGTGAATGCCAAATTCTGACCCTACCGTGTAGGATGTAACAGCAAACATCCAGAGTCATAAAACCAGGCAACATTTTTCTAATTTTCTTTTTGATCCAGTTTGGGTGAGTTGCGTGGATTGTAGCCTCAGCTTCCTGTTCTTAGCTAACAGGAGTGGCACCTAGTTTAGTATTTTGCTGCTGTTGCCCATCTGAGTCAAGAATGGACGCGTTATTTGTCCAGAAATCATCTTCTACATACCTTTGTTTTTATGAATGGCCATTTAAGTAACTGTTGCCTTTCTATTATTCTCCTCTGATCTCTGATAATTAACAAGGCTTTTCCACCCAGAGCACTGCCACTCACTGGATGTTTTTTTCTTTTTTTTGGACCCTTCACTGTAAACCCCAGAGATCCGTCTGTAGATTAGCCGTATCCTAAATACTCAGACCAGTCCATCTAGAATCAACATCCATGTCACATTCAAAATCACTTAAATCACCTTTGTTCCCCACTTTCATGCTTGGTTTGGATTTCAGCTGGTGGTCTGTATCAATGCCTAACTGCATTTAGTTGCAACCATATGATTGGCTGATTAGCTATTTCAGATAACTGACAGTTTAACAGGTGTACCTAATAAAGTGGCAGATGAGTGTATTTCTTAATAGACATGAGGGTTAACATCTATAGGTCACCTCCATTTTCATTTGTAATTTCAAGCAACATGATCAAATCATACGTCCGATACTCTCAGTGATATATTTGGATCTCAAGACCTCACCTAATATTTTCAGAGTGCTCTTTCACTTCATTTCTTGCCACTAATCAGTGCCTTGATTTGTCTCCAAATGCTGACAAACCTTCGCCTGAACACAGCCTGACCGATGCCTAAGTTCAAGGTTGTACCTGTTATGTACAGCGTAGTGACTGTTAGGGTGATCCAAGTGCTGATAAAAAGTTGGGAAGAGAAGTAGGAGGAAAAAGTGTCCAGGAGATTAAAGGTGTCAAACAGGGCGTAAAGCACTCCTTGGTAGATCCCAGTGATAGTGACTCTCATCTGACTTTGAATCTTCTGATTGGAAAAACAACTGCTGCCATGCGACACTCTTCTTATGTGTCTATGCAGGTAGTGGACTGTGGAAAAGCTGGACACCATCATGAAACATAAACAGATCAGGACATACACCTTGATTACAATGTACAAAATTTTATCTGATAGAAAAAGATTACTATTGCTGTGACCTGACAGCGTACCATTGTTATCTGGGTAACCTCTTGGCTTAGGACTGATGGCACGAGCAAAGAACAGGGCATGTCTGACAAAGAAAAGAGCCCCGCTACATAGCAAAGTCATATAGACAACAGACTTGATGTTCCTTTTTACCCATATTAAACAAGCTCGCTGCAAAGGAACAATCTGGATGAAGTAGAAGAAATTCAGCCACACCGAACATGTCATACTGCTATGCAAAAAGGACAGCACAACCATCCATAAAAAAAAAAGCTCAACGTTTTTCGTCTCAGCATAGTACGTTATAAGCAATGAGGTCAAAGCGACGCAATATGTGATTGAGCATGAGACAAGTACTGCCAGTAGTACCTTCAACGGCTGCTTGACTCTTTGTCCATGACGTGGCGGGCAGATCAGGCTGTATGCATAGAAGATGTTTGCAATGAGATCAAGAAAAAGAAGAGGAGCATTGATTTGTATAAAAGCCTCCCGACTCAAAGTAAGGAACGTTGCCATTTCTGGTTCAGGAGGATCAAAATCTCATAGAGCGTTGGGTTCCTGTGTGTGTGCACTCAAGACTACTGGGTTTAGAGAGTGAGAGAACAGTGCAGAGAAAAGAGTGTCAATGGGCCAGACCCATCAGCAGTACATAAGCAAATCATATGTAAGGCAGGGATAGATGTACCATGACTCTGAAGCACACTCTGCCTCATAACATCAACAAAGCAGCACTGCAGTCATTATTAAAGTGTTTGATGGCCATTTAACTACATTACAAACAGGCATTTTGCATTTGGTCGCTCTTCTGGATGGGGCAGAGCGAACAGTAGATCGTTCGTGACATGGCATTCTCAGAGGTGACCATTACCAAATATCTGTGAAGCGGGCCATTTCATAGATTAAAATACATTTGTAAAGATCTCTTGACTATAAATAATAGTTACATAGTTGATCTAAAGCTAACCGTCAACTTTTTTTGATTCTTTGTCCATCTTTGGGCTTACTAACTCTTTTTCACTTCTTAGTTTAATTCATCAACATCCTCTGACCACAGCCATTTTATCAAAATGAAGTGAGATGGGCAAACTGTCAACTTTTAAGCTGAGGCTTGCTGTGTAAGGCAATGCTGTAAAGACTAGGGATGGGAATTGATAATATTTTATCGATACCAATGCTAGTAATGATCCTGCTCATCGATCCAATTCTTTAACGATTCCCTTATTGATTCCTGCAGATTTTCCGTGGCAACAATGTCAAACACACATGTCACAGCATAGATAACTGCTTCTGCAAGTTGCTGGTGTTTCCACTCACTTAAGGTTGTGCAGTAGGCGCCTTTTGTAAAAAAAATTAAGCCACAATTCTGACCACTTCTGAACCCTGTCAGTGGAGGGAATTGATAAGGGAACTGATTAGCAAAAAGACTCATGATATGGATACTTTGATGGAGCTGTTAATGATTCTCAACTGGATTTGGTTTTTGATTCCCATCCCTAGTGAAGCCTTTGTTTTCTTTCAAGAGAAATGCAGCCTACTGCCATAGATGCACTGGTAAATTGAGCCATTTTCTTTGTTGAAAGTTGAAATACTCTTTAACTTTGAAAGGACCATTCATTTTGAAATGTTACACGTGGGATATGAATTAGTCCGTTGAAATGGTAATAACACTCTTGTACAATGGCAAACTTTGCCACAAATGTATAAGCAAGTTTTTAAGGAACTTGCATTTTTAAAGATGGGGTACTTTAAACCAACACTACGTAGTTTTTCCACCCTAATATACTATTTCTAGAATCATTGTGATGGTACATCACCTTACAACAGGTTGAATGACACCTCTGTCATAGTCTGAGGGGGTCTGTGTCACTTTCACTGGCACTAAGTAACTTCGATGTGGATGGTAGGAACACTTCCACACTAAAAAACTACAAATTAAAAAACATGATCAGACTGTACCTTATCAGTCCACATGGTTTATTTGTCTCTTTGGACGTCCTGTTGGCTCGCTTCTCCTCCCTCTGTATGTCAACAAGTGCACATTGGTGTGAGGCGCTCTGTTTTTGTAACCACGCAGTAACACTCAACGACCATAGAGGCCCCTAGAGAGCTGAAAAGCTGGAATCTTACTTAGTACTGCTTTAATGTTTGACTTTTTCACATCTTTTATAAGAGTCCTAAAAGAATTCAGAACAGACTCGTGGATTATGCTGATGTGTCACATAAAGAGATTAAGAATGTTCTGAGGACTACAACATCCATCCAGAAGTTACTGTTAGTAATTTAGTCCTGTGTGTGAGTTTCTTCTACAACCGCTTCTTTAGGTGGTGCCCCATGAGGACATTAAGATGAAACCTTTCAGGGAGCTCAGGGAAACACTTTATACTAATCATTATTGTCATTACTTTAATGGGGTTGGGATGAAAGTTGAGAGCTGTCCTGAATAGAAATTCCCATACACTTAGACTTTTTCAGCCTGATGGTATTGTTATTGAAAATACATCGTTCTGTTTTCTTCCTCTCTTGTCTTTGACTTGTCCTAGAATTCTACAGGAGTGCCAATACATACAAAGTGTGATCAGCAAAAGTTGAAGGCACACAAAAGGTAAAATGTAGAGAAAATATTGGGAACAATATGCATTGTGGGCTGTGGAGAAACTCAAATGTGGTAAGTTACAAACATACACTGCCTTGTCTTTGGCTAAAGTAACCAACAGAACCACTTCATCTTCATTTAGCACCTGTTAAAAGCCCAAAGCCTTCATAAAAAGCAATAAGCAGTGCAATAATTACAAAACCTTGGTATTCTACAAATACTGAATTATAAACATATTATGCTATAATTTTTTATTGTTATTTCTTTTATTATAAGTTAATTAATACAGTCAGAAATAAAGTCAGAGAGAGAATTGTGCAAACGTTTTATTTTAAATAAGCACTTCTGACTAAAACGCCAGAATGACAAAAATAATACTCCATGTTGAAAATAGCAAACTAATTATGAAACATCTTTACATTCATTAACATTATGATTCTTCCTGTATACAGATTACTCCACACACACCAACACTCTCATACGTTTACTTAAAAACACAGGTTCATCCATCTACAGTCTGTCAGTGTGTATTTATGAGATGTCTGATGCTACATCGACCATTAAGACAAACAGGGAATAAATAAAGGCTGGCACAGGGACTCAAAGTCTTTCCTCAGTTTTAGCTTTAAAAATATTCTTTGGACATTTGTCAGTGGTCTGTTTGAGAGCCTTTTGCCCCAAACATTTATGTTTTCAAATCACAGCAGTGGCACACACATGCACACAGTTACAAATCTGAACTATGTCAGTGTTTTTGCACGCTTGTCTTTTTGTTGCACCAATCACACACATTCATGCTAATTTGATTGATTTGGATGTTTACCCACTTCCAGGCATTTCCCCATTTTCTGGACATTTCTAGCAATGCATTAGAATCGATAGCTATCCAACAACATGAAACGTAGGTACAGTATGATTATTACCTCTGCAAAGGAGGGTATGTTTTTGTCTGTTTGCTTTTTGTTTGTGAACAAGACAACTCAAAAAGTTAAGAACAGATTTTAATAAAATTTCCAAGAAACGTTAGTCATGGCACAAGAAAGAAGCAATAAAGTTTTGTGGTGATCTGAATCTGTGGATCCAGGAATTTCTTAAACGATTTGTTAACATTGCCAGACAGAGCAGTTTTTTGCATTTAAGCTAATAACTCTATAAGTTCTCAACAAATTGTCATGACATTTTTAGGGAATGTTGGTCATGACACCAGAGGGAAATTATAACATTTTCTGTGGTGATCTGAATCTGGATGTGGATGCAGGAATTTTCTTAAGGATTTCCCAACAGTGTTAGATAGGGCAGTTTTCCACATATTTGACAGTAACTTGCCCGACAGTACTGGAAATGCCTTGGAGGAGGCTCTGCACTTGTAGTTGTTGTCATGTATGAACTACCACAGGCCCAATCAAAGCATCTACCGCCTGTTTTTCCATTGTATTGATTTAAATGAGAGTTGTGAAAGCCTGTGAAGCAGAAAAAACCCAAACTAAACAAACAAACAAGTAAACAACAAAAGTTTAAGCTGTTTTCAAAACCAAAGAAGCTTTCAATATGTGGGATGGAGTAAACGAGCTAAACATGCAAAAACACTGAGATGGTCACAGAAAAGTTCTAAGAGTGGACATTTTACTTGCAAAAGTCTGCACTTTTATGCATACACACAGACACACGCACGCGCGCACACACACACACACACCCACATCCACACATCAGTGCACAGCCATGAAAACCATGTGTCATGTGTCTGTTAAAGCAGTGGGGGTGACACAGCGCCAGAAAACCACTATGTCACATCACTATTGCCATAAAAAGAGGTGCAGAGTTTCAATGTGTGTGTGAATACAGGTGTGTGTTTGTGTTGCAAGTGTAACATTTAGAAGTAGTCTCGTCTTCGTGAATCATCACTGATGAAGGAGGGGTTCCACTGGGCCGGGTAAATGCACGAGTGACGAGAGCCTGGGAGGCTGGTGAACGGGTACAGGCCGTTTCTCTCCAGGTCTGAGTTACGCAGCGCAGGCTGAGAGAAAAAGAGAGAACAAAAATCCACATGATGTATGAACTTCCCCTTATCAAGCCTGAGTGGCACACTTCATAATATCAACTAAATCTTTTAAGATGACTGACAGTGATTACTGTTCAACAGCCTAATTCAGTTTCCATTTAGGTCATCACATCTAGCTGATCGTTTTTCAATGCAGACGCAAAAACGATAAACAAAAATGACTCTAAAGCTGACTGTAGAGTATTAATTCATGCATTTTACAGAACATATGTTTCCAGAATTATCTTCCTACACATTTTCCAGCATATTGCTCTTTAAGACAACATCCTAATATTCTTCCTTCAGCAGTTTGTGAATGCTTCATTTTTTTAACAAAAACCCAAGACTGACCTTTTTAGTCTGGCTTTTAGTTGAATTTTGTTTTACTCTCTTAATCCTCATTATGTCTTTTGCTCCATTTTAGTTTCAGAGTTACATAACATAGTTCACATAACTATGTTATGTTTAAACACTTTTAATTTATTTCCTTTTATTGTTTGGTTTTAAAACAGTTTTATTTGAATCAACTTTTAGTGCCTTATTACCTTTACTATATCGTATAATGGTTTTATCAGTTTATTCTTAGCTCCCGTGTTTCCTCATTTTTAATTCAAGATAGCGTTTCCACAGTCTTCTGTGGCTGTTGATTAGTCCTGACTTAGTGTCCCTGTGTGTGTGTGCTGTCTGTGTTAAATGTGGGCTGGGAGGGTGCATTGGGTTTTGTACTTTATTTTGTATCTCCTGACTCTTACCTGCTTGGGTTCTTGAATGTACAGCACTTTGTGCTACATTGTTTTGCATGAAAAGTACTTTATAAATAAAGTTTGATTGATTGATTGATTGATAACCTGCCAGCTGAAATAGTGCCTTTATAGCTGAAAATTGTCATTTGAACAAACAAATTCACAGATGGATTAAAAAAACATGTCAAAGTGCTTCCAAAAATGTCTTACGCTGAAATTACGACTTGTTTAAGCATTTCTGACCTTTAACTGTAAGACTTTTAAAGGATTCTCAGGGACCCTGCAAACATATTAAACAATCAGTTGTAAATAAGGAAAAGGATGGCCCTTAAATAAATGATGGGAGCTTTGTGGGAATAATTCTGTGAATAAAAGGTGCATGATTACTCACAGAGTAGTAAATGTCTGTCATCTGCAGCAGGTTCTTGGTGCTGCCGTTCTCCTGCATCTCGATGGTCTCTCTCCCCCACTCCATGGATATGCGGTTACTTTTGGGGAAGTCTGCGTACGGGGACATCTGCATGTCTCCACTCTTGAAGATGATCTTGTTGATGTCATTCTTGTCTTTCCTTAGAGATCAAACATAAGTGGTAAAAAATTACACAAATGTAAAAGACATTTAAAAGGAAAGACTTTGTTTCACTGAAAGTCAACCGATCAGATATTTTGCTATCACAAATTTATTAATCATTCAAGATGCCTCAGCAAATCATAAAACCCAATCTTTGGGCTGAGGAACAGAGATTATGCTCCACTAATATCTCAAATGAAAGAAGTCTTACTTGCAACATGTGACAATGAGAGCGATAAGGAGGATAAGGAGCACAGCACCCCCTGCTGGTGACACCACCACTGCAATCAGCTTGTAAACTGCAACAAAAACATTACAGCGAGTTACACATAAAAATCTGTAGACAGAGAGGTATACTGTAAAGTTAAAACATGCAAAAGTGATTTTATGTTGTTTCACTTTCAGGTTTTTTAGAGTTACTTACAATTCCCACAGTTGAATCCTCCAAATCCAAACATGCACCTGAAAAATGAAGAACAAATCTGCAGTGACAATATGATCCTGGATCTCAAAATGCAACTTGTTTCAAGCTGAAAGGATTTGTGCTAAACTTACGGAACACAGGTGCCGTTTTCCAGCTTGTAACCATCCCCACATTCTGCAACAAGAAGTTTCATTAAGAAAACATCCATTCAGACATTTTCCCTGTTTATCTTATGGTCTGTATCCATTATTCATTTGAAGTTAAACTAAAATTAATCAGAATGCGCCTCAATCACCATTATCTTACCAAAGTCTTTTCTTTAACTTGTACTTGAGAGAATATACACAACTGTCTAGGGCAGACTCGGAAATTGTTTGAATTTCTGTTATTTAATTATCAATGCCGTACACTTGAGGCAATGTTTGGGCCAGCCTATGTTTTCCCAAATGGGTTACAAGAAACACCTCTTTAATTTCAGCTCCATAAAGAAAATATATCAAGAATATCACACAGCAGCATAGCATAATATCTGAGCAACTAGGAATATAAAAAGGCTCTGACGAGGGATCTCAGGGTATGTTTGTTAACTCAGCAATTCTGTTTCATTTTTTTAAGAATTTGACAAAGTCTATGATAAAACATTATTAATACTGTCAGTTTGTTAATGTTTTCAGAATGATATAATTGTTATTTAAACTAACTAGTGTTTAATTTCTTTATTCTAAAACATAAAATACTTGGACATGACCAACTTATGTCCATCAAATACTCTAAGCTCTGTTACCGGTAATATTATGCTTTTACTTTCTTATGAAAGAAAGACCTTCTTGACTACCTGCCAGTTACTCCAGGAGGTGTAAAAACTTGTAAATTTGACTATGAAGCTGTGGTACTGCTCTGTGTACATCTGTGTACACACTTTAAAGTTGGTGTTGTAAAATAATGTGACCACTTAATAATTTAAATATCTATATGGTCGGTCTTTATTATTGAATATAACTTTTATATTGACCTGTACCTGTATCTCATTTCTTTGCTGAGTGCTTCGTTAGTAGTCACAATTTATATTTTACAGTTTAGATCAAATATTGAAATTTCCACTTAAAAGTAGACATTTTTTGAATGAAGTATTTTTCATATATTCTTATATCACCTAGCGATGTAAATTTTCTCCTGACGTACGTTGGTAAATGAGGCTTCGTCTTTTTTGTGTACCGACTTCTTTTTGGAGGAGGAAGCTGTATTGGTCATCCCATTTTTCTAGGGTTTTACAAGAGCCCATTATGTTTTTTGAGTTTTATTCGCCTGTTATTGTGTTTTACATGTTGCCTTCGCATGATAAAAGTACTTCTGTGCAAGAAACAAAAAGTACACAACATCAGGACTTCTCTCCCTCATCATATTTACAGTGCCGGTAGGAACCTGAAACAGCTTGTCTCCCACAGTCCCCCTGATTAACCGACCAGTGTTTTGTCCAACAGTTCTTTTGTCAGCATTTTAAGCTGAATAAGAATACAGCTGGATCAGGGGAACTCAGTATGTAATAACTGGAAAGTTTTCTGAGCATCTGCAAATGAGAACGTACTCTAGAAGTCGTCAAAACCTAGTCTGTGGATCCATGTTGAGGTTAAATACAGGCTCTTTAAAACTAGCAGAGGAATATTTGATCAACATTTGTCCTGTGTCGTCCTTTACCTAAGCAGGACAGATCCTCAGGGTTGTGTTTGTAGTATCCTGGCAGACACGTGCAGTACGCTGTGCCACTGTTGTCTGTGCAGGTGGAGCGCTCTGTGTCACACTGAGTCCTCTGGGCTGCACAGAGACTTTCCGCTGGAACAGAGAGAGGACACAATGAGTCTCTCACACAACGAAACAGGAATCATGAACAACAGGACACAGCGCAGAAGTATAACAACACTGAACAAACTTTTCAGCTCCCTCATACCCACTTTTTCAGGTTTCATAAATACAAGGTCAGAACGTATGAGGTTACAGACTAGGAATTAAAAATGATGAGATTATTTAAAATGGCTGTGTGTGTGTGTGAAATCCCATAAATCTTAAAAAGTGTTACTGTTACTGAAGATGCATGTTTGGACGTGTGTTACTGTCTAAAGGCTAATCTCTGAGAGTTTTTGCAGAAAAATTGTGCCCTCTGGTGGCTGCAAAGACTTTCACAGCTATTTAATTGAGTCTGCCTCCATTCAAATATAAATAACTTGTACTTTATCATGATAGAAAATACAATCATTCTTATTCCGGCTCTGTTTACCATGGTAAGTCAGCTGGTGGTGCAGCACCATCCGGCAGTGGGCCAATGAGGAGCTGCAGTTGCTGAGAAACATCTGGATGCTGTTGTAGACCTCTGCACTCGTCACTTCAGTGGAAATGGAAAACATGTTGACAGCTGTGATACGAACCCCGTCCTCGCCTCTGTGGGGAAAAAAACTGAGGTCAGCACAAAGTTCACCAAAGCCAGAAAGTTCAGGTTTCATCATTTCATCTCAAAGTCCTGGCATAAAAGTATTTTGTTTTTCTTTCTGACAGTTCAGCTTTGCTTATTTTTGAAGATGTACACATTTACTCCCCTGGGGATCTTTTTATTTTCATGTCAACAAAAATGACTTTATCAACTCAAATAAAGGCTAAACTTTGTCTCTGTGGAGGTTAGACAACATGAGAGGAAAGTGTTACTAATTTAATCCCTCAAAGGGTAACTCAATCAATCAATCAAACATGATTTGTATAGCACTTTTTATACAAAAATGAAGCACAAAACACACTAAAGACATACCTGAGTGTAAAAATTACATTTCTAAACTCAGGTCTTCAACATGCTAAACCTGGCATAAGGCTAAAACCTACATCCACAAATAGATCCTATGCTTATACATTAATAATGAGATGTCAGAGTAATGATGGTGCCCAACAACAACTCTGCCTGAAGCTTGGGGTTCACTTATGTGTCACATCTATGCTGTAGCCTGAGCCAAAGACCCATGTAGCCCTGAACTTAGCCACCGGTCTACACAAGAAGCGTGACACGCACCTCCTCAAAAGTGTGACTATACGTCAAAACTATGTGGATAGTAAGCCCTGTGATTGGTCCACTGGGTAGTACAGGGTGACTGCCTGCCCCTGAGTACATCTAAGGCATGACTGTGTGCACTTCTGAGTAGAGCTAGGCAATTAATTGGTGTTTAATCTAAATTACAATTACTGCCTTTCAAAATTAATAAAACAGAGTAATTTAAATCAAAAGATTACTGTGCCACATGACATGCTGACATTTTCATTATTATTATTATTATTATTATTATTATTATTATTATTATTATTACCTGCATGATATTGGGATATTTATATTTTTCCTAGTATATTTCTATACTATCAGTCTTTAATGATCCAAATAATCGTGTCAAAGCATGTAAGTTTAATTCAAGCACGTGGTGCGTGTTTTAAAATCAGTGAGTAATTGTGTTTTATAATCCTGATCTCAATCTACTAAAATGATGACAAATATGTTTTTTTGCTATAATCAAGCAGCTCTACTATTGAATGATATTACCACTAAAAAGGACAAACCATTTTTTCAGATCTATTGGCCTTGACTTTGGAAATAAATTTCCCAATTCAAGTCTCATTTAATGGCAGTAAAGTGCAAAAAGTCCATGTAAATGGATGTCTCTACATCTTTGCCCTCTGATTGGCTGCCTCTCGTAAGGGAAAAGCCGTATAGAAAATGGATGAATGGATGGTTTCCTGCATACACATAAGAAGAGAAGACAGAAACAAAATATAAACTGCACTGCCCTGTCATGGTACTTGTGGTTCTGTTTTATTTTGTATCATGTTCCTGATTTAGACCTCCTGTGTTTCCTTTTTTACTTCATGATCCTGTTTTCTGGTCCTAGAGAAGTTACCCATTTTGTGTCTTGTTTCCCTTGTCTCTCTTTGTTCCCTGTTTTATTTCGTAATCCCTGTGCTCCTCGTGGTGTTTTCCTGCCCTCCCTTCTGTGTCTCTCTAATGATGATTCCCTCCACCTGTGTGGTTGTTTCACCTGTGCTTGGTGTTTCCCGTGTATTTAGTCTCTGTTTTCCCTGTTCTCTTTGTCTGGTCATTCGTCTTCCTTGGCACTATGTCCTCAGTGATCCGTGAGTTTGTAGTTAGTTTTTGTTTGTTTTGTATTTTTTGGAGCTTTTTTGTTACGGACTTGTTTTTGTTTTTTTGATCCCTTTTTGTTAGGTAATAAAGTTTTCTGTTAAATCTGCTTTTGGGTCCGCCACCTTGTTTTTTGTTAGTTTTCTTTGGGTTTCATCCTCTGACACTGCCCTGTGTTTCGCAGACGCACCAGTGCACAAATATAAATGCTAAAACCACAAAGGGCACCACACTGAGTTTCTGAGCAGAGGCATGAGCCAGACTTGGGCAGCTGTTGACTTGGTGCTTTGCTCAAGGGCTTCTCAGCAGTGCTCAAGCAACCTTCTGATAATGAAACCTTCCATCATAAGGTTTATTAGGCAAAAACGTACTTCCTGCTCAGCGTGGAGCGGCTGTAACCTCTGAGGACTGACAATGAAGCATTGAGCTGCAGAGACGAGGAGAAGAGAAAGTCTATCAGGCTTGGTGCAAATCAGCTTGACATATTTTCTCACAAGATGAGCTAAAACAATGCGGTGGTGTGGACTCCCTCTCACCAGCTGAATGATCTCTCTCTGGATCTCGTGCAGTGTGGCGCTCTTAAAGACAGCAGGGTCATGTGGCTGTCTGTTTACACTGAACGTTCCCAGGAATGTCTTTGCTGGAGAGGAGAAGAAATACTTCAGTTCAATTACAAGCAAAAACTTCAGGAGAGACCTATCATACACTTCTAATTAATACGTTTATGATATTAGTGGTATTGTTCATATATTTCTATATAAAACACATTTTAACCTCTAGTGCAGGTGCGTCCATCCTCCAGGTCAAAGCCAAGCGGACATTCACAGCTGAAGGAACCTCGTGTATTCACACACCTCGACCCGACAGGACAGGGGTCCCTTTCACACTCATTCACATCTGGACAGACAAATGGAGGTGTTACTGTAAATGACTGAAACCACAGGCGCCAGTGAGCAACAACCCTTTGGTAGTGTCACTTAGATATTTCATGTCTGAATCATTCTGAAATAAATATGAAGCAGAGGGCGCGTTAACGGTGCTGTAATAAAGCTCACCCTGGTCGCAGACGGGTCCCATCCATGCCGGCTGACAGTGGCAGGTAAACTGATGTCTCTGATAGCTCACACACATCCCTCCGTTCATACAGGGGTTTGAACCACAAGGGTTTCCTAAAGAGGGTGAGGAAATGTGAGAGTAGTTATCAGAGCATGTATTCCTATTCAAATACAGAGAAGTCATTATGCACATACTGGTTTGACACCAACACTGATTATACCTCGGAACATAAAATATTATATTACACATATGATTATACAAACTCATCTCATCAGAGTATTCTACTGAAGGCTCTGGTGCATCTTTTTAAACACTGTTGTCTAACCTGCATCAAAGAAGAAAAGGAGAGGACATCTTCTGCTTCTTTAGGTCACAAGTTGTCTCAGATATCAAAACCTAAATTTGTCCATACATCAAAATTTATTACATGATCTGCAGGATCAATAATTTTTAAGGTTGTTAGTCCAACAGATTGAACTCCATTTCACTTTTCTTTTTGCATTGTTGATATATCTTAGCATCACAACAGCCAACCACAGCAGTCCCCCTCCAGTTGTATCTAACGAAAACTGAGCCAACAGGTACAAAAATGCACGCTTCCTTTTAAATCCCCACATAATTAGACAACCGACTCAAACTTAAGCTTGGTGAAAGCCAAAAACCTTTTTTTTCCTGAAAAACTAAGCCTTTCTGGCCAAATACTGGAGCATTCTGTATTTTTTTAACAAAAAATCTTCCACTTTAATGAAAAGATTTATAATATAACCTAAAATAATGCTTCCAACTGGGATTAAAGCATAGATATTAAAATTGATCAATAAGTAAAATGCTGTTTTATCTTTGACAATATTTACAAAACAAAAAAGGTGCAACGAGACTTTTCCAATGCTAAAATTCTACATTTTGAACCCTGAAATTAAGATTTCAATTTGTTCATACTTAGAGAAATTCATTCATCCCTGAGTGGCAATTCAACAAAGTTTTTACATTAAAGTTAATAAAATAAGATACTGACTTGATGTGACCATTTCTAAATCATCACCGTGAAATTGCATGTTATTAAATGCCACTTAAATGTGTAAATTGCTTACTGGGTAGCAGTGGTGCTTTTGTGGTGCTAAAGCTGATTTTTGTTGTCGTAGTCAGCACCAGCTCTTCACCTCCGCCTGCTGGGCCCCTGGTCATCTGCAGGGTCTCTGTGCTTCTGGTTGGTGTGCTGTGTGTGGAGGTGGTGGCGATGAGCTGGCTGTGAGCTGAGGTGACTCCCACACTGTCCGTGCTGGTTTCTGCTTGAAGCGTGGTGACTTTAGTCGGGTTTTCAGCCCTGGTCGAGGGCCCCTGGGTGTGGCTGGGAGACGAGCCTTGAGCTGGGTTAGCTGTAGAGGGTTGCAGGGTGGAGGCTGCGGTGGGGAGGGCAGTTTGTGGGGCGAAGGCCTCGGTAGAGGACTCTGGAGTGGAGCTGCTGGTGGTGCTTCTGAAGATGGAGGAGGTTGCAGGGGGAGGGGGCGTTGGTGTAGTGGTTTTGGAACTGGAGGCAGTGGCTTTGAAAGTATCCATCTCTGTTATCTGAGGTCTGTGAAGGACAAAACAAAGACTCTGACATTTCCGTCTGACCTCTGGAGACAATTACGTAATTTGTCTAAACAATATTTGATAAAGCACCTCCAGCCGCCAAGAACACTGCTGTTAAAGCGTTACGTAACGACTGCTTCCATGTCAGCAGGGCGTGCTACAGTCCGTAACCCGAGTGTATCTGCTCACATGAAAAAACTCTTTAGAGGCCTCACTGCCAAAATGTTGATAAGGAGGGACTGTGTTTCTTTGTTGCTGAGTTTTCATCATAATATGGCTAAAACAAAACTTGCTCCTGTAAAATGCCTTTTCAAACATCTGTCAGTTTGTTGAGCATGTTTATGTAATTTGGTTTTACTCCTGTTGTGAAATGCTTCATGTTTAGATGGCTTTTACTTTTGTTTAATTCTCTTTATTTTTCAATGTCTGAGTTTTTCTTTCACAGAAAGCCCATGTGACTGTCGTGAAAATGTGACAGAGGCTGAGACACTCAGCTGCAGTTTATACAGTTAGTCAATAACAAAGTCCTAGGTGTCCAAAATGAGATGGTAACTTACACTTTACAAAGAGCAGGCAAATTCCTGAACACAGTCTACATTACAGATGTATTTTGCCTGTATTTGTTGTTGAAATGCTTCCGCCATGACTGTGTAAGACCATGACATTTGTAAGAATTGTACTCATCTGTAAAAAAACATGACTGATGTACTCTGATCCTGTGGATCATCAAACTAATAGAGATTGTTTAACTTTAGAACATGATATAAGAAAGTCTTGAAGTCTACAAAACTTTGACAGACTTTAAGGTCTAACTCTTTATTTTAATCTTTTAAAAAGTTAACACTGGTCCCATTTGTTCCCTGAATATATCTTCTAAATGTTTTGCCTTAAAGCCACACAGATATAGGATTCTGACATGCCTACAAACCCTCTAAGAACACATGTCTACACATTACTTCAACTAGAGCTGCCTGAGACTGAAAGTGAGGGTGGCATATCCCCTAAGACATCATTAGAGGATCTTTTATTTATTTATTTATTTTTTAAGTGGACTGTTCAAACACATTTTCTGCGAGTCGGCACAAGCTACAGATGAAGGGAAGGGATTTTTCTAATGCTGGGTGGGTTTGCACACAGGCTATGGACAATTTTTTTTAGATAAAAAAAACTTTAGAAAGTGTATTTTGCACAATAAAGGACATTTAATCCAGCGTAAGGCTATAAAGTATTTTTTAAAAGTTTGTTATACAACAGAGGACTTGGTTTTTAAGCTCTGGATTGAACTTGATAAAAGCAAAAAACAGTGTTCACCTAAATATATCTATTAGGGGAAGTGGTTGGGGTGATGAATGCCGTCAGCCTAGTCAGAAGTTGGTAACTGTTTTATCATTGAGTGAATGTATTTCTCTTTGACTTAACTAGACAGTAAAGCAGGTGGAAGATGCTGAAATAAAAAAAACATGTAAGTTCCTCAGTTTTTCTGTAAAAGTATTCCTGTCTGCCTTGAAAGTGGTGATAGGTTGTGTTGGGGCGGTGGATCAACTCTAAGAATAAATGAATGAATGGTGGGGGAAACTCTGAAGTAAATATTAAAGTTGTGAAAAATGCATAGTAACTGCTGCACTGGGATGCTATGGGCATGTTAGTTGAATGCATCAAAATCCAGCCACTCACAACGACATGCATCCCATTTAAATTCTTTGCATTCTGGCATCCAGAGAATTTGCCCTCGTGGCTCAAAGGGAAAGTTAGCTAGAAAGACCCCAGACCCTAATGTGGAAACCTGAGGTGATTCAGAACTGAGAAGGAGAAAGCAAGATACCCAAATACTCAGTTGTACTCAGTTTTATTATTGTGGTAAGTTACAAATTAATGCAAATAAAAATACAAAATATATAATTTCACCTCTCTATTATTCAAAATAGGTAGTGAGATATAAACGACCAAAACTATTTGCCTAAATAATCCTCTTTAGAGGGATGACAATTTGAATAAACAAAATTATAATTAATTAAAAACCTGAACAGATATCCTAACTTTCAATGAATCTTTAGGAATGTGATGTGATGATCATTAAAATGATGTGACTTACCATGACACATTTATTTACTGCCTTCTGTTATCATATATGTACAAAGAAAGATTTTTGACCTTTGGGATTATTTTTCAACAAGTTGTTGAGCAAGGGGTTTGGGGATTTTGGTACAAGGACGTACCAGTGTCTAGTTAATTTCCAAATAACCCTGCCACCAGAAAAATAGACAAAAGTAATGAAAAAACCCAAATGTTTAAGTTCAAAATTCTGTTAATCCTAATTCTGTTTTTTTTTTTTTTTACAAGCTTTTAACACATATAGTGCATCAAGAGACTAATGTCTGATTGTACTTCAAACAGACTTTACATAAAAAGATTTTCTTTTTTTTTTTAAGCAGGATGGCTGAACACTTTTCAAGATCAAAATGAAGACTTCTCCAGATCTTCAAGACCCAAACAAAGAAAAGTTAACGCAGTTTTTGCTCCACTTAGCTGCATACTTGTTGGATTTTACGTTTTTTCTTTGTCCAGAGACCTTTCCCTCTTTTAAATCTTGAAATCTGTTTTCTAGAGCTTGTATTTTTTTTTCTTCCATTAGAAGTCTGTAAATGTAAATGCTAACACAATGCCATGCAGTAAATGTTGCCTAAATTGTCCACTAATCAACCAAATCCAATAAGAAGGAAGCAATAAAGCAAACCTGGCACAGGAGGGTTATAAAGGAGGGATAAGACAGTGTTCCTGTAAAGTTGAGCAGAGTGCATTAAGTGACACATGGACAGAAAACTTTTGCTTCCTGTACAAGTGACACGGGTTTGCTATCTTTTTGCTTGTGTATTCAGACCAAGACAAGACTTTTCATGGCCTTAAATTTTAAGGACAGGTTGAAGAGCTTTTAAGACTTAATAAGGATCTGCAGGGGCTCTGATCGGTGCTATGAAAGCCAACTCTTTTTGCCTGTAGTTGTGCAGAATCATTACACATCCATCTTTTATCCATTACCATATTATCTGAATATTCAGATCAACAACAGTGACACATACCTCGCTGTCACGGTGACGGGTGCAGTGGTGAGGAGCGACCCTGTGATGAGCATGGGAGTTTCTGTCAGAGAATTGTCCAGCTTGGATGTACTGTTGCTGACAGTAGAGGGCGCTGTGGTCAGACCCTGGCTCACACCGTGCTCCCCTGTCTGGACTGAGGTCCCATCAGTGCCCTCCTGGTTCAGAGTGCTGGAGCTGTGTGCTCCGGTGGAGGACTCCGTAGAGGTTCTGACGTTAGAGCTGGACTCCTGACCCGTCACTGAGATGTTGAAGAGACCCTCAGCTGGTGAGGTAAGGGGGGGAGTGGAGGAGACGGACACTTCTGATTGGTCAGTGATGGGCTCCGTCACTTTAAGAGGTGGCGGGGAGTCTGAGGTGTCCTCTAATGTGGAGTTGTGTTGATGCTGGGTGGCGTTGAGATTGGCAAAACTCTGGATTCCTCCGGGCGACCCTGGGCTCTCAGTCTCTGGGAAACTCCCCCAAGAGGTGTGGGTCATGTGCTTCTCTGTGGTGTCTCCACCATCAGTCCTGGTGGATGGATCACTGTGGGGGTAGTCTTCAGTCTTAGTGGAAACTCCCCAGGTGGAGACAGGCTGATGGGAGTTGGAGACGTCTGTAAAGAAGGAGGAGGTGCTGTTGCTGGAGGAGGAGGTGACGGACAGCAGGGTCCTCTCTCCCGCTCTGCTGATGGTGGTGGAGGTGTAGGTGCTGTCCATGTGGACGGTTGACACATCTCCTTGTCTGAGGGTGGTGTCTGGGCTGTCCTGGGGCATTCTGTCCCCGTCTGTGGACATCAGGGACAGAGGGTCCTCCCAGGATACAGCAGAAGAGGGGTTCAGAACCTGGTCGGTGTTAGTGGAGTCCTTCCAGTCTCTGCTGCTGCTGCTGGCCTCAGTGGTGGCTACAACCAGGGTGGAGGTGAGTGGCTCAGTGGACAGACTGACGGGCTCCAGTGAAAGGCTGCTTATGTCTGTGAAGGTCTGCGTCTGCTCAGTGTCTACAGAGAAGGGAGCAAAAGGAAAACAGTATAACAATGGAGGAAATGATCTCTTTATTTCACTGTTTTTAATTAACCTTTTTATCAGGGGGCATGATATTATCAGTTTGATATCGGTATCAGCCAATATCAAACCAGCAGATATTTACCGCCGATATATCAGCCACACATATCAGCCATGTATCAGCAAATTACACAAATGTACAATATTGATGCACCCTCTCATCACTGCATGGGTACATTTAAAAATCAAGGTTTTATTTTTGCAAAAGTTAAAAGCTGTTTTTCTTGTTTTGCATCTGTTCCTCACTAATATATACTGTAACGCTGAAAGAAACAAGTTCATTTAAGTACAGAGCTTGTGCTCTTGACCAGAAATATCATTATCAGTATCTGTGATAATGAGTTAAAAAATATCAGCATATCGCATATCAGCAAAAATCCAATATCAAGCATCCCTACTTTTTATTTAGCCTAATGTTGTTTGTATAGAATATTTGATAAACAACTGCGTGAACCCATTTGCTCAAACAGGAACACTCAATGGGGAATAAAATTGGAAACAGGTAGCTATAGGTAAGTTATTAAAGGTCAAAAGAACAAGAATATTTAGAAATATTCCAGCTGAAATACAAAATCCCCCGGTCAAAATGAACGACTCTCTTTTAAAGGGACTAACACACTAGAATGAGGAGTTTTGAACAATGCTTTCAACACTTGCACCTTAAAACAGGTTTTATCAACTGCAGAGTTTACCAAGAAAAACACCAGGACTTCAGAATCTTAGCTTTATTTCCTTTCACGAAAATGAAGAAAATAATAGTATGAAAATGTGACGTGCTTTTTATACTTATAGCTGAAATTTGCCGTGGTAGTAAACAATTAACAATCAAGGAGATATTTAAAGTCTTATTTTGTATTTCTTTAAATTAGACCACACCTGGTGATTTACAAAAGGTTCATCATATTTAATACAAAACTTCGTGTGAAGACTGTTTTTGTCCAATTCATCAAACCCCTGACAGAGTTATGATTTGATTTGATCCTAATTATGACAGTTTAGTTCACTGAATGAAATAAACTCTGCAGTTCAAGCTCATTTCAGACTGTTGCCAGCAGAGGGAGCTCACAGGGTTTCATCTGAATGATACAGATTATGGGAGGAATAAGGTGCTGCACAAAGATCACTTGCATGTTGCAGACAATGATTTTTGGGTGGAGAACAATTGCCAGCCGGGCTCGTCTACTCAAACAAAGGCATGAGGTCCTAAATGTGGCGCTGACCGTCTCTTCTGGGAATCAGCCGCTTCCTTCCTAAAGCTGAGCGAGCAGAGGCAGAGCAGTGTCAGTGTGGATGTGGGCGTGTTTTCATGTTCAGTGGCTGTGGAGATTTCTTTAGTCTGACCAAAAATATGATCGTATGGTCATAAAGTATCATAGAGGAATGTTGCTGAAGAATGAGGGAGTAGATCTGAAGAGACATTATTCTAAAAGTGTCTTTACTGTACGCAGAAGAGAAAGGAGCCTTGATTGGGGCGGAAGGGGAATGTCGAGAAAACAAGAGATCCTCTTGGAGACACACAGCTTTTAAGAGAGCACTGTGGAGATCACTGGTTGGAAAATTATACCCAATTTTTGTCTTTAAAATAAAAAGTTATAGCTACATAGTGACTTTTCTTTCATTTAAATTGTTTAAATCTTCCTTTAAAACATTTCCTTCACATTAAAATGAAGTCCTACAGATTTCACCAACATGTTTTACTTTAAAGGAGAATTGTCCTTTGTGCTGAAAGTTGGTAGTTAAAGAAGAGCCATTAAAAAACTGATCAAACGTTGGGCCTATCAGTCAATGGTTGCCGACTAGTCGACTACACTTCAGTTATCCATAAAGCTGTACGCCTTTAATTTGAATTAGTTACTTGAGTGAAAACATACACTAAAGCCAAATATAGATAAGTGTCTCTGTGATCGAGTTGTTGTCTGTCCAGCTAGCAACAACAAAAAGCAAAAGAAAAATTTTACCTTTGTATAAATGTCTGCAAAATAAATGCTGCCACTTCTGAGTTTATCACACATTTTCGGGTTGCCTGTCAACCTTTTTCTTTTTGAAAATCTTCATAAAAAGAAAATTTGGAAAAAAAGGAAAATATCTAGAAGGGCAACCAATGAATATAACCACCATATACGTGCAGGCGAGTAAGACATCCACTTGTATGTCCCTCACATAAAAATGTTAAGATAGAGCTTTATATGCCCTTGTGTTTACACTTTTGTTGCTTATTTTGGTCACTAACATGAACTGTACTGAGCGCCCAAGGGTGATGCTTACTTGGAACACACTACCTGATCAACAAGAAGCCTCTGAACCCACAGCTCATCAACTGGGACTATGAAATATTATTAAACCTTCAAAGACACACGTTATTTCAGCACCTTTATAGAGTGTACTGCTGATGAATGCTGTCAAAATAGCAGAAACATGTAAGAGCTAAAACTGAGGAATGAAGTTAGGCCAGACAACCCTGCCAGACCTCATCAGTTCAGGATCAACCTGTAGGAATCACTGCATCTGACCCTCTGTTTACGTAAAGATTTTTAAAGACAGATCTAGGTATAGATTTAATAAACACGACTGGCTTGTATCCAGAAGACCAAATGATAATCCTACAGTATCATGTGAGTAAGGATAGAAAACTCTCCCCGCTGGGCATCAAGCGTTTGTGTTTGTGGTCTCTGTCTATCTCAGACGCGGAGCTCCCTGACAGACCGTTACCTGGCCCGTCTCCAAAAGCACCGGACTGGAACAACAGCACTGTGAGGGTGAGCGTTGGAGCCGGGCAGCATCCTGACAGCAGCCAGCATCCAAAAACCAACAGAGGAGGGAGTTCATGCATGGAACAGCCAGCCCGCTGGGAGTTTGTGGAGGGAACTGGACTCTAATTCTCTGCATCCGCCCTTTTTGTTTATTTCTCTGGATCAATTCAGTGCAGCTTAACTTAGTCTTGAGCATAATGTCGGCAACAAGTGTCGAATGCTTTTCTTCTTTATTTCACTTTCTCTGAATCCAGACCACGCATCTAAACCCAGACTGGAACGTGGTTTTGGCAAAGAGCGTGGGACACTCCCAGATTCTCTGCCGTTTATCTCTCAGCTGTTATAAGAGTCTGCGACACATTGGTGTAATATCTGAGAAACTGTTGGGCTTACATGTTGATTAGAGCAACTGAAAACTGTGCAGCATATTAATGAGAATGAACCATGATATTACAGTACTCAACAGTGCTGTGGATGGAAAGGTTATTAGGTGAGCATGGTATTTGATATTTACTAATATCTGATATGTCTTTAAATCCAAATTAAGCTGACAAAAAGATAAATATATTAACTAGGGATGTACAATATTACCATTACTATATCGGTATCAGTATATAATAGCTAAAGCAGTTAAATACTGGTATCTGCAGATATGACTATTTCCAACTATACTGACTGCTTATATATTGGCCATAAATATCACAAATAAAAAACTCTTTTATTGGCTGAAATATCTGCAGAATGTATGAATGTCTATGTACTGCAGCTGGGAAGTTAATCAAGTTTTAATCTCAATGCAATTTCTGCCTTTCACGATTATGAAAACCTAATAATCGGGATCAGAAAATACCTGTGCCACATGACATGTTGAACTTTTTTCTTTTTCCACTCATATTATTAGCATTCATATTACTTGAGGATTTTTGTATTTTTACATGTATATTTCTGTGCATTGCCCATTCTTCAATGTTCAAAATGATAGTGTCGACAGCATAAATGTTTAATGAAAGCATATGGTGAGTCTTTTAAAATCAGTGACTAATCAGGTTTCATAAACATGATCTTAACATCTTGTAAAATATTTGCAATTATGATTTTCATATGATCATAAACAAGCAGCCCCACAATGCACCATAATGAGTTATCTTATTGAGACTGCATAAAAAATCAACAGTATCATTTATTAGTGAATGAAATGTTGTTTTCACATCTGTTTATGACACAACAAACTGTCACAGTTTTATGAACAGGTCAATTTTAGTTTAGTGGAGACTTCTGACAAAATATATCGATATTGGCAAAAATCCAGTATCATGCATTCCTAATATACAACATTCTTGTATTTTAGAGAGTGTCTCTTATGTAAAACAATTCAGCTGTTTCTTATAATGAGAAATGCACAGTGTTATTGGAGCATTATTGGTATCGGCAGATAATTGCCTGAAAAGCTGATCATCACTATATTTAGATCACATGCAGGTACAATAGGTCATAAATATTCTTAATATTAGGGATGTTTGCCTTTATTGTTTATTTTTAGACTCATTGTCGCAGATATGGATATTGTGTGTAATAGCACGACGCCTCTATGCTTGACTGAAATTAACCCATTGCTTTCATGGTAACAGTTTGCTTTTGTTAAAGACACGTATGAAGCAAGAAAAACAACCTTTTATTCTTTAATAAATTGTGTTTTTGATTTTTAAAAGAGGGCATTCACTGATGATGGTAAACCATCATGTTGTACACTGATCCATGTTACAGTCAATATACGTATACATACATTGTCACATACATAGCGCTCAAAACCTGATCTTTGACAGTAATAATGATCGAGAAAAATGCTGGCTCTATAAATAAGTTTTATCTGTGTGAGCATCAGCGTGCCCAGTGTCCACGCTGCTGTGTGTGAGGTCAGCGCTCCTGTCTGCTCACGGCAGCTGTAGGTGGAGATGGGGTTAGCTCTTAAATTAGCAACAACTTTAGCTCCATTAGCTCTGCAACTTTGGCCTTGGAGCAGACAAATAAGCCTCAAACATGCCTCACGACACGATTGAGAAAAAGATGTTCTTTGTTAAAAAACAATTTAATGTCACTGCATTTCACATAAACATGGATTGACGCAATTTAAAGATTATCCAATAATAAAATCAGTCATTGACCATTTATGTCATTGAACTTTGTCGACTACGTTGATGATTCGTCGTGTCCCTTTTTCACACTTTCGTTTTTTCTAACACAAACAGACTGTGAACATTAGAGGGACAGGTCTATTTAGAAAACAGGAGGCTTTGTGCTGTTAACTAAAAATATAAGAATCGATATCAGGGGTAATAAGTTTAGAAATACTGGTATATCAGATATTGGAAAAAATCCAATATTGTGCAGTCCTTCATATAATGATGAGAAAGAAAAAACATGTGAGGGGGTTGTTTTGATTTTGCTTAAAACTCCACAGTCGTTTTTACACATTCTGCAGACACATCAGCTGTAAATATCAGCAGAAATGCTCAGCTACACTGATAATGAACATTTGGTTTATCACGTGTCTCTATCACTTGCTGTTGTCTTTTGCCAGATGTGAGCTGTATTTGCTGTGCAGTTTGTTGGTTTGTTTCAAGAAGATGAGCACAAACCTCATCCTAACCCTGACCTTTGACCTAAAAACTCACTTCAAGACAGGAAGGGAAGAAGCTGCTGGTATCAGGATGAGGACAGTGAGCAATTTCCTTTTAGTCATTCATGATTAAAAATGATTTTTTTTTGGCCTGTGAGTAAATCCTTCTATCCTCACACTCATCACCTCAATCCACGCCTGAAAGAATCAAGTCCGACTGAGACGAAGTGAAACGGTCACCGGACAAATAACAGTAAACTTGTGGGAAGTGGTGCTTAAGTATTAAAATTAAACAGACCACAGGACAGCACTTAGTTTGATCATCGTTCTAAGTCAGTGTTGTGTATAAAATGGTAAAACTATTGATTGGATATAGTACAAATATGTAAAGGAGTGTATTGCAGATAATCCTCTCCTTAGAGAAAACACATGCTAAGCAGGTCGAGGTGGAGATGGTTAACAGTTTCTGATACCAATCCTAAAATAGGATTGCAGGTGTTATTTTTGTGCCATAAACTAAGGGCCAGTTTACACGACACAGAGAGGTTTTTGTGTTTTCAAAAGTGCTCCACGTTCACACAGAGACAGTGTGATTACGATGTACTTTCACACAGATCCACAAGAACGACTGAAAACGCAGTAGCGTGCATGCCAGGCCAGTAGTTGGCGATGTAAGTTTGTAGTGTCATTGGCGAATATAACAAACGCGTCTCCGCTGGTCAGAGTATTGACGCAGCAAATCCACATTTTGTTAGAGGAGCGATAACAAACCTAGCACAGTTAGCACACATGTTGCTGGGTGGTCGGCCATTGCTGTTGCTGCTGTTTTTCTATGTGCGAGCTACCGTTATCTGAAAGAGTACTGCACATGCGCCACGCGTCCCTGTTTTCCCTGACAAAGGCGATTCCTGTTTACACAGATGACACCAAAAACATCTTCAAAACTTTTTTGCCGATTCAGGCACCCCGGGCACCGTGTTCATGTAAATGGAAGACGTAAATGCAAAGAAAACTCTCCATTTTCAGACAAAATATCAGGGTAAAGGATGCTGAACCTTCTCTGCCTTATCTGTTCAGTGAGCTATCCAATACTGCGCTCTAGCTAGAAAGACAAGCAGGGCAAGTGCTAAAGTATTCTAACGTGTTGTGACAAGAGTAAACGACACTGACACTCTTTTTTCTACAGATGTTTTGGTTTTGAAACCATTTGAACACCAGCAACATTTTAAACAAGTATGAATGAAACAACCTTATCTGAAAAAAAATATGTACCCAAACCAACTAATAAACATGGGTGCAAAGGGTAGAAAATATTGTACTACAGTCAATTATTTTATCAAAATAACTGTACAAGCAAAAATAGCACTCATTGAATTTACTCAAGTAAAAGACAACTGTCCTTCATGCAGACTACTTAAAAGTTTAAGCGTACACATCTCGGCGTGACGAGTCAATCACTTATCGTTTGTGGAAGAGTTTTTATTATTTAGTAATAGGGATGCTATTGCTACAATACATTTGGCATATAGGTGTTTTCAAAAAACTGCTTTGAGTCATTTACATGGATCAGTGTCAATATCCTTTTTGGCTAAGAACAGTTTAGAAGTATTGGCACATCAGGGAGCAGCAAAAAAAATCCAATTTCATGCATCAGTGTGTTAGAAAATAACAGCATTTGACTGAAATTATAACATAATGGGGGGAAGGAAAATCTTATAAGTCATAATTTTGCACTACATCTGACTAAAATGAAAACATCACATACACTAACATAGATTGACACATGTCCTGATGGACATCAATCACCAAAACTTGACTATAAATACATTTTATTTAAGTTTTAATGTCAATGCACTGTCAACTCCAAAACTATGACCAACTACATCAGTCTTGTTTCTGATACATCAGCTATTGATTATTACAGTATTCCTTAGTTCCATTATGTTCAATTTAAGGTCCACACTGAAGTAAAGATGTATGTAAAGCATCAAACTATAATTGAAAACAACAGGAACAATAAAAGTACAAAGCTTCCCACAGAGATCACACTGGGAAAAGTCCTGATTTTAAAAATCTAAGAGAAAAGCGTAAGTACTCAAAATGGCTTCATGAGTTTAGGTGATAAGTAAAGTTTCCACCTTTGCTTTAAGGTTTAGAGACCTACACTGTAAACAAATAAAAAAGGGGATAACAATTAAACAGGTAGCTGCTTGAACTGTAACCACAGTAATAGTACAGTTTAATAGCACTAATATCATCTAAAAAGTGAAACCATAAAATGTAATTATGTAAGGCTTATACAAATAAGAGAAAGCTATTTTTTCTATAAACTTCTGTCTGTAAAAAAGCTCTGGTGGCCTCTTTTATAGAGCAGTAAAAGTTCCGGCTTATTTTTTAGTTATATTTAACTTTTTTTTAAGATAAACTTGCTGTATGGTTGCACATTGTTCATCCTGATATTCAAAGAGTACTTCATTCATATCCCCAGAGTTTAAGTCTCTGAAGTTTAAGTTCAGCCAGCTGCCGCAGCAAAGATTGTATTTTGCTTCCTCACAACATAAAGGAAAGCCATTAATTCAAAGGATAAACTCACAACTCTGTCATTGGTCCCAGCAGAATAATTCTTCCTCCGGACAAACAGCTCATTGCCAAGGTGATAGAAGTTAAATATTAAATCTTCATGATCAAATGTCAACCAACTAAAATCAACCAAAACCAACTCACCTTGTCCTGCATGCTGTACCTAGTGTCACTTTGCCATATATTAATCATACAGTAGATTTGACAAGAATAGACCTTAACAGTACATACACACCTACTCCTGTTCAGTTATTTATTCCCTTCTTGAGTCCATGTGCAGCGACTGTTTCCAATTTATTTTTGTACTCTCTAACTATAACTTACCATATGCATGAATTTTTTGCTGCACTATTTTTGCTCCATTATGGATCTTTTTTTTTTTTAAATAAATATCCTCTAATTTGCTTTTCTGTTTCTTTTCATGTCTTATATAATGAAACATCTTGAAGTTGATTTTCTTTTTAGGATCAATAAAGCATCTCTATCTGAACCACACGTTACATTACCGTGTGAACTTCTTTCACGTTTTTATTGATTAGTCATTCCATTTAAATGTCTACAGCCAAGTATAGAGTATATGAAGTCCATGGCACTTCAAGATTATTTTACAGGGATGTATCTACATTTTTCAGACTGAACTGAATCTACTTCATACAGTAATGAACGCAGACTGTTGAATGAAGGATCTTTATACCTCACAGTTACAGACCCCCAAGAGTTTTGTGTAAGAAAAGTCTGTACAGGTATTTATTTAAACTTTAACCTTTGCCCCTTTTTTCTTGAAGGGCACCAAGTTACTGAGTGCTGCTCTTGGCCCTCTTTGTGTCTACATATATTGCATCAGGACTTTCCAGAAACAGAGCCTCTTCACTTATAAGAGAGTTTCTTTTTAATATTTTTGACTTAAACCTGGGAGGACATATGTGTTTATTAAGTGTATATTATTATTGTGCCTAGGCTGAGACAGCCATTGAATCTATTCTCAAAGCATGATGACAATTTTCAACTGGTCTGTATCTCACAGGACATCTTACCTACTTAGGGTATGCTATTCTACATATTCAGTCATTTTTATTTATAGTGTTATAACTTTAAAAATACTTTATGAAAAGTTCATTAGCTTCTTTCATTCGTGTTTTGTATACAAGATTCAACATTTGTGAAAAACTAAACAGATATTTAACTCTACTTTAAACATCAGAGAAAAATCACTTTTAACAAAATTAAACTTTTCAAGGATTAAAGCCAAAAACATACTCATGGTTTTAATACTTTCACCCCTGTGTTGACTCCATTGGAGTATTGTCAGACAGAGCAAAGCCCCACTTTGACAATGTTTGGACTCTATCAGTCAAACATGTAAAAAGGTGACTTCATCACCTTTACCTGTGTGGTGTCATGGGGGGAAAACCCTTCGACCACCATTTTTCCCCTGTGGGTAAAACTAGAGTTTCACAGCTACTTTTTTCCAAGTGGGAGAAAAACTCTTTACTTTTAAGTGTTTATTTAAATAAATGATTTCTTGTCTGATTTCACATCAAACCAGCCTGATTCTTTCATCTTGTTTTGTCAACCTGAAGAGCTAGATCTACACCTAAAACATCTGACATCTCTGTGATGAAGGGGACATGTCTAAAAGAGAGATGTTTTTTTATAATGGTCATCTGGGTGCAAATCAAGCCAGTTTGATTGGGCATTCACTCTGGCAGGGCAACAGAGTGAATATCGCAGCTCTATGAATGGTTAAGAGGTTATTATCAACCCGCAGATCCTCAGAAGTGAAAGTGATGTGAGGAGTGAGCTCTTCTGCTGGTGCCCATTGTGCCCTCGACCTGTGGCCTTTCTGACTATGACGGGGACATAAGTGAGGATCAGAGGCTGACCTGATCTTGTGATTTAACTCTCCTGGAGTCTGATGGTCTTAAGCTGGTCTGAGTCTGTACACTTGTTGCAGCAGGCCTTCGTGTCTTACCAAAGTCTGCAGCAGCAGCGTACGTGAGCAGGATGTTTCTCTGAGAGGCTGACAGACTCTCGCTGGAGGATGAAGTTGAAGTTGAATTGTTTTCCATGTCGCCGAGCTCATCTGTGCTGGCTGAAAAATAAAATCCTGACGTTACCGGATCCGTGCTGTTATGACTGGGGGTCCGTGCCCAGAGGGGCCCCGGCAGACCCACCAGGAGGACCGACAGAGACAAGCCGAGGACGTGATTCAGAAACCACGTTTCCATGATTTTTCAAGACCCCAAACCGGTCGCCGAAACTTTCCGAAAAGTCGAGTAAAGGCCAGGGACTCTCCCGGGGACACCATGAGAAGAGCACTTGGACCTGTGCTGAAGCTTCAGGAGAATTAAATAAATCCTGGAGGAGGAGCGGAGGAGTCCGGGCAGCGGGAGATAACAGAGCTGGGACCGCAGAGCCGGGACAGGAGTGTTATCACAGCGAGGACTGGAGCTGCAGAGCGCGAGCTCCTCCTACTAACACACACACACACCAGCACGCGCACGCGCAGAGTTCTCCCTCGGTCCTGTTGTTCGAGCCGCAGGCGGCCTGTGCTGCCTTCAGGTGCTGTAGGAAGTTTTACAGTTAAGAGTAAAAAGGTCCTTCTTTACAGTCGTTTACACAGAGCCCACGGAGAGATTAAGTCGAGGGTCTCAGGGTTGTGCCAATGACCATAAAAGCTATAACTTCAGACTCTTGTGGGGCAATTTGCATTTTCATTTTATTTTATTCTTACTTTTTTTAATCTGCAAACATTTAAGACATACAAAGGATCAAAGTACAACACGAACAATACAAAAGAAATAACAAGAAATTTGAAAATACGTAAGATAACAAGAAAAATACAAGAGACAAAAACAAAACAAATATACAAACCATTCAAAAAAACAAAACAACAAAAAAAAACAAGACAGTGAATAGTAATAACGACAAAAAGGCAAACAGGACAGGTAACAAAACACAAATTAGATAAGAGTGTGTGTGTGTGTGTGGGGGGGGGGAGCATCAGTCACAAGTCTATATATGACTAAGAATACTGTTGTTTGAGTGTGTGGGGGAGTAAAGTTTATGTCGTTTCAGGGCACAACCTTATATAGAATAATGAGGATAGGTAAATAAATATGGAAGGAAAATAATAATAAAGAAAAAAATAGAAAGAAAAAGACAACAAAAACAACAAAACAAACAAACCAACAGAGAAAAAAGAACAACAGTAACTGACAGGTACGCAAATACAAGGAATAAAGAGATAATGGCAAAAACACTAATGTTTTTAAGACATTAGATGTAGAGCTCTGAGAAGAGGAGGGGTCCAGGTTGCTCAAAATGATGAGTTCGGTCTTGGACAGCGGCTGTGAGCTTTTCCATTGATGTATATTCTGTAAGGATATTTAACCAGTGTGATTTATTGAGTTTGTGTCTTGTTTACCAGTTCCTGAGTTATGGTCTTTTTTTGCAGTGGTGATGGCTATGAGTGTTGGTCTGGTATTGTTGGGTGCTGGGTTGATTACTGTGAGGTCTCCAAGTAAACAGAGTGAGGGGGACGATGGGAGGCTGCATCCCAGGAGATTTGATGTCTTTTCAATGACCCCCTCGGGGCAATTTGCATTTTTATTCTTCATTATGGAGAGGGAGCATTACTGTTATATTACAATGACATTTATCAAAAACTAATCACATACATTTTTCATGTATACATTTTGTCAATAAATAACATTGAAAATAATCCACTTCACTCTGAGTTCTCTGTACATTTGTAAACATTATTATAATTCATGTCCCAACGATAATCAACTAATAACAACAGTACACATTGTTCAATTTGTTATTTATATGCCAAATGTGTTATGTGCTCTCTCTTTTCAAATTAAATATTGGCACAGAATGAACACATTTTGATAAGCAGTGGTCAACAACACCTACATTGAAGTCAGGTCGGGTCGTCAATCAGTCTCAGGGCTGACAGACACACAACTGTTCACACACACATGCTCACACCTAAGGGCAATTTTGAGTCACCAATAAACCCAACAAGCATAATTTTAGTCTGTGGGAAAAAACTGGAGAACCAGGAGAATATCCATGCATGCACAGGGAGAACATGCAAACTCCACACAGAAAGGCTGCCGCCAACTTTTGGGGTCTTGCTGTGAAGCATGAGCACCACATTTTACATTTTAATTAATTAACATGTCACTATACGAGACAACAATCTTCACTGATAACAATTACCAGTTTTTAAATGTATTTTCTAGTTTTATTGCTGGCGCTCTGTTTTGTTCAACTTTAATAAAATATAATTCACATTGAAAGAGACGCCTCTTAGAAAGTTTCTTAAAAGATATTTGTATGTTATACACTCTACTAAAGGCCTACATGAATGTCTTAATAACATGTTGAATTACAAATCATTCGATGTGACGAGTTATAAAATAATGTACGTTCATGGTCAGTAGAATGTCTTAATCTATTAGGTTTGAGAGATACATTTCAGAAGGCTATATTAAATTAGAGAGCACTCAGAGAGCGCAAACCTCCACCAAGGTAGCTCACATATTGCTGTTACATCTATAAGCAATGGTACCATGATAAAGTTACCATCATAATATGATTCCTTGACTCTGAAAACCCACACCTAGTACTCAGAATCGTGTTGATATTAATATTAGTTAGACAGTGATTGAGCAAAAATGATCGTTCACTAATGGCGGTTATCTGGACCACCACCACAATCTAATGATTTTTTTAAGTTTCTTTTCCAATTTAACACGATGTTCTGATGTGCTTTTAAAATGACTAACCCTGCCGTTATTTACCCAGAAGTCCTCTTCTTTGCTCTATCGTACATCAATCTATCATTGATATTAAAAGTGCCAAATAATACCAATCATTATCCTATGAACTGTTTTATAGGGTGAAAATCCAAGCCATATTTCTTAAAATTAAATACTGTTTTTATACTGCCTCTTCTTGTTTCCCTGTGCTTGCTTCATATTAGCCTATTTTAAAGTGTGCAATAATGTGCATGAAGGAACTGCAAAAGGCCTTTGAAACACTGACACTTACAAACAGAAAAAGTTGAATCAATTTCCCTGGTTACTCAGGACTGAACTTTAGTAATAAATGTCAATAGGTTTCTTTAATAATGACACAAAATGTTACTGGAGGTTTCATTGTTCAATATCTTGATAACCAATATATACTATTTTGGTGACTGTCATCTGTCACTGCAGAGCATCCCAGTGTTGGAATAGACTGCGGATATACAGGTCAGAAAGACAGTTATTAATGTCCTTTTTAATATCTGTAAATATCTGGAAAATAAGGTGCGCCAATGATGAATTCATGGGGCACATAAACAGGCCAGTAGGGGGGCTCACCTCCCTTGAGCCCCTGTTAGAAAAAGCACTGAAAACCCTTCAATGGGAGGAGAGGATGAATTGCTCTCTTTGATGGCCATGTAACCTGAAGAAGTGTATTCAGTGGAGAGTGAGTGTGCAGTGCCACTGGAAATGGTTTTTTGTGCTCTATTGCTTTTATGCCCTTTACCTTCCAGAAAGTTAGACTTGGTCACTGTGGTCTGTCACAGATAATGTAAGAATTTACAGTTAAAGAGGCAAGAAGGTGAGTCGAAATCCAGAGAGAAATGATGAAACTGCAAAAACAACAACAAAATTTAAACAAGAAGGAAAGAAAACCCTACAAAAAAAGATAAAAATAACTTAAAAAATATATATGCTTGATGTGTGAAGTGTGTTTTTTTCTTTCATGATGATTTAGGCTGGCCATAAAATAAACAGTATCTTTCAGAATGATTGCGCACCACTTCACAGGTTACTTGGCGGGTTGCAGCTCTTAAATGCTAAGAGGATGTGGTTTTCACAGTTATAGTTATGTGTTTGACATACCAGAGTCTCTGTATGATTTCCTGACAACAAATCGATTCTGTCAAATATAGTGAAAGAGGATGTTTTCTTATGATGCTGGTGCTTCTACTGACAGGTAAACTTGCTGGATTGGCTTACATGGAGCTATGTTTTGCAATCCATTAAAACACATGACAGATCCTTCTGTCTCTCTTTTTTCATTTTTAACCCAGTAATGTGGGGGCCCAACAATGTTACAGCACAGCTCAGCTAGAAAGTTTGACACTGAATTACATGGCAGTAGTTAGGCCATTAGGCACATCAAGACTAAATCACATCATTTCGTCTTCAAATCAGTTTATCTTCAAAGCACAGAAATAATCTGAAACAATAAATGTCTTTTGATACAATATGTGTACAGAATAACTACATGAGCAAACGATGTGTCCTCAGGCTGACGGCTGTTACTTGTAACTGAGGCAGTGTTTTAGTGGGTCAGTGGATTGCTGGTTGCACCAACTTGTCTGCCATGATGAATGAGGATTGGTGATGGCGATGACGAGAGGCGAAGTCAGCATTTTCCTCTGTCAGCTGTTTAGTTTTCAGGCCAACCCCTGACAAGGAGGGAGTGACCACCATCTCCTCCTTAGGAGATCCTTTGCTTCTGAAAGACAAGTTCACAACACAGAAAATGACAAAATGCAACTAGAAAAAATATTTACTGTTAATAAAAGCCATCTTATAATTTACTTTCACAGCAGCCACTGGAGGGTAATTAATACAAAATGGACATTGATTTAAGTCCAATTTATCAACCAATGTGGTATTTGGTTTAAGACATTACTTTAAAATGCTTCATAATGTGCCATAATGTGTTATTCATAACACACATCACCTGCAAATGCTCTTCAGTGTTGATTTAAGCCATTTGAAGAAACTGAATCGAGCAGCAATGCCTGCAAATAAACCAAGCACATCAAAAAAACAAGCTTAATGGCAAATTCAAAAATGTTTTAAATATGTTAATATTTGGACATTTGTCAGTAAGAGAGAGGGGAGAAACACACGAGCACACTATACCACCTGTGTGACAAGTGTTTTACACCCACAGGGCTCATGCTTACAAATGCTGTGAGTCAGAGTGCAAAGGCATGTAGCAATGTGGCGAGGAGGCCACGACAGCTGCCAGCCTGGCAGCAAAGAAACCACAAATTAAACTACCAACAGTGTGTCCAATCAGACCCTAGAACAGCTGAGAAAAGGGCTGACCAAACATTTAACATGTAACATAAACTGCTTATGTAAAGCTCTTATGTTGGGTGCAGATGGATAATATGAACCCTTTCACTGCAGCATTCAAGATGTTAAAATGATATCAAGTTTCTCAAGGACTCCCTATAATTTTGTAAAGGCTGTAGTGACACAAAAATAAAATGACTAGTTTGTCAGAGAATGAAGTTGAAAAATACATGTCTCAGTGCATTTTGCTATAAACTTTTTAGTGGGTCAAAAGTTGAACCAAACTCATGTTTCAATAAAAAAAAAAAAAATGTCCTGTAGCTCATACCAAAGATCTGGCAAAAAACTTAAAATGTAATACACAAAATACTTTAGAAATATATCGAAAATATTAGTGTTCTATCAACTGTTGAGTACTGCCTCATCTAATGCATTATTTTGATATGATTTTACTTTGCAATTAACAATCTTGTTTTTCTGTTCTTTCTTTACAAGCAGTGAGATGTCATCACATGCCAAAAGGGTGTTTATTTTTTAGATATCTATTAAATGTCAGCAGCGTTATTAATGCACAATCTGAAGGACACTTTAGATTTGAAGAACTGGAGGGTTAGGCCCTGACTGCAGGTAAGAGTTCCCAAGAGATGCTGCGGTCTGTGTCAGCTGCCACATTAAACAAACACAGAGTGCCAGCGAATAGATGTATCCTAATAAGTTCATTTCAGTAATTCCACTTGCAGAATGCTGTATGCACGTACGTGGAACACAAGTTAAAAGCATTGATCTCTATTTCAAACATATGTTCATTTACAAAAGCAGTAAATTAAAAGAGGAAATCAGTTTATTAAAATCACCTATTGGTAGTCCCGGACTTGTTTTCCCGATGTAAAGGAAGAGCAGCAAGGCAACCACAATGTTTGTTAACGCATAAGCCCACTGAATGATGAACATAATCAATATGGAGGTTAATGCCTGAAAGACAGCAATGAAATATTCACATTATTCATGAAAACCTGAAGTTAAAACAATTTATTTGAACAAAAACAAATAAAGTAAATAGATAGACTGATAGACTGATAGATAGATAGACAGATAGATAGACTTACCCCTACAAGAGCTACCCAGTGATTGCAGAACTTTGTATAGATTGAATCTCGCATTGGTTTAATTTCAATAATCCGGTGTTCTGTGTTCCCCACAGCACCTGAAACATTCAGTCACATGGTCAGTTATATAAACACAGGCAACATTTAACTTCAAGATTCTCTACTTGCTGCATCTGTATCATGCTTGCTGGTTATAGCTGATCACCTGTGCCATGTTGGTGAGGGTCTGCAGATTCATTTTGCTCAATATTATGTCTCTTTAGGTTGCATTGGACCTCCACTGGTTCAACTCCAGCTCTGTGCTCTTGCTCTTGCTCCATAACATCAGCTTCATCTTGTGGAGAAGCTGAACTGCACTCTTCTTCTCTGTCACCTGGGGACATGTTGCTATTAACGTCAAAGCCAAAACTGTCCAACAGCTTCCGTTTAGTGCTGACAGGAGGCTTTCTGCTCTGTGGTATACTGCTCTGGTCTTTTTTGAGGGTCCTCGCAACCCCACCTTCAGCCTTTAACACAGAGGGAAATATCTGATCCATGTCCTTGGTGAATTCCAGCAGAGTTCCTTTCTCCCGCAGACTCTCACCTCCACTCCCGTAGTTTGGGAGAGGGGCCCTGATCAGAGGTACAGAGCTCTGCCTGACGGACCCACGTCTGTGTTTTTGTTTTTCAATGAGAGGATGTTTCTTCTCTTTAGTCTGCAGCTGAAAGGTCATGGCTACGCTGAAGTATGAGTAGTCTATGAAGCTGTAAGTTAGCATGAAGTTGATGCTGACGATGGGGGCCAGCACGTTGACCTGGCCGATGAAAATGAAGGCCATGGTCACAAGGCTGGTCAGACAGATAGCTGCAACTGGAGTCCTGTTTGGGCCTTTCTGTCAGAGACAAACAGAGGGTCAAAATATGGAGAGGACCGGCCTGACATGATAATCCAACACTGCTATCCAATCGTTACAAGCAAGAAACTGAAAATGCACTGCAATGCAAAACTTAAATTGACAATGTGTGAGGCATGCTGTCTAATCCTGTCTATTACCACTTGGCTTTACAGTTAGAAAACACGGTATCTCATGCCATCTGTACACTGGTGATACCCAAATCTACCAGCCTTCAAGGAAGAACTCTATTAAAGGACATAGAAGCCTGCATGACCTTAAGCTTTTTAATCTTTAAAGAAAGAAGAAGTAAAACAGATTATTGTGTTTGGTCTGAGTGGACTTTGTTACACCCCTCTTACAGACCTGAGTTCAATGTCTTATTTAAAACTCGCTATCTCCAACCTTGGTGTAAAAATAGACAGTCATTTTAATTTGGATCATCAGATAAATACAGTTTTCTCACCTGAGGATTTGTATAAATTGTCTTTATCTTCAAGTGGATTTAAGTGAGTAATTCTTGGCTTTATTTTTATATGCTAGGACTGCTGTGATGCACTTTAAGTGGGGGTGAACCAGGCCGCCATCACACATTCACACATCAGTTCAGTCCAAAGTGCTGCTGCTTGTCTTTTAACAGGTGCTTGGAAATTTACACCCACCTGTCGCTCAGACACTCTTTCTATGGAGAGCGATTCGCCTTTTTGCCTCCACTTTTATGTCAGACCATTTCTTTTTAATTTCAGCCACAGTCTGACCCTCTGATGCAGTCTTATTTACAGCATCAGCCACATGCTTCCACTCTTTTGCCTTTCTAGCATTAGTGATGCCTGAACTGTGGCCACCTATCAATATCACATTGAGTGAAATTTCTTGTTTTAGCTCGTTTTCCCTCTTGATCCATCGTGAAGTTGGTATCATAGAATATTCATCAAGGCCATTCACCTGACCTTTTATAGGCACACCCTTTGTAGGGCGTGAATGCGCACTCTTTTATAAATCTGAAAGTTTTTGTGCGCACACATTTCCTGTGTTTCTTGCGTACGCCACCTATAGTGATCTTTCCTCCACACAGTTTTATAAATGAGGCCCCTGGTCTTTTGGTAAACTTAGCTGGTTTTAAAATGTGCAATATAATAAAGATAACTGAATTGGAGGGTTATCTTCAGTGTGATTGGTACAATCAATGTAGAAATCCTTCATGCATGGGATGTGTATGAGACACAAAGATTGTGATGTTTCAAGTCTAAAACCTCTTCAGTTCATTCTTGACTCTTAGAGGACATTTGTGCAAAGTTTGAAGAAAATCCCTAAAAATCTTGTTGAGATATCATATTTACAAGCAAAATATGATCATGAAACAAAATTACCTTTATCTACAGCCTCCAAAATCTAATCAGTTCAGTCTAGATTTAGAGTAGACATTTTTTTTTAAAGAAAGAAAAAAATCCCTCAAAGTCTTCTTGAGATATTGCATATAGGAGAACATGACAGGCTGACAGACTAACCTGAAAAAGTACTGCCTTTGGCCTTGGCTGTTGCTGGTGTGGTGGAATCATAAAGCTCATTTTATTCTGAAATAACTGATCATTAATGTTAAAAAAATACTCAGTGTAATCTAAAATTGTCATTACATTTTTGTGATATTTTTTGAGGTGAAAAAATATTTTTTTAAGATATTTCCTTATACTTAAACATGGTAAATTTGACAGGAAAGCTTGCATGCCTTGGGGGTCTGAAAAATACTTCACAGCTGGGACCCCCTGGTTTGGTTCAGTAGTTTCTGTGGATCTGTTATTTGACCTTTTGTTATATAAAGCACAGTCACATTAATGAGAATCAAGTGATGTGCAAAAGTTTAAATTCAAAGCCACATTGGAGAATGTAAAAAAATATAAACCTCAAAATGACAATTCAATGAAAATTAAATTTACCAACAAGCACTGATACGCCATAAAATGTCATAAAGACACCAAATATCAGCTTCAGTCTTAATCTCTCCCCTCTGAGACTGTTCTCATTCTGATCTATACTATGAAAAAATTCTTTGTCATTGGTCCAGATTAAAAAGGCTGACAACGAGTATCTGATAATGCAATTATTACTGCTAAATATACTGCTAAAAAGCATTGCAGTCTGTGATTATTTTAACATTTCTGCAAAAAGTAAACATAAGTTTCCTCATAGGACTAAAAAGGATGTCTAGGTAATCCAACAATGTTTACATGTGTTAATCAGTGACAGGCAGTATCGAGGTACTTGTAACATACCTTGGTAATAATATTACATTGTTCAACATCACTGAAGGCAATGAAGAAATAGTGAGCTGTACTTTCAACAGCTCCAAGCATTATCTTTTTAGTTTGTGTTGATAAAAAATGTAAGTGAGTGAAATGTTGATTAAAAAGTAAGTCATCACAATGTTTGAGCAAATGTCCCATGACTGGTATTAAAGAGAAAATATTCTGCCTTAAATCAGGTTCATATACCATCATTGATGACTTCTAGGGTACGTTCACAATCACATATGTACAAAAAACCGAATCGTTTTTAACAGTGAGTACCCCTGACAGTGCTGTATTCTCAACACCCTGTTGAAGCTCTTGCATCTTAAAGGCTTCCTTCCTCACGTGGGCCAAATCCAGTCTGGTTGGTTTACAGGTCTACTCTGTGGTGATTGGCCAGTTCAGTGCTGCATGGTGTCAGATTGTTAACATCTCCGTATTCATTCTTACATTTTTCTTTGCAATGGGCTTGCTACCATAAGGCAATGAGCCAAAACTGAAGACAAAAGTATGGCAGGACATCACAATGGTAGGTCTCAGGGGCCCAGGGGAGCTATCTGTTTTAGGCCGCCACTTACACCATAAATATGGAAGGAAGGAGAAGTCCTGACGCCGCAGACTTTTTGTCTTGTTCACAGAAGTGCTCTATCACATGGAGGAGACATGCTTAACACACTAAAGAACATATTAAACTCAGAATAACATTATAATGGCTCTGTAATATGCTGAATTTCCTTTAAATAAGTCTCTCATCTGTTAAGAGGCACTCATCAGTTTTATTCACCAACCAAAGTCAAACAAAAAGCACATGTGAAGAATAGGTCCAGTTCAACTATTGATAACATTTTCTTTACAAGGGGCGCAATACTTAAGTAAAACATGCAATGTTTTTACTCTTTAAAAAAGGAACAAGGGACAGGTACTTTTGAGGGGATGATTCAACAATCTGATACCTTCAAAAATGACCTGCAAAGCTGTGGTGCTCAATAAGGCCTAAACAATAATCCCCTTCTTAAAAAGAACGCATTGTTTTACCATGCAGTCTGTTAACCAGCTCGTTTTCACTTCCCAGGTCCTATCACACAGTTTAAGGAGCACTGATGTAGGCCCACAGCAGAGCTGCGCCCTGCCTGTCGCCCTTCCTGCGTTTGTTCTGAGGCTTTGATTTAGGCCAAGATGTCTCGGGCCTCATTCCAGCCTGCTGAGAGAGGTCAGACATCACTGCCATCCTGGGTAGTCTGAGCAAAACTGGGACGGGCCGGGGTCAGGATGACAACGTGACTATGTGTGTGTACGTGCCTGTGTGGCAGAGAATAGAGGTTGTAATGTTATAATGAAGTCAATCCAGAGAGTCTATAGAGTGAAGCCAGCACTCCATAGTTAGGAAGTTCTGTCATTGTTTTCTGTCCAGTTCACTGACCTCCCACCTACACATCTGAGCTACACTATAACTGGATTACTCTAAAACATCTGTGATTCATGCACACGTTATTTTCTTATATGTATTTATTAATGCAATAAATTTGAGGTGGAGCTAAAAGGGGCGGATATTTTGGGCTGTGCTTGAACCACAAAGCTCCTGTGCAGTCCTATACATGATTTCAAAGCCATCTGAGGCACATACATTTACAATGCCAAAGAATCTGCACATCACTTGGGCAAATAGTTCAAACTAAACGATAATACTTGAAAGCCAACATCAGTCTTGATATCTAATTGTTCTCAAACTGCCTTGAACATTCCTTGCTCCATAAAAGGCAGAAACTTTGATATTTTTCTCAAAGTTATGCAGCATATTGCAGTTTGGTAGGAAATGAGTGTAAAATGTAGTAAGTAAAGAGTAAAAGTAAAAGAGTACGAAATCAGAATAAGTGGTTCTGGATTCAGTTATTCCTGTCATCTAACCATTGAATATTTCAAACTGGACATTTTTAAGCATCTACATTGTGTGAGCAAGTTTTAAAAGAAAAAAAAAGAAAAACACTTTAATTTTCTATTTGGCAATGAAAGAAATTTACATTTATAAGTTTATATTCATTAGCTGATGTTCAGTCAGCAAAGAGTTTGGGGCTTTTAAGAAAACACAGGGCTTGAGCTCAAGCTTAATTAGTCACCCCTCCATATGCCTATGAATATTATTTTTAAACAATGACAGGAGGTGCTTACAGAACCAGCTGGTACCTTGTTACAAAAGGAACAAATTGTACAAGGTGCACCATACAGGGTTTTTGTCGATATCCGGTACGTACAAATATATTTTGCAGATACCATACTGGTATAAAGACACATTTTGTTTTTGATGGTAAAGAACAATAATCTCCTGTAAAAGAATTTACTTGTTACTCCAAGCTGTACAATGTGTGTTAAAAACAGATGTTCAACAAGGCAAATGTTTGTCTCCTTGTTGTTGTTGGTAGGAAATGTCAGGGGAAGCACTGTCATCAAATATTGGGATTGAATTTGTTTAGTCAATAGTGTTTATCAACTTTGACTGTTTTCAATCAAGGAGGAGCGGTGGTGTGGTACACACAGCACATCTGAAGAGATGTAAGACTCTGGAAAAATATGATAACTGCTAAGGTTATTGGGGTTTCCACACACCACTAAGCAAAAGGTTTATGTTGCATCATCTCAACCTGAACAAACAACCACCTGGGTGAGGATAACCACCACCAAGGGTCTGAGGGAAAACGAGCTGGTTCAGCATGGACAGAGTTGCATGAAGGAGATGAATAAAAAACAAAGTCAGAATGTCTTTGTGCCTATTCTGCAAAACTTGGATCATACATTTAACTAAAGTATGTCACCACACAGTGAAATGAATCTACTAGAGGGTTTGTTAGCTGGTAATGAGGCAGCATAATGCTATTACATGCTGGTGATAATATACCAATTATATAGTTTAACCCTTCAAAATGCCCAGGAAAGTGACTAATGACTGTAATCATGACTCTTTCACCTCTGAGATTGACATGGTTGTCTGTCAAAGAACAGTAATTGTAGGAAACATATAATCATTCTGCATGTACATAAAACCACTGCTGTTTAAACACACACCCTGAATAAGTAAACCAAGCTCAGATTAAAGAGCCTGCATTTGATGTTTTCAGCACCCTGTCAAAATCCAGACACCCCTCCATTTATGGCTTCCATCTATTGTTTGCAGTCATCGATTCACGCACCCCTCGTCCAAGGAAAGCCAGAGCTGGGATGACCCTCTCCTGGGCGATGCACTGAAGGATCCTGGGTGCACTATACAGGCCGCCCATGCAGGAAGCCAGGGAGGAGATGTAGAGCCCCAGCAGAAAGAGGAAACCCACCAAGGAGACCTGGAGGAAGAAGGAAAACAAACAGTGGGTGGAAGGGGATGGGGTGGGGTTCCGAGCTCACAACAAGCTACACCCAGTTCAGTTCCGCTGCAGCCAGCCCTTTATGAAAACAATGAACCACTGGTGAAGCAGTCAAGTATTTAAATTGAAAGAGTAATCAGCTTAAATTAAACCTAAATTTATGATTAATTTGATTAGTTTTTACCCTTAACAACCAAATTATTCAATTCAATTTTCTATACAATAAAAAAAATATATAAAAAAGGTCCTTATATGCTTTTATCCATCTCTTACTTTAGTGGACATAACAAAGCTGTGTGTGTGAACAGTTCGTTAGTGCTTATGAGTAGAACTCAAATCTGACTTCTTATCTCTGCACAGAGTACATTTTCATTACATTACTTAATTATGTGGTGCTGGACCCAGAGTCAATGTGGCCAAGTTCAACTTAACACTTCTTTTAATAAAGAAATTTAAAAGTAATCTATTTTCACCGAAGGCTTTAATTGAAAGATTATGTTGAAATGGTAGCATAAATGCCTCAAAGCTACAAATATCTTTGAATGGGAAGTTGTTTCTAACGAGCAGTTTTTGCTCCTTTATGCCAGCTTTAATCCAGAATTAGACTTCAGAGCTTTAAAATTAAAAATACAGGCAGAATTAAAAGAAGGCGTTTTTGTTGAAGCATATAACTTTGGTCACATGATGATTAATACAGACATATAGATATATAGTGGTCATGGCTGATACTAGTTTAGTTGGCCCATTAAAATATCATCAATAATCATCAGCAAGCTTTGTTGTATTGACCTTCAACCTGCATCTGATGTCACAAGTCTGCTCCGCCCTCACCTGGATGGTAAGGGGAAACGTACTGGGTCTATGGTTGTACAGTAAAAACTTTTCCCCCCTGCGTCATCTGCCCACATTTCAACCTTTGCTTCTCCGATTATGCACTGAAGTGTTTAAAAAAGTTTTTAATGTTTTAGACGCCTGGTAATAAATTCAAGATGCACAGCATGTGGCATAGTCTGTGGCAATGTCTCATTAGCAACAGAAGCACTAGATGAGCGCTAATGCTAGCAAACTCAGATGTTTTGATTTCATACTGAAAAGCCTTTTGGAGAAGAAGCAAAACATCTTCAAAAACCTAAACTAGATCCACTGACATCAAGATCTGTAAGACTATGACATGGATGGATGACTGAGAGCTCTCACAGTCTAGTGGCGTAACTGAGTTTATGTCTCACTCATGCATAGAGGGTAATTATGTCTGAGCAATAATAAAGAACTAAAAAGGAAAAATGGTTGGAAAACATCCTCAGGGGACACACAACTCATCAACACAGCTCACTCAGATACTGAGTAATAATATATTTCATTAACAAATGATTTACATCAATTAACTGATTGTTGGAATTTATCTAGAACACTGCTTTTTAGAGTCCCAAATGCCCTTTTGGGTATTTAAAATTCCTGCCTTGCATTATTTAGTACTCCTTTCTGTGGCATCTGGACTTCTTTCTCTCCTTCTGTTTACAGCACCAGTAGCTGTCTGAAACAGCTTCCCCCAACCCTTCAAGTAGACCTACCATACCATTGTTCATCAGCTGTTGAAGCCTGGCTCAGGCTATCAAACCCAATGCAGAGAAAAGACCGGACAGAATGCAAAGAGGTAGACAACATGGCGCCAAGTAGTACCAGACAAACTGAGAACACAGCTGGATCTGGAGTATTTAGTATATATAAACTAGGAGGTTTTTTTTAACATTAGCGACTGTGAACATAGTCTGTTCATACATCTGAATCAAAAATATCAACCTGAGTTAAGACAAAGTATGGGCTCTTTGCATCGAAAACATTTTATTACCCAATTAAGAAACTCAGAGGAACATCTGACATGTTCAAGAAGATCACAATAATTCAACTAAAGCCTGAACCAACAACCACTGCAAAACTGTGAGGCTTCACTGAGGATCCCCTTCTCTCAGCCCCTCTGTTTGACTGTCCCCTTCAACAGCGTAGGATGGAAAATGTTTGGAGTTTACCTTTTCTGCTATCAAGAAGTCATAACGCAGAGCTTCTCTGGTGCAGATGGCCCCCAGGAGGAAGACAAAAACCAGATACAGGAACCACCTGAGGGTCACCAACAGTACACCACACACAATTATTAACTGCTGCTTTATCTCTATTAATCGCAGAATTGTGTCATGACAGCTCCAAACTGAGCGTCAGATAGAGTCAGGCTGGGAGTGTGGATGTGTTTGTTCTCTACAGTGAAGGTGGAAAAGGCCACTCTTTGAAGGGATACCACACAGCGGTCTAAGGATACAAAAGTCACACGAAAACAGTTGGAAAGTCCCTTTTTATAAGACCGACGCCTCTCGAGAAGACATCAGAGGATAGTGCATACAAAGCTTTGTAGCATGATGTGTAGGGAAATTTTTATTGTTAATGTTTTCATGAATAGCCTGAAAATAATCAATTAATATTTTCTGACATTTAGGAAGAAGAAATGACACTATCCATTTGTATGATTTTACTGTGTTTGTCTTTTTCCTCAAAAAGTTGTGATGTTGAAATGTGTAAATTTGCGAATAAAGCAAAATATAGCAATTTGCAAATCCTTTGAACCAGTAGTTAATTACATACAGCACAGAAAGAAGGTGATTAAAGTTAAAACTACTTAGCTTTTAAAAAAATTAGCATGATATTGAATACAATGCCTGCAAAAAATTCAAAAACAGCTGGGACAAGAGCATGTTTACCACTGTGTCATCACCTTTTATCCTTGGTACACACTTCCTGCATCTGGGGACTAAAGATACAAATTCAATTGGAAAAAGAGTGAATGAGAGTCTGGACAGAAGAAAATGTTGCTCCAAAACCTGATTTACCTCTAAATATGAATGATGCCTTAACAGGTCAAAATGCCACTCATGCAACGGCACTAACACACCCATACACAAACACAGATGCTAGCTTCTGAACTTTTTGTTGGTAATACTGTCGATGGTCCTATTCCTCTTTGGCCCAAAAACACTCATTGGCAATTAACTTCAAAAACAATCAAACATGTGAACTTAAGAAGATGACAAATGCTTTTCCTAAATTCATCTCATATAAGCTCAGGCCCAAAGAAGTTGGTACATGTCTGGATGTCATACATATGTCATACATTCTGTGACATAATTAAAAATTACGACAAATTTATCATAGAATAGTGCAATGACATCCACAGATCCCAGAATCACATGAAGAATTGAAGTAACAATATTGGTGTGGGCAATTCTCAGGTTAATGTAGCCTTCTAAAAAATAAGATTAAGGGTTGTTGACCAATATCTCTAACTAGCTCCCCCGTATCATATTGAGCTTAAAATGTATTTATTTCTAACTCTTGGGCATGAACATTGTCTGCTAGCTATCTTTTTAGTCTGGCTTTTATGTAGTGTCTTACTATTATAAATTTATGGTTCATACTTTTTTTTATTTTACTTTCTTTTTTTTCCTTTTCATGAATATATTTTGTTGATTTACTGTTTAAGTAGCCTACATTTTATTTTGCCATTTTTTATTATTTCTTTTCGACACCATTGCTTTGAGTGTTTATATTTTATTCCATAACCTGCATTATTTTATCTACTCATATTTTATGGCTAAGTGTGCATTAGTTAACAAGTGCATTTTTACTTCATTTCCTACGTTTGATTTTTGCTCACTAACAAGATAGACGGAAGATAAATAAAATCAAGCTTTTCCAGGGCATTTTACTTTATTCCTAATTTTCCATGTTTTCCTTGACTGGAAAATTGGTCAATCATTTTCCAGGTTTTCCAGGATGCGTGAGAACCCTGTTTTTGGCACAGCTCTCTGCTCCTGCTCCTGTCTTCCATCCATCTATTATCTAAAATGCTTTTCTCTTTCAGGGTTGCTCAGGCTGGAGCCTATCCCAGCTGACTCTGGGCAAGAGGCATCCTGAACCTGCTGCCAGCTGATCAGTGTCACATAGAGGGCTTTCACACCGGCACGGTTCTAGAACCAGTTCTGTTCTGGATTCTCACAACATTGATGCTTTCTAGCGAACCAGCTCGTGTTCATACCGGTCGAAGCGGAAAGAAAGTGGGAGGGCGTTATTACGTGTTACGCAGGTGAAGTAAACAACACACCGGCAAAATGGCGGATGGCATCAATATTCTGAAAGTGTTTGTTGCTTTACTTAAGGTCATTGTTTTCAGCAATCAAGCACGTAATTACTGTTGATGATGAGGAGACATAGAAGACGATTACGTAGAAGGCATCTGGCATGTAAAAAGTGTGTGTGTGTGTATAAAGTGCATATGTGCGCCCACCGACGTTGTCACGGTTCGCGAGCTGGAACCAACTTTTTTTGGCTCCAGCCGTGAACCAACTTCTCAGGTTCTGAAACAAATTTTTTCCCAGTCTGAACACACTGGCAGGTTAAAAGCCCTCACAGAGAGACAGACAACCGTTCATGCTCACACCCACATCGATGAGCAATTTAGAGTAACAACTTAATGAGATGGTTTTGGTCTGTCTGAGGAAAGCAGAGTGCCTGGAGAAAACCCATGCAGACAAAGGGAGAAGCGGCAAACACACGGAAACCCTAGTTGGCATGGAGAGTGGAAGAAGCAATCTTCTAGCTGTGAAGCATGTGCACTAACCTGCTGCACCACCATTTCACCCTGCTCTTGTCTTGCTGTGTCCTAACTGTGGAACATGTTGCTGTAATCAAATTCAGGATGAGTGTGTACAAAAAGATAGTTGACAAAGTTTATTAGTTTAAACATTAACTAAATGTATTGTATTCAACTAAAGGTCCCATGTCCTGGTGTGTTTGACCAGTAACACCATGTCTTGTGTGTCTATTAATCAAGGATTTTATTTAATTTAAATAAAAACCTGTACAATTTTGTCTCTGTGAATGATCAGATGCAGCTCCTTTTCCTTCCCCTTTGGAGACACTTGGTCCTGGGGGGCAGGGAGTCTTTAATAATGAGCTCTGAGCTGATTGGCATAGAGCTTTTCTCCATGAACTGACAGTTCAGTAAAAGGTGTCATGTTATTCTGCTCCTCAAGCTCCTTCTAAAGACATTACAAGCAAAGAAATTGAATTTTGCAAGACATGGGATCTTTAAATAAAGATCTAAAGGATTTGCAGTGATTAGAGTGTGATGTTTTTTTCCAGCATGTCCCAGCTTTTAACGAATAAATGGTTTAAATGGTAGACCCCTACTGTAGCTGTACTCTGGTTTTGTTATGTCTGTATGTACTAGTGTGTGTGTGCAGTGTTTTCATACGAGGTGAAGACAGCTGCTAGTGTTCCCACAGGGATGTTGTTTTCAGGCCTCTGAAGGTCTGGACTCATGTTGAAGCCTGCCATGACCCCTATAAATGCAGACACACACACACAATGGACACAAATCACAAAAATGTACACAAAAACATACTGTAGAATTCAATATGTTTTTATACTACATCTACAGCTGCAAGAAGCCACAGCGAGCTTGACTGCTGAAACAAGATGTTCCTGGCATGTATGCGCTTATCTGTGAGAACTTCAGGTGAGAACCAAAGTAGAAAAAAGGTGTCACTTCACCTGTGGCCGCAGGGAAAAACACTCCAAAGACGATGAAGAAGTTTTCTCCTTGGCTGTAGTCTGGCATTGCATTACTGTTGAGCAGTTCAGCTGAATAACCAATGAAGCCATGTTCTGAAAGAGGGGACAAGAAAACACATCAGAGGACACAAGATCTGCACTTTATGAAAGAAATAACAGTCTTTACTGAGAAAGCAGACACCAGACTGTCATAGAATTCATTATTATGTTATTCAAATGCCAGTAATGGTTATGGTTATTGTTCATATTCTTCATCAATTCCAACATCAATTCTTATGATTCTTTTGGTTGTTTTCAATCTAGATTAAAAGCACCAAGTCTCAGATTACATGTAATCCTGCAAAAACATTTTTTTGTAACACAAAGATAATTTGAAGCTGGATTGGTATTAGCCCTGTGATTGGTCTGCAGCACTAACCATGCAGTGCAGATGGATCAGCCTGATCTAATGTGTGTGATCGGGCTGATCCATCTTGCCAAGCTCCAATGTGCAATGATTGGGACTGGCCCAAAACAGGACAGCCCAATCAGAGGCCTTTAGAGTAGGATGATGACAACAGGAACCAACTGCTCATACAGAGATTAGCATCGATGCTAACAGCTTCAGTAGAAGTTTCATCAGATCTGGACCGCATTTCTTTATTAAATGAAAAAACAAATATAAACCTACCTATGGAAGCGACATTTTCACTCCACTTTCAACATGTTTAGCCGAGTTTGTTTTACTGAGTTTGTTTTACTGAGTTTGTTTTACTTTCTGTCCTTTACACCACAGCAGTAGTGCCCATCTATTACATAATCTGTCCGGCCCTTAATCAATGTTGATGGAACGATCATCCAATCACCTGCTGGATAGGCTTTGAAAAATTCTGCCTATATCCAAACACTTACTATGGCCTCTCTCCTAGATAAACTAGTGAAAGATAACGAAAGGTCTATCAGTTGTGGCGGGTTGCTGCAGTACAAACCTGGGTGACTATCAGTCTCTTAGTGTCTCAGTTATGATTTTGTGTACTATAATGTGATAGGATGGCTGCTGTTAAATTCTCCTGTTGTGAAAAAGTGTGTGCATCTTATTTAGTGGCCAAATAAGCTCTAAAGAAACACCCATTTTTTTGCCTCAACTGATCAAGCCACTGAAAATCCTTCATTCTAGTGGCTTCTTTCTCTCTGTTTTTCGCTATAATGGTAAACAATCAAGTGCTACTCATTATTTTTATCCGCTCTATACTTTGACATTAAATCTTCCATCTTTCTGTACACAAACAAGAACTAAATGTGTCAGAAATGAAAGACAAATTGCACAGCATATTAGTAGAGCACTGCATGGCTATATGGACACACCAACACACACGTATAAATGCTCAAAATGGTATGGGTCACTAGGGTGTAAGTACAGAGGTATAAACCTGGCTTCAGAGAAATCCTGTCTCCTGTTCATTGTCACTTACAGAAGAACCAAGTGTAAGACACTGATAAAGGAGTTTAGCATAAAGACATTGAGACATAACTAGTTAGAACCTGTTCTTGATTCCCATCCCTACCGACACCCAAAGTCAATAACATTAAAAACCTGTCATAATGGTTCATGTCAGTGGGTTGAATGTGTTGGGCACTAAGTGAACATTTTTTTCTTGATTTTGATTTGTTAGAGTAAGTTAAGCAAAAGGATGTTATGAAGGCTCGCTGGTTCTGAGAAAAGAGCTCACAGAAGATGTTTGGGGAGGGCAGAACCTTTCAAAGCATATCCAGCAGGTGACTTGATGATCACATTTATTATGGGCCAATCAGATAATTTAGGAGGTAGGTGCTAAAGCGCTACAGAACGTGAGTCAACTCGTAAAACAAACTCTAGCCAAAACATGTCAGAAGTGGAGTGAAAATATCCTAAACAAATATGTCAAGATCTGATAAAACTGCTAATCTCCGTAAATGCAGTTATTCCTGCTGTCATCCTGCTTGTATCTCCCATTTCTTCCTGTAGCTTTGCCAGATGGATCTGCTTGATTGCAGACAATAATTCATGCAGGTCCAGCGGCTCAGCAAGGTTACGAACAAGCAATGACAGAAAATATTTTAGGTAAGTGTATATATTAAAAAATACAACAAAAATAAATACACAAATAAATTAACAGTGTAATGAGGCAGTAGTCATGTACTTCTGTGGCCAAATACTATATAACAATTAACATCACATGACTTGCAAATGTTGAAACTCATCCGTCTTATTCAATGATCATGAAAAGCAAAAGTTGTAGTCAAACTGAAATTTAATCATTTGCTCAGCACTAATAGGGACAGTGAATAACCAATTGCTGCTTTGGGTCTGACTGGTCAGGTTTCTTCTGACTCCCATCTACTGCAAAAAGTGCCTACAGTGGGCACAGCAGCATCAGAAATGGACAGAAAGTTGCCTGGAGAAACAGCACTTTGAAAAATAAGTTCAGTTCAGTCCAGAGCTTTTTTTTTTTTTTGTCTGCAGTGACGGCACGTCCAACGACAACAACAACAAACAAACAAACAAACATTTACACAAAACAACATCGCAGTGTACAGCATAACCAAACTTGACATGAACAACCCCCAACGAAGTACAAAATAACCAAAGAGTTTAAAAGAGTATAAAAAGAAGTGAGGATGTGGGTGGAACCTGTTGTCAATATAAAACAAGGATTAAATAGGTTGTGCCACCCGGGCAGTGCAATTAAGAATTACGCAAGTTGACTGCATTAATTGCTCATGGCACAAAGGAAAATTTGTACCTATTTGTACGTGCCATAAGTACCTTGTATCTCTGTCCTGACGGGAGAGAAATGAACTCCACCAACAGTGGGTGATCAGAGCTGGACAGGATCGCCTGTGCCTTCTGTAAAACTCGTCTGTCAAAGATCTCCGAGAGGGAGAGCTGCTGCATGCCAGTGACCTTACTGGCTTCCTGCACAACCTTGACCAGACGACTTTTGTTTTTAACAGACAGGTTTCCATAAAAAGAAATTAACCACAAAGTTAAACTGACTCACTAAAAGATCTACATAAGAAAACCGTCAAGGTCTTGTCAACATTAAAGAAGAACAGCTCTGGTTTGGTTACCAAAGCAGAGCTCCAGTTAATCAAGCCTCTTTGAGAAGTACTAGAAAATCACAGTCCAATGAAGGCCTCACCCTGCTACTCATCAGACTCAAAGGATACGCTGACACCTTAGTGCAAAATACCACAGTCCACCTTTAGAGGTCAGGTGGAGTTCATGTTGTGGGTGTGGAGTCAATATTGTGGGGCCATATTAAATAAAATAATGTTGTGGCTGATAGAAGAACCACTACCTTTCATGCCAAGTGAAGAGCCCACTGGGGCCCTTATCAGCTAATTTTAGGTTGGTAGTCTCTATCTTTTCTTTATGACGTTTCCCTTGTTTGTACACCTCAGGAAGTTTGGGCTACTGGAAATTTAAAAGCATCACATTCTTTTCAGTGGGGTTTTAAAAAAAACTATCAAACATTACCAGGTTAATGTTTTTAGAGAAAATTAGTATGCAGTACATCTGAGAAACTTGATCACTCATAAACAGCGGTCAACCAGGAGACACAAACATTTAAAAAGAGGTCAAGTAAGAGGGTGACTCGATAAGGCTAATAAAAGGTTTTCTGCTGCCTCAAGTACACTTTACTAGTGCTGGGCTGGACCCCCTTTAGGCTTCAGAAATGCCTCAATTCTCCCTGGAAAAGACGAAACAAGGTGCTGCAAACATGTCGCGATAGCATCACACAGTTGCTACAGATTTGTCGGCTGCATATCCATGATGCAAATCTTCTATTCCATCACATCTCTAAGGTGCTCCATTGGATTGAGATCTGGTTTCTGTGCAGGCCACCGGAGTACAGTGACCTCATTGTCTTGTTCAAGAAACCAGTTTGAGCTTTGTCACATGGTACATTATCCTGCTGCAAGTTGCCATGGATGTAGTCAGCAAACATCCTTGGGTAGGCTGTGACATTTAAACAATACTCACATGGTACTAGGGGGCCCAAAGTGTGTCACTAACCCCTCCACTGTTATCATCATGAACCACTCTGGCCATTCTCCTCCAGGTTTTAACCAGGCATTTTTTCCCAGAGAACTCTGCTCACTGGATATTTTCTCTTTCCAACCCTTGATATGGTTGTGTGAAAGTCCCAGTAGTTCTGAAAAACTCAGACCAGCCTGTTTGGTGCCAAAAATCAGGCCACAGTAAAAGTCACTCAAATCACTTTTCTTCCCCATTCTGATACTTGGTTTGAATTTCAGCAGGTCTTCTTGACGATGTCTACATCCTTAAATGCATTGAGTTGCTTTCATGTGATTGGCTGATTAGCTATTTGCATTAGCAAGCAGTTGAACTGGTGTCCCTAATAAAGCTGGAAGTGAGAGTAGTGTAGATTATATTAACCAATGTCAACATTAGAAAAATCAGAGGACCTGTGACACTTTTTTATTATTTCAAATTTGATCAAAAGAGTGAAAAACTCAGTTTGGAGTCTAAAGTCAGGACAGGTCAGTTCAGTCTGGGTCAGTTTGGCGAGAAACCGTCCTGTCATGGCGAGGTCCATTTAACCACACTCTTTAAGAGACCCGCCTATGTTACAACACCGGACATTTCCCTCACGGTTATCTTTCGATGGGAAAGAATGTGTTCTCTCAGATTAATGACATGTTTATCCAAAAGGAAGTCACCACCCTTTTCAGAAGCTCAGCAGCTTCCAAGTTCTAGAGAAAGAATGAGAGCGAGCAAGAGAGGGAGACAGAGAGGAGAGGAGAGAAAGCAGGAATGCATTCAATTTTTCTTTTTATTTTAAGTGTAAATCCAAAACCGTGGGGGCTGGATATATTAGATGATTCAAATGAAAGTTCTCTCTAACTGGAATTTAATGAGGCTGAAAAACTGGCATCAAACTGGACTGGGAGCCAAAATTCTAGTTCACTGTGTGACCCGGTGAGGCCGCCCTCTGTGCAAACAATCAGAATCCAACAAAACCAGGACAGTCGGTATCCATGTCAGTTTCCTGGGCTCCCCACCCATATTACAAAATCATGCTTATTCGTCCAACATGGACAGTGTCTCTGAGTATTTAGCTGAGGGCGCTCACATGTTTATAAGTCAAAACCATTTCTATGAACACAAATTCAATACACTGCTCAAGTATTTGATCTTGACCACTGTGGACAGAAACTGCAAACAAAAAAAGCCTTTCCAGTAAGTCTTTTGTGCAAGCTTCCCAATCCTAGATGGACCCACAAACCCAAATCTCTTCTATTATTTTTATGATTAATTGGTAGTAGGAAGGCAAGGCATTGCTGTTGGGTCGGCACACGGCAGCAGACAGGAGCACAATCACACACATGTATACTGTTTTTATCGTTGCCAGATAATTCATGTTTCAGTGCCACACAATGCTCTTTTGTCTTTTAAAAATCAAATCTATTCTATTTGAAATAAACTCAAGATACTTGTGCCCTAATAAATGGTCAAGCATTCACTGAAAAGACCCCTAACCCCAATCAGGGCCTTGTCCACACATAGGTGGGTAATTTTGATACAAAGTTTTGTGTGGGCTTTTTGGCCTTTTGAGCCTTTGTTTGGCACTCATACATCAAATCAGATTAGATTAATTCTCCCACAAAGACCTTGATTAGTTTTTAATGAGGTCAGGATATAGGCTTTGTATTTCTCATAAGCCAGGGACGGCAAAAAAGGTCTTTTGGTTGAACCACAATTTGATAAATGGATGGCAAAAAGTAAGTAAGGACTGGAGCAAATGTGTAACCTACCCCATTTACACCATCTTCACACCATGATGATGGCACTGTCTGTGTCACCATCAGTATCAACAAATCCCATTTATCCCCCTCTGATATTCACTGCTTCATCAGGTCCTGGAGAATAAACTTGTCGCTGTTTAACTCCTCTGATATTTGTTAATAAGTAAGTATACAAATGTAATTCCCACAAAACATCCTTACTGACAAACTGTAGCTGCTGTCAATCTTGCCTTGGACAAATGGTGCGGTCATATAGACATTCATATTCTTATTGTAAATATTGTTAATTGTTAATACTGTGTATTCCTTGACCTCATTTGGAGTCTCACTTCTACCTAATTTCGACTTATTTTCCTTCATAAGGAAGTTGATATTGCTTAAAGACTCTACAGGTCACAACCTGCTTACTTAATTTTCATTCTCATTTCATTTATTTTCATTCTTAGTTGTGTTTATTTTATTTTACTTTATTTTGGTTTAATTAATGCTCCTGTCTATTCTCATGTCTTCTTCTGATATTTCCGACTGCTATACTGAGTATACGAGCAACTGAAACCGAATCTCCCCTTGGGGATTAATGAAGTATTTCTGATTCTGATTCTGATTCTGATTATACACATTCAAAGACCACTGATGCAGCAGAGGGGTGAGCTTTATTGTCCCGTCATGAGGGCAGTGATGGCTAAGTTGGTAGAGTCGTTTGATAGTCAAAAACATGAATAATGGTTCAATTTCTGCTCCCATAGCCACATATCAATGTGTCCTCGGGCAAGACACTGAACGTTAATGGCCCCCACTGTTGCATCACTGACATGCCAATGTAATATGAGAATACATGTGGAAGAGTGAAGAAAATTGGGATGCACTGATGTTTTTATATTTGTATGTAATTATAAGTGTTAATGTAAAAATATGTAGTACTTGGTAATGTCATTACAGTTATAAAAATTATTTTGAAATGTATATGTATATACCAAACATGTACATAGCCACCATATTTATATTTATAATATCTCAAATCTCAACCTGTAAAATATCAACATGTACATAACCATCTGTTAAACAAAAAACATGGACATAAGGACTGTAAATATGCCACTGACTATATAGCATATACTTTTTAAAAAAAAATTTATTTCTATTTTTTCATTACTGTATTTGATTTGTAATTACCTTATTTTTCAGTATAATGCTTCTTTCTTATACTTCTCTTGTATCCTGCAGCTGCTGTATATTTTGGAATTTCCCCCTGTAGAACTAATAAAGGAGTATCTTATCTTATCTCTCTTATATTATTTCCTCAGACGTTTCTAACTACTACTGTGCAAAATAAGTTGTGCATAATATACAGTCTGTTCTCCTTATGTCATCCATTTTTGTTTAACTGTAACCAACTGCAGACAGGAGTTATTATCAGTGACAAGAAAACTTATCAAAAAACAAAATCAAAATATGTAAAAATCATTTTTGCAAACTAAAACTAAAGTAAAAAGTAGGACGTCACCCTGATGTCCATTTTCTATGCTTTACTGTAGGGGGTACTTTTGAAGAAGTTTCTTGAGATCTGTCTCTAGTAAACGTATGATACCAAGAAACTGATTATGACCCTGGAACTCAAAGAAATCAACTCAAAATAAGCACTGTTACTCTGCTATCTTGCACAGAAAATGAGGGACTAAGATCATGCTCTAAAATGTAAGTAATCACTGAACCAGCAATGTTTTGTAAGAACAAGAACAGGTACCTCAGACTTGGTATCAGCAAGAAAAGAGAAATCAAAATGGTGACATCTTTTTACTTTCAGGGCCAATAAATTAAAATGAAAGCAGTTTTATATCATTCATTTTCACAGTGTATAATGTCTTTACAGCAAGTGCACAGACATGTCAGCTTCTTAACTAAGCATCTGTCTGCTTCAGCTGGACTGTGCTGTCAAATCACACATGGCCTCTCCCTCCATCTGACTAAACTTTCACTCTTTCACATGAACATATCCAAACTGCTGTGCATGGAGAACAGGGCAGACTGTGATGTTATAGAGGTAGGGCAGGTCCCTCTGGGATGACTGAGAACTATATATTACTGAGTGGATCACAGGGGGAGAGACCATTAGGCGGTCTCTAGAGAAGCAGCAGGCCTCAGATCTCAGTTCCGGCCTTCTCTCTTTGTCATCTACCAAAAATGTGGGTGAGTCTGGTTAACACCCTAAACTCCAGACCCCGCAAACACATTATGGCTTCCTGTTCTGTGGGGAATAGGCTGCAATGACAGGGATTGGATAATAATTTGCACAAGATTGAATTTCATCCGTGCACCACAATTTGAGAGTTTTTAGCATGAACTGATTGGCTGCAGAGAACATAATATGGCTAACTAAGGTAATACATTTTCTGTAACTGAAGATATGATCATAAAAAAGCCATCTTCTTCTATTAAAGAGGCTAAACTTGATACGTTTCTGTCAAAAACTAAAAAAACAAAAGTGCTCTCTTCTAGTGTTCACAGATCATAGATTTAAATGATTTCAGCATGAAGTAAAAGTCCTGAGTGGACAAAAAACCCTGAAATCTGATAATTAATATGATGAAGGACTTGGAAAGCACCAATGCGGATTCAAGGGACATAACAGAGGACTGGTAAAACAACTCTCTCTGGGGTCAGGAAAATGTCTCTTTCTCATTAGAAGCGTTTTGATGAGATGCTGAGGGGTACCAAAATTTAATCTTATCAATATTTGGTGGCTTTGATCAATACTGATGTTGGAACTACATATTTCATCCCAAAAGTGGGAAAGACATTAATCTGCAACATCTTAAGAGCTGTTTTTGGAAGAAGACATTTTTGTCTATGAATGACCAATGACCTGTTAGTGTGAAAACATAAACAATGTGTCAACTGTGTTGCTAAGTTTTGATTGCTGTAAAACTTGATAAAAATCCTCTGACATTAGTTTTAAAGAAAATACTTTAATTTAATCAAGAAACACCCGCATCATACTGTAATCAAACAGCCATTACAGGGTTAGAATACATTGTTTCTTGTTTTAAGCCATTTTGATTGGGACTGAAGTTGATCTAATCAACTGATCCCCCCCAAATAAAACATTTACTTATGGTATCAGCATGAACGATGTAGGAGGTGTACACTGATCTACAATGGCCTCAGCAGGGGCTGCATGGTGTTGCAGCAGTTAGTGCTGTTGCCTCACAGCAAGACGGCATCAGGGCAGACTCCTTAGATGGATGGAGCCTTTGTGTGGAGTCTGCATGCTCTCTAAGACGTGTAGGTTTTCTCAAGGTTCTCTGGTTTCCTCCAACTGACCAAAAAACTGCTGCTTGGGGTAACTGGTGACTAACTGCCCTCGAGTATGAGACTGGTTGTCTCTCTATGTCAGCTCTGTAACTGGCTGGTGAGTAGTTTCATCTAATGTCAGCTGAGATAGGCTTCAGCCCAAATAGAACTCAGAAAAAGACAAAGGGGTATAGATGATGGGCGTAAATACGGCCTCAACAGGTGATAAATTTGATCCATCAAAGATATTAAAGATTGTTAAGTTATAAAAAATCATATTACAAAATGTACTGTCATTTGAAGGAACAAAGACAGAACAACAATCAAATCAAAAGTAAAAAATGACCCTATGGGACAAAAATGTCCAAGGAAGGACACCAGGGGATTAAACTTTTAAAATGTACACTTTGTTTTTTTTTCATATTTAAAAATGTGTCATCACACAGTAAATGTATAATTTTTTATTCTATATATACATATTTTTTGTTAAAGATAGCAGTATTTGGCATCCAGCAGTAAAACTGGCCACTGACCACAGTGAGAATAAAATATTAGCTTTTTATATAAAACCTCTCATTTGTCAATTTCACTCACATATTAGATTACATCACAGTCATGGTTTAGCTTTGGTAGTGATGCAACTTGGAGTTTGAGACCTAACCACAGAAAAATCTTTGCCAACAGAAGTGTAATAAATCTATGACCATGTAATTTTGGCGGTGCCTACTCTTCCTGCAGGATATGCCACGACGTTCAGTCTGTGCTGGCTAATCTGAGCTGTTTGAACCCGTTAGAGGACCTGTTGGTCCTGTGCCAACTATGAAGTCACTACAACGCACACATATGGCAGCTTTTAATTGGAAAAACATGGAGGAGACATTATGGCTGGATCTCCTACAATCGTTCAGGACTGTAAAGTGGCCTCTTACTACTGTGCTATAAAAAGACTGAAGATTAGAGGTCATTTTTTCTGTTACACCTGGTTACACAAGGCTCCCTCTAGCCAAAACTAGAGATCCACAGCTTCATTAAGTCCAACATGTATGCATACTTTAAAGTCAATGCAACAGGTACACATATTTTCACTTTCAAATTTTGTAAAATAATCTGTCCTTTCAGTGTCCTTCCAAAACAATGCTTGCCTTGACTTTTTGAACACTTTTCTCTTCCCTCTGGACAGGAAGCTGATAATCAGTGAGAACAGGAAATGTGGGGAAGGACTTCCTGAAGGCTGGCTAAAGAATACAATCAACTCCACTGAAAAAAGGCAACATTTCCTCCCCAAAAGAAAAAGCCCTCTTCCCTATTAACATACCACCAGTCTCAAATTTGGCCACAACAGTTGAGAAGGAAAACAGCACCTTACAGAGTCTCCAACATAGCCAGGCAACAATTATGTTTATTAGGTGTTGGTATACTTTCACTAGTGGTCCAAGGACGGTAACTGTGGGCAGTCTCAGAGCTGAGCATGACCTACTGTATATTGTCAGACATGCAGACTACAGTGACACCTAGTGGCCTAGTCTGTATCATAACTGCACCTCGGTATCCAGTCCTGTGGTTCCACGTTTTCCTTCTTTTAGTCAAAGACAGATTAAAAAAAGCACACAAAAACAGCCATTAAGAACTGAAGCTATCATGAAAATTAACATCAGAAAAAATAACTGAAGCAGGGTCACTATGCAAGTTTTTTATTATTATTTTCTTGCTATTCATCTACTAACTGTATCTTATCTGAGCCCTGGCAGCATAACTCTAGCCATTTTTCTACACTGTTCTTGCATGAACCACAGATTGTTCTCCTAGTTATGAGAACCAAGCAGCAGATGAACCAATACCATCACCAAAGGCCGTGCTTCAGCTCTTAGATGCAGTGCAATCATTGGCTTAAAAGCTCAACTTTGTTCTAAACAAGTCTTTTAAACTGTTCAGTGGTGGAAACCAATTGCATTTACTTGTGTAACTGTGACCTAATACTTCTTTTTTTAGCTTTAAAAATCAGTGATTTTTAATACTTGAGTAATTTCTGTTGGTAGCATTGTACCTCATTACATTTAAGATAGCACCTAATATGAAAGAAAAAAGGAACAAAGAAAAGCTTCAACCAATCAAACTTTTCATCAAATACTTTTGTCATGATACCAAAATTTTGAGTTTGATACTAATTCCACATTCAAAACAAGGATACTAGAAACACACAGCACTGGTTTAAAACTTAATAATTTATGAATGGTGAATGGACACAACCAGCGCTGGGCTTGAACCCTGGACCTTTCATTTGATGGTAGACTACTAGATCAAGCCACCAATGCCCACTGAATCAGAAACAGAACGTCATGGGATGGTCCTGTTTTGTAACTGACTGATTCAACAGGATCAAGTGTTAAAAAAACATTTAAAATAAAGCTTGTGTGATTTAGTATTTTACAGGGCAAACTATTAATCGATATTCATTCATTTCTTCAGTTATGTATGAAGAAGGGTTTAGTATACCCGGGGAACTGGCATATCGAGCTTCACCCTCTCTTTCTCTCCCACTCCCACTCTTTTGCTCCACGATGTGTCTCTGGTTCTCGTCTTGTAGGTTGCTCTGAATAGTTGGTGCAGACAGCCTGCTGCTATGAACCTACGCAACTAATACAATTACTGATATTCTGCCTTTTATGATTTTCCTTCTCCATTAACAGTGCAGTTCCTAATTCAACTTCAGAAAGGTTTTACCTTTATGAATATCACACATAAATGACTGTCACACTAATCACCAACATGGAAAACCCGGTGTTGTGGACCCACTCAGTTCTCATTAATCACATTTATAAACTTACATTAAGGCTTAACTATAACTAATAAAATAACCAATATCAGCCCTCCTTTGTTATGAATTGGCAATAATTTTTGACTGATTTATAATATTATTTCATTTGTGTAAAATATTGATAGTGTTACAACACTATTCTGAACTAAAACAAATAACTGGTGATACTCCTCTAACACTTTTGCTAGTTTTGCACAACACAGAAAAGTGCACTAACAATACTTAGTATTTTGGGTACATTTTAAATAAAGTACTTTTTACTTTGAAGAGGAATAAAATAGAGCTACCTTTATCTGAACTCCAAAAAAACTTATATTGAATAAACTGTTCTTTTGAGCACAACATTTATGTACTCTTACCACTCTTGCCTGCTTAATTTGTTTTTTTTTCTTGATTTAACACTCATGAACTGTTTAAACGTGATTGAAATATGAAAACATCTCTCTGTACTTTACTGCTACATTTAATATTATATATGCGATTTTAATGTCTGGCTTAGATTCATCTTAAGCGCTACTGTAAAGTCTTTTGGGCCCTTCCTACAGCTTCCTGCATAAGCCTGTTTTAACTGGACTTTTAAAGGGCACGTAAATATGTTAGTGTGTCTAAAATTGCCCCATGTAAAACCCGAATTGTTTAAAACCATCTCTGCCAGCAATACCACCAGCTTTTTCTGACCTGCAGCTATCAACAGACGTTGATTTGACCTTGTCCATGCTCCTTTGACCCTCTCTTTACCCTTTATGTCTTTTATGAACCTTCAGCCCTACCTGGATCAAGGTGCGTAAAGGTGCCGATGACAAAGTCCAGCGTGGAGACAGCAAGCACAGCCAGCAGCAGCAGCTGGAGACGCACGATCCACTTGACACCAGCGAGGTTGATTCCAAGCAGCGCCAGCAGCACGGCCACAGACATGCCCTGCACTGCCCACTGACTCTGTAGATGTAGAAGCTCTGCCACCGACTCAGAGAAACCTGTGATGTACAGCGCTCCTGCTACACACTGCAAGAAAAGTAAGAAGCATAATATATTAGCCATGCAGAAAAAAATGTGCCTGCAAAAATAATAAACAAGATAACTAACAAAGAAAGTGATGATTGAATATCCAACAGTACAGTGAACCCTGATCCTGAGTTTCCACAGCTAACCATATCCTAACATGATGGACTGGTCCAGTTTCCCCCTTCAGGGTCGGACAGGTGCTCTTGGATCTTTGGTGATAAAATTTAGCACAGCACGGATCACACATTTTTTTGTTTGATGGAAAAGCAGCATTTGTTACCCACCTGCCCAAACACATAAAGGAGGCCAACTGTGCCCCCCACCCTGCCACCCAGGACCGTGGAGATCATGGAGTAGACTCCCCCACTCCCGACCCCACAGTGCTCACAAACTCCGATCCCTGACATCACCGTCACCAAGGCAACCAGCACGACCGAGGAGACCAGGAACATCCCAAGCAGCACACCCAAATTCCCCTGAGCAACAAAAAGAAAGTCGTTTCCAGGGATTAACACAAAATCTGAAAATCTTAAATGTAAAACCTTCCCCAAGACCCTCTTCTGTCAGTACAACAGAAGAGCCCTTTGCATGGTCAGTTTTTTCCAAGTTAAAAGATTTATACTGTCTGTTCAGCAATGGCTGAAAAGTCTAAGATTGTGATAACTTCTGATTGCTGAGGTGTAATTCGCTTTAAATGTAAATGTAAATATTCTTTATTCATACAGCCCTTTACAACAACCCTCTCGGTGAACCAAAGTGATTTACATTAGATAGTTAATAAAAAGGAATAAATAAAACAATAAAAGCAATAATAACAATAAAAGCAATAAAAGCAATAAAATACAATAAAATAAAGTAAAAGTATCACCACGCTACTGGGTATTAAAAACCAACCTAAATTAATATGTTTTAGTCTAGATTTGAAAAGGCCCAGGTCAGAAATAAGACGCACAGGGAGCTTGATCCAGAGCCTGGGGGCAGCAACGGCTATAGTAAATATTATTAACAGCTATAAAGTAAATATTATTAACAGCATTGAGCACCATAGAGCTCTAAAATATCTGTACACCTCTTATGTTTTAGCTACTGCTCAATGCGCTGCATGATATCTGCTTCACAATTTATGGCCTATACCTAACTGATTGTTCGCATATTTTTGAGTCTTTTATGCATTCTGTGTACTGAAATTATGGGAAACTTAGTTAAAAAAAGTTTGCTAGAGGGATAACAGGCAGAAGAGAAAATCCCCACCTCACAGTTAGGGAAAGAATAAAACAAGAGGGAGTATATTCACTTGTTTTAAAAGCCCTCAATCAGCCTGTCAAATCAATCAACTATCAGTCACAATGATCAACCTCACACACTCTCATTTTTTTAGTTTGTTATAATAAGGCAGGGTGTCTCCCAAATTGCTAAACATTGCTTTGGCTGTCAAGCTAAAGAGCCAAACCCAAGAAAACACGGGGATCAAAATGTCTGGGTCTTTGTAGGTGTGACAAGTGAGCATGAAGGATTTGAATCAGCTGACAGGACGACATGGAATTAATGATGTTAGCTGCAAAAAAGGCAAGGCAAGACAAAAATAATGACAGGGTTATGCAAAGACCACAGCCATAATTAGACATTAAGCTAGATATTATGATGTCACAGTCAAAATATACATGCTCTGCTGCTCTCTGTCTAATACACAGGCACAGTTGTATATTGAGCCATTTACTGATTTTCACATATTTAAATGGAGCTTATATCTCAAGTTCAACCAGAAAAACCTGGGTATTCATTCAGTCCCCCATTTGCTCATTTAAGTCACCTCTCATTATTTCTGTCACTCTTCCTGCAGAGGTGATTCAAGTTACCAGCTGATTAGAGGTGTACACTCACTTAAGCACTGACCAACCAGATTCTCCCACAACCTGTTGGCCAATCACCCTGCTGCGGACACACACCAATCAGGCATAACATTATGACCACCTGCCACCCTGACTGGTCTGGGGGTATTCCACGAAACTGTCTTAGCTCAAAGCCTGGCTTATTTCGGTTAGCTTAGCTAACTTTAGTGAGAGTTTGGTTCCACTAATGAGGCTTAGGGCTAGTGTGGCTTGGTAACCATGGTAAATCAGCCAGAGCGACAAGCCTGGTCCCGGGCAGGCTTACGGTCAAGCTTACCTTAGCTGCGTCTTACAGAAGGTCCGACGGGCTTCCGAAAGACGCCTTGTGAACTGCACGTCTCACATTAAATTAATCTGGATCTGTAAGGAATGATATTCTTGTCTGTAAACATAAATTGAAACCTTTTTAAAAAACACTGGAATAACCATGAATCAGCACATTTCAGATGCTGCACTACTCCGAAGGTGTTCAAGAAAGTAAGTGGGCGATTGGTTTGAGTGCAGGGCAATGATCAACAGCTTTTCACTGCACCGCGGGTTCGACCTCACCTGCGGTAACTGTTTGAAAATATCTGATTTTCCTTCTTCTGTCACCCTCAAAGTGCAGTCAACACATAACAGAATAAAGGCACTAATTGTCTTATAAAAAAAAAAGAGAAGGTGACAACAGCCACAATTTTCCATAAAATTAGCCTACCTTCCGTTTACCAGCAGTCCATTCTGATCATGATGATAATCTAAAGGTGATGCCAAATGATGAGATAACTACTTTATTTGTGAACAAGCTCATTTGTGTCTTCTCCCTCATTTAAATGTAGGGCACTGTAGCACTATCATCACTAATAAAAAAAATTACATCTCCTCTATACATGCTTTTTTTCTACTGTTTTATTCAGTGTTTGATGAAACATCACCACATAAAGTAAAAAAAGTATTTTTTTTCTAAGTTTGCCTACTTTGGTTTTAGGTGTTACCTATGTTGTTGCTATATTCATCCATTATGGATATATATTTGTCAAATCAAGAACATGAATTAGGCCTATGTGTAAAATAGTGAATACCACCATCACATTACACAAAACCTATAAAACAAACTATGCTGTTTCATCCATGCATATAGGCTACATATATATATATATATATATACACACACACACACATATATATATATATATATATATATATATATATATATATATATATATATATAAATATATATTTATGAAGAAATCAACTTCATCAACAGGTTTTGAACAGCTTTAATTTCATGAAGATCGATCTCCTCTGGGCCACAGTAGTGTGAGGAGCTTCAGGTGGTGCTATTTTGACGAATTTCACATGTGAAAAGAGGCAGCTTACCACTTTGTAAAATATTTTTGAATTTAATCTTGACCTACTGCCCCGTCCTTTTTGACTGTTTAAGTTGCTCCTGTTAAAATGCATCAAAAACAAAGACGTCAAGACTATTTTACCCACTAAAACATTGCAAATTAAATAGACAATCATTGCATCTGTGGGTTATCCCTAATCACTGTTCAAAAACATGCCCTCTGAAGATCTAAATTTTCAGACGTGTGTGCGTGTGTACGCATAGGCTAAGTGCTTCATTGAAAATGAAAAAAACAATTATTTACGCATTTAAACGGTCGGCAATGCTTTGCCAGGCAGCGTCTCTGGCTTTATTAATTGCAACCGTGTTGGCCTTTTTGGGGATTTTCCCCTTTTAGTCCTCATACAACTCCATGAGGAGTTTTTGCTCCGCCGAGGACAATGTCTCCGCTCTTGGTTTTGACATGATCTCGTCATTTCGACAATCGACACGTCGGGGATTTTTATCTACCCGGACACGCGCTTAGCTGCAGCTTGGATCAGCCTGGCTAGAATAAGCATCTCTGAAAAACAGCTGAGCCTGGTTAGTGGAACGAGTTGCAGCTGAGATTAATGTGGCCGCTTATTCAAGCCACGCTTACCGGCGATAGCCCAGCCTTTTTAAGACAGCTTCGTGGAATACCCCCCTGGTCTTACTTACAGCCCCGTATGCAACAAGCTGCAATGCTTTTTGTATTCTGACACCTTTCTATCAGAACCAGCATTAGCTTCTTCAGCAATTTGAGCAACAGTAGCTTCTGCTGGATCAGACCACGTGGGCCAGCCTTTGTTACCAACGTGCATCACTTGGCCTTGGCTGCCCATGACCCTGCCGCTGGTTGGACCACTTTTGATAGATAACAACTACTGCAGACTAAAAACTCTCAAGAGCTGCAGCTCTGGAGATGCTCTGACCCTGTCGACTAGCCATCACAATGTGGCCCTTGACAAGCTCACTCAGATCCTTATACTGCCCTGTTTTTTCTGCTTCTAACATCAACTTTGAGGACAAAACGTTCTCTTTTTGCTTAAAACATCCCAGCCACGAACAGGTGCCATGACGAAGAGATAAACGGTATAATTCACACCACCAAAGAGATGCGAATCCCAAAAAATAAACAATTGTCCACTTAAATCTTGTCTTTCCTGATTGAAATATTATGTACTACCTTTTTATATTTTGTTGTTCATATTTTTCAATCAAAATTTACTCATCGCAGCAACAATCAAGTGAAAAAAAGTCAATACTGTATTGAAGTCTACATTCATTCATTTATTTGACGTTTTCCTGTGACAATAAATACATTTTGATTGTTCTCTTGGGACTTATCAATTTCCTTTTCTTGAGAAAATAATTCTAGTTTTGGCATCAGAGGGCGATCATTTCTTTAAATAATAATAATAATAATAATAATAACTTTAAGTGTATAGCACTTTTAAAAACAGAGGTTTACAAAGTGCTTTGACAAACAGTCAAGAACATACAGACAGCAATTACAAGAGCTTCAGCACAAAAGGAAATAAAAACAAAAAGCTCAGATTAAATCAAGGCACTGTTACAGAAAAACATGTATTGTCATAACAACTCTGCAACATAAAATGAAACCATGAGGACCAAAATAAAAGCTAAAAAACATAAAACCAGAAGGAAAAAGTAAAAAGGGGGTGAACGCAGAAAACAGAGCAACAGTTACAAAAAGATGATGCTAGTAATGACAATAAAATAAAATACTAATAATAATGATAGCAATGATAGAATAAAACAACAGACATGAGCAGGAGATAAAACAATAAAAAGTCTAAAAAGGTTATCTATAAAAGGATTAAAAGTGTAACAAAGATGAAGCATAATTAAATATACTGTGATATCATGAAATACCATTATATTTCGCAGTGTAATGCTGCATCTATATTTTTAGTCTAATATTATGATTGTCATTATTCATTCATTTACACACTTTGGGGCTTCTGCTTTGTATTTTGGTTGATTTTTTTTTTTTTTCAGCCATTTGACCCTCCATCTTATTGTTTGTTTAATATTTCTGTCAATGGGACAGACAAAGTCTATAAATGTTGCAGAGACCATGCCTTATATGAAAACACTAATTCAAATTTTCTTGTTTTTTCTGTTTCTTAATACGATAAAATATTTCAAAGACTTTTTAGTGAAAGAATCTGTGATGCATTGCCCTGTTTTATAGTATAGCAATATATCATGATATACCACATAATGTACATGAACACTAACATGAGTATGAGTTTTCTCCTTGAATGAAAGCTAAAAAAAACATTAACTTGAAGAAGGTAATATTTGAACTTCACGTGGTTAATCAACTTTTCTAGTTGTCTGACCACTCAAAGCGCCCTTTCAACTACAGAACACTAAACATTCACACTGATGGTGGAGGCTGCGGCGTAAGGCGTCCATCAGTACAAACTAATCACTTCAAACACATTAACAAACCAGTGACTGACAGCAGTGGGAGCAAACAGGGGTCACTGTCTTGCCCACAGACACGTTGACATGTTGACATGTTAAAATAGAAGTTAGGAAACCCTCAAACTTCTAACTGAGGGGTGACTTTAAAAATAAGCCTCTTAGCAAACAGGTTCATCAAAGTCACCTGATAATCACGTTTTTGACTATGTGCAGAGAACATATCTTTAAAATGTATTTTACGTAGAGCTTCTCTGTTTCTCCAATGGTGCGACTATTCAGCGGTGAATACTGAATATGCACACATGCAAAGCTAATGAGCTTATTTCAATTATTAAAGATAAAATGATGGAAGAATGAAGTTAAAACATATATTTAAAATAAAGAAAACAAAATAACAGAACACTAACCACCAGGTAGCCGGTGCGTAGAAACAGAACCACACCGAATATGTTGATCATGCAGGTGGTGAAAACTCCATCCCAGGTACCAAAGAGCACCGGCTCCCACACAAACAGCTTGATCCTCCACCATGGCTGACTGGACTGATGGAAGCCCTGACCACAGAAAAACAACACTTGAACTCTTTCAATTTGGCACTGAGAAATCATAACGTCACTGATGTCAAATCATCAACAAAATACAAAGAGCGTGACAAGAAAAAGCAGCAACAAAGACGTAGAACGTTTGCCTGTGCATAACAGCGAATGATGATTAATGGACTGAAAAGAATCAAGGGTTTGTTCTGATGCATTGACGCCGTGTTAATATTCGTAAAAGGAGTTGATTTCCATAAGACGATGAGCCAGAAAAAAATCTCTAATTTAAACAGTCTAAATTCAATGTTCAAAACTGGACCAAGACATAAGTGGTCTGCTGAAACCCATTTTAAAATTATTCCGTTTTACTTCTGTACATGTAACCTGTCAAAAGTGCATTGGTAATAATAATTCTAACAATTTTAATTGAGATTAAACCATTAATATGTGTAATAATGTGTTTCTGCCAATTCCATTTTACTATTTTAAAAAGTTAAAGACAGAGTATGTTCTCACTTAAAGTCATGACTGCTTACTTAACTAAAATTAGACGTGTTTTAAAGTTTTTATCATATACATTTAGACTTAAATTGTAAGGGCTATCTGTCAGGTACTCGCAGAAAATAGCTCAAAAAGTCAAACATCGGTGTCTGCAGATGTAAAGATTTCTGCCAATATTTACAGCCGATAAATCAGCCATGTTCTTCTCACATCGGCTGAAATACCTGTAATGTGTTTTATTCCTGAACGTCTACATTACTCTAAATTGAAAAATACTGGAATCAGTCTCAGTGCTTAGGAGTTACGAAATATCGGTGTATCGGTGTACCAGCAAAAATCAAGAACCCTGCATATCATATTTACGGGAAGGGGGGTCTATATACTTTTCAAGACATATGTGCTAAATTTGGCACACCATGTACCTCCTTTTTCTTTAATTTGCAGCTGAGGTCATCTTTAAAAGGCAGTGGTGTCCCTTTGCAGGCCCCTCTCACACCACATCCATTTCATAAACTATTCCATTCTGCCAGAAGCACAAGTGGTTTTGTTTCAAGACTTTATTTGTTCATGTTGCAGCACTCTTATAGACCCCTGGTATTAGACATGTGGAGGAAAGACATTCCAGATTTGAAACCCACATTTGATTGGGATAAAGTCTGGGTTAATGTGGGATTAGCATCTAGAAATCCTGATCATCAACAATACATTTTAATCATATACACAGGGTATATTTAACTCCTAGAAAGCTCCATCCGATGAAGATTATTAATAATCCTGTATGTACTTTCTGTTCTTACAAAGCCATTGGTAGTTTCTTTCACATGTTCTGGGAGTGTACCTCAGTGGCCAAGTTCTGGAAGATGGTTGCCTTTAACCTCTCTAAGCTGTTTAAGATCAGACAGCCTTGTTTGCCTGCTATACTCATTTTGAATGATTTGCCAGAACTGGGTTTGACCCTGGACAAGAGAGGAGCTTTGTTAGCAGGACTTGCAGCTGGAAAAAAACTAGTTGCCACATGTTGGAAACCTCCACACTCACTCTTTTCGAGCATGGACTATGATGTATTTGGACATTGCTTACTTTGAGTTGTCAACAGCCAGAGTCCACGGAGCCAAAGACTCTGCCACAAAGACTTGGTACTCAGTCCTAATTAGCCTCCGTGGGCTTCAGGTGTAATGTGTGAATGTGTGACTGAGGACTCTAGTTCTGGATCCAGGGAATGGGTTTTTATTTTATTTTATTTTATTTTTTAAGTTTATGACTTCTATCATTTTAATTGTGTATTTATATATTTAATTTCAAACATATATATATAAATTATAGCAATACATATTGAAACACACACATGTTAACACTTTCCTCATACCCTGTGTTCAGATGAAAATTCACATTTGTTCAACATGAGTACTGGCTGATATCTGCACTTTTTACAAACATTAGCCATCCAAAAATGACTGTAGAGTGAACAGATGTAAGTGTCACATGTCTATCTATCGTGTTAAACACATTTAGTGCTCATGTCTATGGCACACCTCACACCATTTTTAGAGAAGATTATTTTGATAAGGCAGTGAAAATGACCTGTGGGACAAAGTGTGATCACTTTTCATGATCACACAGGAGAGGAAATACTGGCATTGTGTACAATTATGACAAAAAAGGGAATAAAAACATTGGCACTGGCTAAAGTTATATTAGTATTAGCTCTGATTTTCACAATTGGTGCATCACTAGTTCATACCCGTTATTGCCTGATGTACAGTCCAGTAACAAATTTTTCGTTGTCGAAACTATTTTCACAAATATGTTTGGACGATCAGTTACCTGATGACTAAAAATAACATGGTTGAAAATAAAATATTTTACAGTTTAGGTCTCCTTTTTAAGTTCAAAGTAGTTAACATATTTATCTTTATATACATATTTATGCCTATATGTATGTCTATATAATGAACAGCACAGCTTTTGCCTGCTCTATTGCACAGTGTCTTGAGATAACACTTGTTAAAAATTGTTAGATATTGGTGCTTTACAAATAAAAGTAACAGGACTAAGGGAAATTAATCAGATCATTTCAAGTAAAATCTTTAGAGAATTTGAACTGAATTACCTGGAATGGGCTAATACACATATGAATATGGGTGCCATTCAGTGTTAATTTTGTCTTTAAAATAACGAATAAAAACTTTTGTTGACAAAATCTTTCTGTGATGAAAAAGAGACAAAAACAAGCCTAAATTACTTAATTAACTCATTCTACTCTAAAAACATAAACAGGAAAATCTAAGGTAAGTTTCAAAAAGACATCATCTCAACTCAGATAATTTAACACTGGAGTGGTTTTGAAGGGGATTCAAGTCCGTCTACTACCCTTCAAATATCTGCTCAGTGACAAAGTCAGAGAAATTTTATTCAAAATGATCTCCGTCATAGATACAAACAAAATATTGACTTGAATAATTCTGCAATAATTTTGTTAAAACTGTCACCAATCTATTTTGGCACTGTTAGGATAATTAAATACATTGGTCAAAAATGTTAAATTTCATTCAAACAATTTATTCCAGATTTCTCTATTGTCTCTAAAGATGTTTTTAGTGATTTTTAATTCCCTGGCAAAGGACACTGATACACTCTTCATCATCAGTCGTCTATTTCTTTTGAACAAACATCGTATTTACAAATGTAAGTCCAGTGTCTCCATGCCCCACTGATTTATGTTAAATTTTTATTCGACTTCATCATATTTTAGTTGTTACATTTTTTCATGCCATGCTGTCTAAAGTTAATATTATTTCCCCTCTGACAATTGCTCAGGTCTATTTTTGTGATTACTCTGACATGCACTTTGTATGTGTTAATGTTGATTGAAGCCACTAACGTTGAAAATAATACTACATTTTATATAAAAATGCCTTTCAGGACACTCAAGGACACTGTACAAGATTAAAACAACAACTGTTACTGTGTATACTGTTGTGTGTCATTATAAAACCTTAAAAATAAATCTCTACTGCATAACTGGCAAAAAATATGTAAATATGTGCTCTTCATTACAGAGAAATATGTCCTTTTGCTGAACAATATCCAACATTTTTATTAAGATTGTCTAATCTTTCACTAAATGATTTTGAATCATTGAAAGTCAATAAAGACCTGTTTGTTCAAGAATAAGAAATGTTTTTTTTCTTTTTACAAACCAAACAAGAAAATCCTCCAATATGAGTCACAGTCCTTCATTTAAGTGTAACTATTTTCAGTTTATTTACAGTTTAAGGTCCAAAAATGCACTACCACGGGTATAATTATATCATATTTTTTTCACAATTTGGCTGACCAGGTTGGTTAAAAAAGTGAAAACAGCTTTGAGTCTCAGTGATGACTTTGACAAAATATCTTTTTCTAGACTAATTATAGTATGATTTTTCAAGTTTTCCCTGACTAAAGCTTCACTTCACAGAGGGAAATAAAAATCACAAAAATGACAAACACATTTTTAGTCGGGACGCCCAGAATTGATCCAAAATGGCTGCAGAAATTAACGCTGGGGCTACTTTGGTGTTAGAATTAAAGTTAAAAGTCAAGTTATAACAATGCCCCCCTTTTTAAAGAGAGGCCCAAAGACCTCAGCTGACCTCCATCACTTTATATCTGGATATGCTGTTGTCCTACCTGTGCATCCTCATGAAACAGGTCCTGGACGTGTGTGTTGATATCCGTGTCTTTGGCTCCACCGCTCAGTAGTCCTGTGCCATCAGCCCCCTGCTCACAGGTGTGCACAATCCAGCCTACCGGCACGGTTTCCATCGCGACCTACAGGTTCAGACAGGTGAGTTAGGCTTTCACTGGTTGGCCTTTCGCTCCATGTTGACAGGACTTCAAATAAAACGACAACATGAGGAATTCAGCTCGTAGTGTGATTCACTACCACTAATGAGACCGCAGGAGTTTGCTCTCTGTTGAGGTGGTTGGCAGAGTTTGGATGGTTTGCTACCTGCTTGTCCCGCCTCCCCCGGTCAAACAGCGACAGGTGCAGCATGAGGACACCCGGATACAGATAGGTGTGCTAAACAAACTGCAGTCATGCGACGAGGGCGGGCCGGGTAATTAAAACAGAGAGGCAGATTCTGGCTAATGAGAGGCTGTGGCATCAAACCACCTGACTCAATATCAGCTGGCTTATTCTTAGTCAGAAAACATCTGCTTTATTTGTTTTGTTTAAAAAAAGTCGAAAAACTAATATAGCCAACACTTACTGGTAATTATTCATTATGTAGGCTGATAGGGGAGGCTGGGGTTGGTTGTCACGCTTTTTTTAGTCGTGTTCGTGACTCATGGTCAGTGCTACATCTGACAGTAATATTCCAGTTAAACAAAAGCTGTCGGTCTTATTTTAAAGACGTGCTTGTCATCCTAGAAAACTATTTTGGCTTTTTTTTTTTTTTTTGCCTTGTTGGTCGGGCTTGGCGCCTTGGCTCCGCTGGGGGGGGGTCTAGGTGGCCCTGTGCTCCCGGTTTTGTGATGGCAGACTGGGGTTGCCCCTCCCGGTCCTGGCATGGCTCAGCACCGGTGCACTGGGCGGGGTCTGCGGGGGCATGGACGGGTTGGCCTGGAGTGGGGGGACCAATGTGTGTGCCATTAACTTTCTCCCTGCTTATTAACTCCCACCCTATTTTCTCCTTTTTTGGGGGGTGGGGGGACGGGAAGGAGTGAAGGGGGCTCAGGGGATTGAGGGTTTTCTTTTCTTTTCTCTTCACTAAACATCTTTCATTTTTTTTATTTGTAACACTTTTTTTTCCTTAGCTGCCTCTTCTTGTATATATAGATGTACACAGAGGTTTTTGCATATGCATTTGTTTATGTATTTATCAATGTGCATATGTGTAGCTTCTCTTCTTGAAGTATAACTAATTCTTTATATTATTCTTTTTTGTTTTGTTATTACTTCCCTCTGTGTTTGCAGACTTATCTATACCTGTATGGATGCATGCATGTGTATGTGTTGATGTATGACTGTAATTATGTGCACATATGTACACAAAGAGGACTATTTCCTTTTATGTTTCTATTAATTGCAGTAAAATATATTGATAAAAAAAGAAAACAATTTTAGCTGTGAGTTATAAACTATCAAAGACACTTTGAGCATGTGGATGTTTGGCACTTATAGTGAGTAGGGTTTGTTGTCCTGGAAAAAAACATGTTTGGATTTTTATAAAGTTGTAAACCTTATGAGTTACAAGCTTAAAAAGTTCTGGCTGTGCAATAAGAAAACTTATTAATCTACTAACAAAATAATCACTCAATGTCACAGTAGTAGGTCTTTCAAAGGGCTGGGGAACATGCCATCAAATGCTGAAGACTTTTTGTCTTTTGCATGGAAGTGGTCTATCAGGGGACATGTACAACACCCTAGAGGCCATATAAATACTAAAAATTAAATAATATGGGCTCTCTAAATTATCATAAGCTTCCCATCTTTCAGTCTTTACAGTATTGATGTAAATTCTGCCAGTCCTTGTGAAGTCTTTGCTGCCTTGCATTTTTTTCCCAGCTATCACAACCTTCTTGAAAGACCAATCATCTTAGATGCAGAGCTCCAAGCTCAAATCATCATCATCAACATTCGTAGCACAAATACCTGTATTAAAGAAATCAAACAAAATTTTGAACAAAGCCTGGAAATGTTTTCGGATGTTTTACAAAAAAAATGGAAATAAACTTCTCTGCATTGTGTGTTTACTGTCATAACACAAATAAAATTCTTGATGTTACGACTATCTCAATACATGTCCAGAGAATGACTGTTGTGGTGTGTGTGCTGACTGATTGTGAACATGTATTGTCATAATTAAAGATACTTTGAACACTTAAGACGGTTAAACAAATTTGATAAACTTGCTGCTGTGATGTCAATCATAATAAATAAATACAGGCTTACCTGTTACATCTCTGGAGGTAGTATTAGAGGCATGATAAAGGTGAGAGGGGAGCACGAAGACCCAGTGGAGAAGCACAGTGCATGTGTGTGCCTGCCTGCTTTTGTGTGTATGTAAAAGTCGAGCTCTTGTGCTACTTAAAGGCACCGATATCACGTCCTTCTGTAAGCAATGTGAAAATCTTGTGGCAAAATGACTGCATATTTGTATTGATGCACTGCTAAAAGGTCTTATTAAAACCGGCATTGGCCTGTGATGATTTCACTTTGGACGGACTTTGCTTTTTAGTCGAGAAAAAGAGAAAAAAGAGAAAAGAAAAACATATCAAGAGATGCATCTTTGAATCCCCATTCAGCCAAAGCATTGGGGTATCATTTTGGTCTACATTGACCAGCCCTTTCAAAGAAACATATTTTTTTTTCCGAGTTTGATGAGACATTGTCAGCTAGCTGAACCTACCTTTCACTGAGGCCCACATCACTCCATGCTGAAAGAGTAGCAGCAGTCAGCTCTTAAATTGAGTGCTCATGATTCATTTGTCCTTCTATGAAGACCTCAGTCAATATGCTGAAGACTCCAAACTCCTCCTGCAACCAACAGCGAATTCATGAATTTGTCCGCAGCCAGCAGGTAACATTGTTGTCACCGGTTACCTTTCAGGGTGTGTTTCTGCGTTTGCACATGATCCTTTGTTAGCTTTGGCAAGGCCTTCAGTGGAAAAGGTTGACCAATGACTAAAGCTGTGGAATGCACACAGCTCTCTACATCCTTATCTTTTTATTCCTGGAATTATTTCCTGCCACAGGTCAGCACTACAGGGTTTAGACAAAGAGTTAAGGGTTTTCTTGCAGCATTTAGGTCTACAATAGTACTGTGTCTTGTATTGTAAGATCATATTTTACTCATGGCTACAGGGGCAGACAGAGGTACTTTGAACAAACAAACTAATCCAAAGAGCAAATTCAAGATGGAATGGCGCAAACAATTGGGATCTCATTTTCAGGAGCAACATGAAGCAAAATACAAATAGTGGCCACATTTTCTGATATGTATTTAAAATATAAGACAATATGAAATCCCCTTTCGTCACAGGGTATATTAGGAGCACCTGAGGTTATACTTCACACCTCCCCTCCATACATTTAGGACCACATCATATCTTCAGTTTCTTAGTGGTTACACTGTTGCTGTTGGGCAAAAACCTCCTATCTACACAACTGTTACTTTTCAGGGAATGAATAAAAAATCTCTACCATTGAATGAATGATATCATATGTACCTGATAATATTATTTGGACTTTAATTAGGTGAAAGATTTACAAAACCCACTCACCAACATGGAAGGTGACCAATAGCACTGTTTTATTAGAAAATGGAAAATCCTAAAAAAAAAAAAAAAAAATGGAGACAGCATGTTTGTGCCCGACTGGGACTTATCTTCTGCGCTGGACAAGTCATATGAAAGTTGTAAAAAAATAACTTATCACTCATTACTCTTCAAAAAGTAATGAAACAATTCACGTATTATTTTGTATCAAAAGTAACAACTTTCATAGACAAACCCCAAATAAAAGTTATAACTGGAACTGCAGAGAGTACTGCTCACTCTCCCTCATCCTCCATGCTGGGTTGAACTTTTTGCATGAACACAATCACATTATAGCAGCCACATATAGCTTTGATAAGTTACTGCAGTATCATAACTTGTTAGACATTGTAATCCTTACTTAACTAGTGGTTAAAAGTATTTTTCTGACAGTAATATAAAACAAATGAAAATGTTACTGCACTACTAACTGTGAGTTAACATAGCTGAACAGTCTAGTTTGTGAAGACGCCTTGCCAGTGTTGCATTATTCTAATATTTGGTTGGTGACAAAGCAACAGAAAATCAGCTGGGTAATAAGTTAACTCATCCAACGCAACATTTATTCAGAAAAATAGTCATTTGAAACCAGGATCCTTGCAATAAACCAACAACAATAAAGACTTCCACTCTGGTTATATTTGAAGAAACACCTTTAAAAACTTGTAACATCACCATTTGCACTGAATGACTTTGCTTAGATAGATATAAAAGTAATGCTGCGGGGAGTAGAAGAGAAGATCAAAACTGAGCACTGGTTAATAAATGTATCCTATGTGAATTCATATTGAGGACTAACTGCTTTAATTTAAAGCTTCCTGCTTTTGCAAAAAGACTGATCAACATTCAGTACTGTTTAAGTCCCTGCAGGCTAGGGATAGAAATCCAACCTCTTCCTCTTTTTGCTTTACAGTTTCCTTTTCAGTGCCTCAGTCAGCTGTACGTGCCTTAGTTAACAACTATATGATGCTCTCATGAGAGGCAGTCAGCATGAACATCAACTAAGCAGTACGGCTGAACGATTTATCGTTTTTGGATCAAAATCGCAATTTCAGACAACTAAATTTTGTGATCGCCAAAGCAGCAATTTTTTGCAGTGCTCCTGACTGACCCAGGATCTGTTGTGTCAACTATCTTACACATACTATTCTACAAATTTGCAGGCAGTTAGCATTTACGGAAGTGCTGGTAAGCAGGTAAACAACACAAAGACTCTGTTTAGGAGTACAAGCGTGAGTATCTATCAGTATTAGACGATAAAGGATAAATAATGTTATGTGCTTTTGATCATTGATTTCCTTACTGTTATCTATACTGTAAACATAGTAAATATTGCACTGAAGCTTGATTTGAAGAAAATTGTGAATCGAATTGAAATCGCAATATCTGCCAGAAAAATCGCAATTAGATCTTTTCCTGAAATTGTTCAGCCCTACTAAGCAGTGTTAATTTTAACAGCAGTTTTTAAATTAGTTGTAGTTATAGTCTTTTGCCTGAAATATCTTAAAGTTTTAGTCATAATTTAGTCATCTAAATTGTTTTCATTTTAGTCTACTTTTAGTTGATGAAATTTCACATTTTAGTCGACGAAATCTACTTTAAATTTAGTCGACTAAAATATGAAGAGGCATTTTTTATGTTTCCTTGAATTCCTGAAGTCATGTTTTACACTTGGATAAAATGAAACATCTAGTAACCCTTTATTGAATGCTAGTAAAGTCTGAGTGTATAAATTATCAGAAATGTAACTTGTGTGAAATGCTGTCACCTTTATTTAGGCTACCTGGCAGAGCATCTCAGTTACAATACCAGAACTGACAACAAACAGTGAACCTGCTCTACATGAATATATCAATTCATAAAGAGAGGAGCTCTGATTGGATCGCTCCACAACTTATCCCACCACCACCAAGCTAAGGCAGCTGTGATTGGATGTCCCTCTTAACTCATCCAACCTTTCCACACAACCAAAGCAGCTGTGATTGGACATATTCCTAACTTGTCTCTACTTTCTACATGACCAAATTAGGTCTGATTGGATTAAGTCTCTGTCAAATATTTAAGTCTTATTTGTTGATGAAAATGTCAGTTAATTTAGTTTTAGTTTTTGTCCATGTGCAGTTTTTTTAGTTACAGTCTAGTTTTCGTCAGGGAAAAAAAGGTTGTTGATGAAAACTGACGAAAAAAATTAGTCAACAAAATTAACACTGACAAGTGACAGAGGGTCTACCTGTGGCCTGCTTTACCAAAAACAATGCTTAAAATAAATCATGCAGTTTGTGGCAGTTGATTTTAATCAGGGGTGTTGACGTGGGCTGACAATCAGGAGAGCGATGTGTCTGACATTGCTGACACAGAACACCTTTTAGTCCAAACAGAAAATCCATGAGACTTGAGCAAAACAGATAATGTTGTTAATTATCTTATCAATTTCTCATCGTACTGCAGACACTGTTGTAGGATCTCCTGCTTTTGTGATTTGGCTCAAACCAAGACAAAATGTTCATTCATTCAAACTTGATATATTTTTGACTGCAATACAAGAAAATCAAGGAAAAAACTGTCATTGTTTTATTTATAAGGACATGACACACAACAATCAAACCAATTTAATCAGATAGTTTACAAATCATAATATATAGCAAAAATCTAATCAACAGGTTACTTGACAGAAATTTATCAGCTACCATTAAAGCTGCACATTATTCTTAAAACGAGTTCACTCGACCCAACAAGTTAGAGACCATGCAAATAAACCTCACTGTCTGACTGAAGACCGAGTCTCCTCTGCTTCTCAAAGATCTTGACACAAACGACTGGTACAGAGATAAATGAGGGTAGCAACAGTGACTGCATATGATATACTGTACATTTCAGTGCCTTAAATGACATGTTTCAAAAATAGTTTTTATAAAAAATTCATAATTCAGATCTTTTTACACAAAACAAATATTTCTTCTAGCTTATACAAGGACACTTATGGCCAGGTTACTGACAACAGTTATTTTAAAGAAAGAAATATGGTGCTGTTTGGGTAGTTCATGGATCTCCATGAAAACTTTTTTTTAATCGCTTCATTCAATTTAAAACATATATAAACTACTCACTGGGTTTATGTGCTTTTAGTAATTGCTTATGAGAAAAAAAGGGCAGTCTGTGAAATTTTACAAACTGAAAAGCTGAAGCTGACCACTGCAGTTCATGAGAATTACTTCAAAATCACAACAGCATTTCTCTGGGGTTTGGGGGCTTTTCATCACCAACAGTTGTACACAGTAATTCCATCTTAATGCACAATCAACTGCATTAACTTACCAAAGGATAAAAAGAAACTCACTTTTACCAATCGTTAAAAGTGAAAAAGAAGTTTACGTTGTTTCTGGTACAGTGACAGGATATATACAAACCTCAAAAAGCCACATCTGGTTTCATACTTAAATGAAATTCACACTGGAAAACTAATTAATGTGCCTTTTGCTGATAAAAAGTGTCTCTAGCACAAAACTTGTCTCTCTAATGACACAAAGATCTAGCAGTATTTCTCAGAACATAAAAATATACAATGTATTTACAACAGAGTGTACATTTTATTGGGAATGATCTTTGTTTGAAAAGAAAAAGTTTGATGATGTGGGTGTCTGTCCCTGATTGTCGCTACAGCTGTAACGAGGGTAGGCCTGATACCTGTGGCCAAAAACCTAATCTGATGGCGCACATACAAAATGTTTTAACACAATAGCACCCAAGATTGAACACAAATAGCTCATGTAAAACAACCCACAGTGAGAGGAAGGACAGAGGGGACTCCAATCTATTGCATTTTCAGGCTTTTACAGATGTGGCTTATAGCTAAACTTTAACAAAAAGTCGAGACACCTTCAAACCACTCCTAACTAAAACACTCCTCTCTGTACTCACACAAATACTGCAGCACCGTCGATCAAAACCTCTTTCTGTGTGAACCTAAAATAGTTTGAGGGTTTAACTCAGCTGTTTAATTATTTATAAAAGGACATTAATCACTGACAGGCAAAAATAAATAAAACTTCCAGGTCTCAGCGGATTACTGACTGAACAGGTTGATAGCTTATATGATTTGTGTTTTTGTGCAAGTAGAAGAAGTCGCCTCAGGGCACAGACTGAGAAAAAAGTCCAGGAATGAGCAAAAAAAAGATTGAAATCAAAAATGAAGGCACGGATGTAAAACAGAATTTTGAAAACCTAGCACCTCATATCCATGTCTCACATCAGAAAGTCTCAATAAAATGTAGACTTTAAGTCAATACAGGGGTGTAGTTAAGTTGTTTCCCCCTGAACTGGGAATCTTCAAAAACAACAGCAGCTGTAGGAATCAACAAGAGCCAAAAACCATCAATGAATCACATGATCCAAATCAGACAAAGGGGCTCATCTTATGAAACAATCTTTCCTTTACAATAAAAGTATCATGATATTTATCCACTCTGAAAGTTTGCGCTACATTCCCTGTAATGAAGAAAAGTGCAAATTGTGCAAAAGAGTAGCACAATCCTCTACGACCCTCATCTATACTTAGGAAGGAAATTATCCTGCAACTTCAGCAAATCTGCAGTCGGTCCACTCTTTTTCTTCTTTTTGGATGGGGAATAACTTTGAAACATATCTTCACAAAGCCTCTCCTGCATCGCAGTAATACCTGTCAAGAAAGTGCTAACAAATTCTCTCTTATGTTTGGAAAAACTACAGACTAATTTTAGCCCAGTCTTTAAATAGGAAACAAAAAAGGCATACATGACACATTCACCTGCTAAAGGGAGAGGGGTCTGGCTGCAGCCCTCCACTGTCAGGCTTCAGGTGACATCTATTTTACAATTACCAGGTTACAAGACCTGTATCTCCTCCTGCTCTTATCCAAACGTCACGTAGACCACTTTTGAATGTAAAACCTTTTTAAGGGACTTTTTTAAACTGCTCATTTTTGCACTGAAAGATTGGAGTCAGCGCCTAGCAGAGGAGTAAGTAAACATGATACTGTATCTAAGTTTAATAGTGCGATGTCATTTTTTAGTTAATTATTAATAGAAATTTAAGATGTTTGCTTTTCATTTTAGAACAACTACTGACCGCTGGTTTGCAGCAGACACTCAGCCATTTCATTCTGTCTCCAATCCAATTATTGTCAGTATATATGAAGTTTACTCACGCGATGCTGTATATGAATAATACTGAACATAAACTGTTTTTTTATACATATGATATTGTGGGTTCTTAATATTAAATATTCTTTAATTAAAAAATTGATATTTGGCCCTGCTAGTGTGTAAAATCGTAGTCGAGCCTGTATGGTGAAATGTTTCATACTGCAGATTCTTGACAACAAACACCCCACTGATGAAGTGGTATTACTCTAAATTCACTCTGTAGCAGGGGCAGAACCAGGTATACAGGAAGATGCAATTTCATCTTTTGAACAAAAATCATAAATACTGTGAATTTTAAGTGCGGTGTGACATGAACAAGATACTGTACACAGTAAATGGAGGAGCTCCAAACATGAAAAAACAACACAAAGATGAGAACTGTGCATGTGCAGATATTATGAGAACAGGCCTCAGTGAATGTCATCGTCTGAGTTGGTTATGTAGGAAACTCAAGAGTTAGAGTTCAAAATATCATGGCCAGCATTTTCCATGATTTTCACTCATTGTAATAATCTGTGATGCACAAACATTTTCACAAGATTAATGTGCACAAGACAAAACTGTAAAAACTGCTGTTAAAATATGATTTACATTTGATGGAGACTATTTCCAAGGTAAAGCTGGTCCACACAGATGTTGCTGTAATGTCTACAAACATATTGGGAAAACTTCCCCCAGACCAGTTTTGACAATCTTTTCAAAATTGTCCATAGACATCTTTAAGACATCTTTGAAGTTCTGCTCACTTGTTTTCCATAATTTATTCTTCAAAACTGCAGGTACCTTTCTGATTTTGTTATCATTTATTATTGATTTAATCACTTCCTGGCCTGACAGTGGAGGTGACCTCACACTGGAGCCTGTCTGCCAACAAACTGTCTTGGATTTAAGGTGCACTGAAGTGAAGAATATGTTATGATCCATCTCCTCTGTCACTTCGTTGAGTCATACAGCCTGAAATGGTTCTGGGAGTGAAAATAGTCTAATCAGATCAAAAGCGAGGGGAGGTAGATACAGTTGAGGGCATAAGATTTAGATATAGTAGAAAAGTTGCATTAAGCAGCAAGAGTGACTTGATATTTTTGTGCAAGGCAATCTGATTGACAACAGAATAAAATAAACACTATGGCAATGCTTGAGAGAATATCGCCCCCTCTCTTGTTTTATACTTTGGTCGCTTCATCTTTCAATTAATGTTCTGGGGAAAGAAATATAAGTATTCAAGTGCTCATAATGATTGATCAATTTTAACTTTCTGTGAAGGTGCACTTAACAATGAGGAAACAAAATAAAATGTTTTATATAGGGATGCACGATATTGGATTTTGTCCGACATTGGACATCCCAATTTTCAGCTGATATTAATTCATAAAAGTTTTTTTTTAAAAGACAAAGAGTCTCTCCTGCACTGGAATTGAAGTATTCCTCTCATAGTGACAGTCTATTTCTTTAAAAAACAGATATAAAACAATTCAAACATATAAATTGTACCTTTAACAATAACATATTCTTTTTCTCATATATATTCAGTGGTAAAAATCAAAGGAATTATTCTTTTTGAGTACATGTTCATGATAAGAAAACAGTATTTTATTCAGAAACCTTAGCATTATGGTACATTCACACATTTAGCAGATATTACAGCCAATATATGCAATAAATTTATGGCCAATTTGTGTGGCAGAAATATCCCTAATCAGCATTAAAGCCATAACCTGCTGATACCAGTATAGTGCTGAGAATATCGTGCATCCCTAGTGTTAGAACATCATGCTATGAGAAAGAGCACAAAGGTGCAGTGGGATTTGTTTGGCAGAAAAAAAGGAGACATGAGATAAAGTGCAGCTGAAATTATTAACAGAATTCATCTTCTCCTCTGCTCCCTTCAGCCAAATGTTTCACTCGACGTAACATCAGGGGAGGAGTTCAGTTGAGACCTGGTCTCTGTGACTCTGACTAAGGGGAACTCTGAGAAGTCTGTGCTGTGTCCTCGAAGACTTAACTGTCCGTTGGCAACTGTGAACTGAGAGGAGGAACCAGATCTTGACGTCTGGAAATGAGATTTGAAGTTCTGATCAAAGGAGCTTATTTGAAAAGTCTGCAGTATGCCTTGTGAAGAGTCTGTCTTTTTAGAGGGCGAGACCTGTTCCAGAAAGTCCTCGTCAGCTGGGGACACTGCAGATGGAGGGGTGGTCTCGTCACCTGAAAATGAAAATGAGTGTTGGGAGTCCCCGACCAGTAGCCCAAAGTGAGGCTTCTCTAAGGTGGACCTCAGCGGGGAGCTCATCCCTGATTTAAACCTGCTGGGGGAAGGAAACTGTTTCTCAGTGGAGAACAGAGGTTGTCCTGCTAAGGTGGGGTTCTCGGAGACCAGGCTGAGGCTCTGGCTGGTCAGGTAGCTGTCGTTCTGGCTCGTCCTCTCGAGGGCTTGCTGCAGGAACTTGGAGTACTCTTGCAAGAGGCTGACTTTCTCGGTGGCTGGCTGAGGCTGTGCGGTGGAGGGGCCGAGGCTCTCCCCTGGGCTGCTGTCTGAAACGTCTGAGGAGTTTATGGATATGCTTGACGTCACCTCTGTGTCAGCCACACTGAAGGAAATGTCAGCCTGCCCGTTGGCTTTGTTGGAGTAATGGTCCAAAAGCGTCTGCAGCACCTCGTCGGGCAGCACGTTTTTGTCGTGAGAGGCTTTGATCTCCGCGCTGATGGGCTGCGGCTCCAGAATGGTGGCGGGGACTGTCTCGTCAATGACTGCTGACACCACAGTCTGCGTGACGGGGGGCTGAGAGGAAATGCTGCTCGAGTTCAGGCCATAATCCCGGCTGTTATTGGTCATTGCAGCCTGAAGGTAGCGCTTCTTCTTAAGGAACTGCATTGCGTCGTCGTAGTTTGTGCTGCTTGCTGCTGGCTTTGTTGGTCCTTGAAGAGCTTCGACTGACTCCAGCTCAGTGTTGCTTTCTACGTCTAAAAGGCCTTGCTTGTCCACAATTTCAAACGTGTACTGTGTGACCTTACTATTCTCCTCAAAGGAAGACAAAGTGGAAAGGCATGGAGAAGTCTGCTCACTTGACTGTTTAAGACTCTTCTTGGTGACTTTTTTGAGGACAAGTTTAGGAGGAATGGCTTCCTCTGACGACACTTCATCCTCTGGTTGTTGGCTGGCCGTGTCTTCGGGAAGCTCCACAGAGTAGTCTGCGATCACGTACTCGTGTTTGACTTTGGAGGACACGGCGTAAAGAGGTAGACCTTCGATTTTATTCTGTCTCTGCTCCTCCTTTTCCTCTTTCTCTGCGATAACCACAGTGTCCCTGTCCGTCTGGGCAGCAGTTGAAGCACCTGAGCTCTTTTCCGCACACTTTTGGCGCTTTTTCTTGGGCAGTGAACACTCTTTGGCTAGAAAGGGGAGGCCTAATGAATCGGCCTCATGCAAAGGCCCAGCTTTACCAGCTGCCTTGTTGGTCTTTCGCTCCCTGTTCTCGTGACACATTCTCCTGTGCTTTAAAACCCGGTCGGTTCTGGAGAAGTACTGTGGAAGGAGAGCAGAAGACATGTTTCTGATTCTATAAACACTTTCAACAGCATTTGCAACAAATACTTTGGAGGAACTCTCTTTTGAAACTTGACTTCTGGTTTTATTTTGCTGCTGCTTGTGCTGCACTTCCTGTTTTTAGTTTCAGTCATGTATTTTCAAGAGGAAAGTGGCTCAAGCAAAATATTAACACTCTTTGACTTACACTTTTTTCACATCACTCTTTGCAAGGTAAGACTGCCAAAATGTGCAACAGTTAATATTTACACTGTATAAAACACATATTTCACAGGCACATTCAACAATCATTTAATTAACAATGATTGTAAGATGACAGGGGCCTCCGCAACCTTCGAATTTAACTATTAATCATGTCTGATATTCAACATCAGAAATCCTGCAGTAAGAGAACACAGAAGACATCTGAGCATAGAGCTGGCCGACATGACCAAATATCATATCACAGTAGTTGTGGTAATGCTATATTGAGCAGTATTATAAAATAAAAAGCAGACATGCATTTAATTGTACTTTAAAGCTCTACAACCCTCAAAACAAACCTGTAATGTGATGCTCAACTGTGTGAGCTTTAGACTACAAAGAAAAGCCTGTGTTAAGTTCCTGTGTGTCCATTTCTTTGTGTTGTATTTATAAATACTGTGCAGTTGTTTCTCTGAGTTGTGTTAAGTCAATAATGTCTTTGAATTTCCAGAAATAAGTGCTTGATCATAATTACAAGTGAGGACTTTCATTAAGAAAAAACATGTTGCAGGTCACATGCTGACAGAATTTTACAGGCTACAGTCAGCAGTGAGTGTTCAGAGCTGCAGTTTTTTTTCAGCTGAGACCAGAACCTTGGCCTGTTTCTTTTAACCGTTTTGGACTGCAAACAAGCAAGACACGGGTTTGACCACACCTCAGAGCAGTAGTTTAAGCTGTTGTAATGAGACTAAAAGTGCTGCAGAGCTGAATCCCTACTGTATTGATTAATATTAACACATAGCCTGTGATGAAGCCAGAGTTAATTTCCTTAATGTTGTTCTTATTTGAATATATTAACATGGAGATGAGAGAGAGCATTTGTTTGGAGCATTGCTTTGCAGTAACTTTTAATTACTGTAAAACACAGCACTTTAACTTGAAGGGACAAGATGGCGTTGGTGGGTGTGTGGGTGTGTGTGTGTGTGTGTGTGTGTGCACCTCACTCTGCTTTTTAAGTAAAGTAAGATAAACAGGCTGCAGACTGTGTTCAAACTGAGCTATCTGTAGCTGTGTCCCATCATAAGTGGAATTTTTGACCACGCAGAATCTGTCCATATGTAAACAGTGTTTTATGTCACTGAAAATGCACATTTTAGCAAACTCCTGCCTAAGTCAATATTTTCTAAATCTCTGTGTGTTGGGAAAACAGTGTTTTAAAAAGTCCCACTCTGAACCAACCTCGCCTTGGAGTGATGTCACACTATGCAACATTATTCCTGTTGTTCATGGCTGGTAGCAGACGTTGCTAAACTATTGCTGTTTATTAGTGATGCTGACTGGACCATTTACAAGATTTCACGTACTTTCAGCTGCTCCCTCACTATGTTGTTTCTTTAAAAATTATACAAATACTGCCAACATTTAGGACAAGACCACGTGTAGCTGTTTCACATGTGACTTTGATGAGTGGTGACCCATGGCTGCCTGTGTTTGTTAAGCTGACACACCAGACGGACCGTTCTATATATTTTACAAGTCCATCTGGGAAAGAGCCCATAGAAAGTGTTTGGGTAAGGGCAGAACCTTTCTCGGGCATATTTAGTAGGTGACTGGATGATCATTCTGTCAATCACATTGTTACAAGCCAATCAGATAATGTAGGAAGTTACTTGTTGAACGGTACACTGTGGTAAAATTTCTGATGGTTAGTATTACCGTTTCCTGTTTTAATTACTGGTAAACCGTGTTTGATTACCACACTGTGTCAATAACTCGCTGTGATGCTGCTCATTGCCTGGAAAAGCCGGAACTATGTGTCTGCTCCTCGGTAAAGCAGCCGCGGTCCCTCACAGACGGAGACAATGTTTGGCCTCTGAAAGTGAAAGTATGGCCACGGCCGTTGGTGCCTGCACAGACACTAAACCAGAGATTTTTCCCCCTTGAAACAGACAAAGTCTGAAGTCTGGTCGAATTTTGGATTTTACAAGGATGCCGAGTGGAAACTGATTGAAGATGGTCACCCTGTCTAAAACATGAAGCTGTTGCCGGCGGCAGAAAAAGATTAAAACTGCTGTAACTCCTCAAGTAAGTGAGCTGACTGAGCTGGGGAGAATGGGAGTGAGAAGATTCAGTGAGCCATACCTGAGTGAGTTATCAGTGATTTATCAGTATTTTCTGTCTAAATAATGTATGAATGTTGTAAACAATAGCATTAGTATTATCCTGGAGTGTGTTCTTGCTGTTCCTTTGCCGTTTATTCCCCGTGTTTTGCCGTATTTCGTAATTGATCGTCTTTTTCTAACATGGTTCGTGTTTTACGGATTTCATCAATCATCATTTGGAAATATTGGAGGAGGAAATGTGGAGGAGATCTGCCAGGAAGAGGGGAGACAAGAGGAGAGTCATGGAAGGGGGCTAACTGCCTCAGGGACTATCGTCAGTAAAAAAAACGCCTGGACATGGTCTAATATAACGAGCTGTAACATGGACACTAATGCTGTCGGCAAACAAAATGTGTGAGTGTAAATAAATCAGATTAAGTTTATTTTTGGTTGTCTCAAAACTTTGAACATGTTCATTTACAATTGTTTATAGAGAGAGTCCTGTTTAAAGTTCATATCATTTTTTTCTTTTCATGTATAACATAATAATGACAGATACTTGCCTGAACTGTTTACTTTTATTTCTCACGAAAAAAGGGTGAAAAAATTTACTCAAAGGACATTTCCTGACACATTTATTGACAAAAAAGACCTGTTATAATTATAATATTAAAGGGGTTAAATGATTTCAAGTGTGTGTAAAAGTACTTTTTGAACATTTTGAGCACACTGCAACAATACCGCGATAACAATAACCGTGATAATTTTGGTCACAATAACCGTGATATGACCGTTACATTCATGGTAAGAGGCAGGTGCTGCTGCCGTGTAAAAGTGGCTATGCACCATTAATAAATAAAACATGTTGAATAAAACAGACCACAACCAAACGAACAAGGAGAGACTTTGAGAGGAGCAAGTAAACAGCCAGACACAAAAAAAGGCTTACTCTGAGGTCACACCTGATCGCACCGGCTTGAGTTTTAGAACAAAGACTGTGGTGGTTGTGGACAAATGAATCAGTGTGTTGTGCTGTCTAAGTCATGTTGTTGCACACTATACACCGGGGAAGCAAAACAGTCACATCTGTCTTCATCTATTTTAATATGTGTGGTAAGAAATTTTTAATATCACTTAAAATTTAAAATATCTTAAGAGTGTGCGTTGGGCATTACCTGGTGACAGAAGTCACACTGGTAGGGCTTCTCTCCACTATGAGTCCTCTTGTGTCTCTCCATGTGATACTTCTGGATGAACCTCATACCACACTCATCACAGCGGAAAGGTTTTTCCCCTAATACAGTAGAAAGAAAACAAGTGTGACTGACTTGAGGGTAAAAACGTTTATCCCTAAATCATGATGACTGCAGTAATTTGTCACTCACCTGTATGGATTTTCTCATGTCTCTGGAGAAGATATTTCTGAATGAAGCGCATATCACACTGGCTGCACTGAAATGGCTTCTCTCCTACAAAGTTTTGATGGCATATGCATTAACATCAGTTTATAGCTACCTATGAAAATAACATTTCCTATGATATTCCACGCTGAACTGTATATTAATATAACAGCATGATACAACATGGCTGGGTAGTTCATACCAGTGTGAATGAAGACATGCCTCTGTAGATGGTAGTTGGTTCTAAATGCAGCATTACACTGAACACAGACGTGACACTTGGGGTTTTGTATTCCCAATGATCCGTCATCATTGATGCTGAGAATCTACATTAAAGACAACATGTAGAAAGATGTATTAGTTGCACTCTGGCGGACCCTTTGCTAAGTTTCCACACACATGCAGGTCAGGTATCAGAAGATAAATCTGACTCCCACCTTTGCTGGTGAACGTTGCTTTCTCTTTTTCTTCTTAGGACACACCATCAGGTCCTTCACTCCTTTTTTGTCCCTCTTGATCTGGTCTGCTGAGTCAGACAGCTTCAGCTCCTGCTTGATGCTCAGCTGTAAAATCAGAGCCATAGAAAGGCAAGATATTTAACAAAGCAAATGACCTACTTCTGAACTCACCCACACATACGAGAACTTATATGGGTCACACAGGGGCACTAGGGCAGACTATATGAAATAACCCCATCATGGAGCAGCTGCTTCTCCACACTCTAAAGGGATAGTCCAACATTTTCTTTGTTTTCGTTTCTTGCCTCACTCCTGAGTCCATGACAAGCAAATAGACACCATTCTTTTGACTCTGCGGCCAGTAACACAGAAGAGACGGCCAAAGCTCACCCACCGCTAGTTAGCTTAGCTCAAACACTGGGAGTCTCTGCCTACAGTCATCAGATAAACTCTTTAGCAACTCTAAACAGTCCTGTGTGCTTGTTATGACTTGTTTTGACTCCTTTATGTTTGGCCCTCTGTTTTGAGGGACAAGGGGAAGACAAAGGGGGAGGGCTAAGGGGTACAATTGGGACTGACCCTTAAGCTCAATGCAGCAATTTCCTCACCCCTGCATACTGACTTACAGGCACAAATGCAGCAGCGTAAAAGAAGGGCAAAAATAAGTTACAGCCATTAATTAATTATCATTAATAGAGTTAGAATCATTAATTCTTGAAACCAAAATATCACAATTTACATCTGCATATTGTCCTATGGACCTCAGACCAAAGGGTTTTAAATGTTATTAAAAAGTGGCTTCAGAAGTTACCAATGGAAGGTAATAAAACACTTGAAAATACTTGTCCAGTAAAAAAGACTGACATAAGTGAGCCCCTGATATGGTTCAAGCATCCTCTGAAGTGCGCCCTTGCTTAAATGGGTGGCTTGGAAGCACCTGGAGATCTCTCATCTGTATTTTTGTCTGGGTGTGGATGTGTAAAGCACAACAAAATGACCTTGTGGTTACCATATTTAACATAACCATGCCAATATCTATGAAAATGTCCAGCCTTAGCCTGATCAGTGTAACATATCAGCAATGTTTTTGTTATGAGAAGAAAGTATGACAAGCAGCTTATGGACTGCTAGTTCAGTTGATACTGTAAATGATGCACTATCAGGTACCCACAAATATACAAGCCAATGTTATCCAATATAATAGCAGCGACTAAACCAGCAGTGTCACACAAGCACAGTGTGTGTGACGATTATCTATTCTTTTCCACACAGAGCACTTTTGTGATTGCATTTATTTATGTGTGTTTATCTAATATAAGACAATACTCAAGTCACGACTTTAAAAAGTGAATTTGGATGGAAATCACTTCCATTTTTTTGTCAAAGTGACGTGCCATGTTGTTCTTTAAGAGGGGAAACGTCACTACAATGACTTGCAGACCCCACAAAAACAATAAATGCATCGATACATGTGCTACTTTTTCTCAACCAGCATGAACTCACTGGCATATGAAGCAAGTAGGGCAACTTATTGGTGAGTTTAAGGGGGAAATGGACTCCCACCTCTCCTCCTCCCTCCTCCTCTCCACTTCCACCATTCTTTGTCATCTCCTCCTGCATCATCAGCTGCTCAGGAGGAACCAGATCGTGTGTCACCAAGGAGCTCCCAGTCAAGTCCTCATCCTCATCTTCATCTTCATCATCCTCGGCCAACAGGGGATGGTTTGCCAGCGATCTTTCCCCCAGTGTCATCACCACCAGTCCTCCCCCGCTGACCAGCCCAACTCTCCCTCCTCCATCGATCCCCCCACTGCTGCACTTCAGCAGCATGCCCTCCAACTTGTCCTCAGCGTTCATCTTACATAGGATAGTCTGGAGTCTGAAGAAGAGACAGTGGGAAAAAGACAGCTACACATTATTGGCAGTCTAGATATCATTTATATGCAGTTCCAATCTTTGTCTTTATATCAGAGACCAGCAACAAATGCAGAAAAATACAGAAGAAAAATAAACAGGAAAAAGGAAAGTTTCTCCAATACTACTGTGATGTCTAATGTGAAAATGGAAAAGAATTCTAGACTTTATATTGTTTAGAATTAAACTTGTAGAAAAATTACTGCAAGGTTCTTTTATACTTATGTTGATATCTGCAAACTCTTTGGACATATCGACGTGTCCCATCTGTTCTCCCGTATATGTGTAATTTGTGAGGTTTTTCAGTGCTGCAAAATAAACTGGAATTTATTTATTGTTGCAATAAAAGCTTTTGCAATCAACATATTATCGACAGATATTAAATTTATCATAGTGAATAAGACAAACACACACAAATATGTATGTGATACATATATGTGTGTGTGAATAATAAGAAAGCAATGCCTTCACTTTCAGCTATCAGATTCTCTCAGTAGTGAAGTGATAAAACCAAATATGTGAATTATTTTGAATCCATAAAAGAAAAATAATGCAAGGCGCCCTAGCTAGATATTTTTTCATAAACTCTTCATAAAAATAAAGTGCATTATATTGTTTACATTACATTAAATACAGTGCAAAGTCTATGATAATTTACAACATGTAAATTGCTAAAAGACAAAACATTGCAAGTGTATTTTCCCCAATGTGTACCCAGCTCTTATTTCTGGCAAGAACTATTTAATATTGTTTTACCACTCATCAGGAGAATCCAAAGTGGAAATAGCCATTTAAAAACTAAACAATGATCTTCTTGATAATGTTACATGTATGGCAGCGGTGCACAAGTGGGCATTCTCATTTCCTGAGGGCCACAGTGTAAGAAATGCCCAGATACTCTCAATAAAAAAAAAACCATAACTATTACCAAGTCATCAACAGCAGCCAATATGAGGATGAAGCTTTGATCGGGATTGAAAATACTACTACAAAAGTACGAACATTAATATTTTAACTAATATGCAACAGGTTAATTATTAAGTGGACTTGACACTCATTTAATGCCAAAATCAAGCTACTTTTTAAAAATACAATTAAAACAGCAATTAAAGACCATATTTTTTCATTTGTGTGTTCTGAGATTAAATGTGTCGTACAGATGCAATTACAGCTGATTGTGTTCATTTGTTTCTTGTGATGAATAAAGCACAGTCCAGTAATTCAAGATTACACATGAAAATCTCATTTTTTAAATTGGTATTGTATTTACATCTCAGGTTATATCATATTCTGCTGATTGTGTCATGTTTTCCTCATGTTTGCAATTCTTCAGTATTTGTAAATGACTCACGGGCCACACTGAGAGAGGAATACGGCCACATGTGGCCCATCAGCCACCAGTTTCCCACCTCTTTCGTACAACATTAACATTTTTTGAGGCAGGCTTCCAAACAAATTTAAAAAAAAAATCTCAGGTGCGTAAATTTCCACAGGTTGACCATCATTTATATACTTTAAGCTTAATTTTACTGGCACAAACCTGACTCTTTGTTAAGCTCATTAACCAAAATCCAGATGTAACAGGTTCCCATGATGGGTTAGGGTCAGATCCCAAGAAGAAAAAAATCTACCATCAAGGACTCAAAACGGGAAAACAAAACTTTACCTGAGCTCCAAATTTAATCTTCAAGACAACCACGGATTAACATGTTGTGAGTTGTTCTGGTCTGGTGAATTTCATTATGATCGGCTGTCAAGAACAGTGACCCCGTAGTTTTTAGGGTGTGTGTGTATATATGTGTATACATATATAAATGTGTATATATGTATATGTACATATCTATATCCATATATACATACATACATACATACATATATATATGTATGTATATAGATATATATGTGTGTGTGTGTGTGTAGTGATTTTTTCTCCTATTTCACTCAGCTGTTGTGTAAGTGACCTTTTACCAGTAATGAATGTAATACTTGCAGTATTACAGTTTAAAGTTGTAGAAAACATTGTGAAACATTTGGTTAAAAACAAATTGAAGGAATAAGCACTTTCCATGAATCCAGATACTAGAGCATTTGTCCTCTTTTACATCGATAAGTGTTTGACAAGCTGACTTGTCTTTACAGATTAGGACAATAAATAATATTACAATCAAAACAGATGTCTTAGAACAGTGACATCTACATTTCATAAAGACTTCACTTCACATCAGCTAATTAGTTAAGTAGCCTTTACTCGATCATACACGGTGATACTAGCTAACTTAGCAGCAGACGGCTCTGTGTCAGGTTTGACAGTGTGGCTGACACCGGCGACACTAAAAACTAAGTTGTCATCTGTCACGGGTAAACATAAACAAACACTTCGTCCTACATGTAAACACACTCACTGTGTCACTCGGGTTAAGTGGGTTAAGTCTTTAGCTAGCCAGCTAGCTAGCCCCGCTTGTCACAGCAGCTACATCACATTCACAGGAAGTGCGGAAGGAACGTCAGAGCGGGGACGAGTGAGCCTTCAAAATAAAACCCCAATAACTGTGTCCGAGCCGACGAGTTAGGAAGAACCTCGAAATGCTGGGAGAAACGGTAGAAATATATATTTAAAAAAACGAAGATAAAATGGTAATGGGAGAATAAGGTCTTAATGATAAAAAGTCCAAACTACGTTTCGTTTTCTATCATTACATTTCTACTGTACTCAACAAACATTTCTTTTTTTCTCAACATGTCGACCTTGACTCGTCTTTTTTACCTTTTCAGGAGCACAACAAAAAAAGTTTCCCTCATTTTTCCCAGTCCCTCCTTTCTTGTATTACATGCATCTCGACAGTAAAAGAATTGCAAAACTTTTTGATGATGGCATGGACAAATGCAGCACAGGGGCCACTGGTGGCCCTGCTTTTCACTCAGTGTGGCCCGCAGAGTAAGTTCAAGTGTAAATAAATGGTGTACAATAAAGAAACAAAACAGGCCTGAAAATGTGCAATACTACTACTACAACTACTACAACTACTACTAATAATAATATTTCCCTAATAATATTTGGTTATTGGAATACATTTAGTTCTTTGCAATAAATCATTGGCCTGACTGATGTCTAGTGTATTAAAAAAACAATCTTTAATTTGTATCAACTGATGTATTTGTTTGAAAAAAAAAAAAAAAGAGCTGCAAATAAAACACAAGTTAATATTATTTCTGAACTAAACAACTCGGTTAAATTGGCTTGAATTCTATGCAAAGCTTTAAATAAAGTCTTATTGTTTGTATTTTATTTCATATTCTACAATGTTTACACAAGTACCGCGGTTAACAAATTTATTTGACCACCTGTCATAAAAATGAGAAAACCAGCCAGTATCAAAAGTGCTTTAATGTGGACTCTCTTACTTTCCGTGAGCTCTCAATGTTTTGCCGTTTTGTACACACTGAATTCACCTTTTTACACCCAGATTTGGGCCGGCTCACAGGGCTCCTCTGAGAAGCCAGTAATTCACCAAGCAAAATATTCAACCACTAAAACTACTCTTTCCAGTTCAAGAATGCAACCACATAACTATAATGACTTCTTAATTAGCTTTACTATTTTTTTTTTCAGTTTGTTTGGAAAACAGTAAATTTGATTAAATTCATTGATTGCAACAATAATTATATTTTCACATTAAAAATATCATTTTGGTTACAAAAACTTCTAAAAATTGGTCGTATTAACCATTACAGAACAAGAAAACATGATTTTGCCAATTACCCATGCTGTTAATTAAGGGTAGCAGTGGCATAAACCCGACATTGGATGGTGGTCTAACAAATAAGCACAGTATATGATGTCATTTAACCTTATTTTGATTATTTTTTTTGTTTTTAGTAAATGTAGACTTAATTATAAGTCTTTCAGTTTGTAGGCCCTCTGACGCTGTGGATAACGTGGCCTCCTCTATCACCCAAGTTGCCCATCCCTGTTTTACTCTGACAGCTTCCACCGGAAGTTCTATTCTACTCGCAACCAATTAACAAACATCTTCGGCCTGTTTGATGCTACGATGCTACCTGCTAGCACATTGCTGCAAACACAGGTTTACATGTCAAACATATGCGCTGATCATTGATGACAGCGCACCTCAACGCAACGTCGGCCGTGACTCCACGCATGCAGTATTTAGCCATTAAACGTGTTTCACATGAAGGAGCTAACGCGTCCCAAAAATCTACTTCGGTTTACAGATTTGATAAAAGTTGTGAGCATGGCTAGTTCTCTCCAGTGCTAACACCTCAAGCTTCCTCCACTCTGCTCAATAGGCCACAGTGCAGTGCCTGCTGCTGAGGCAGAGCTTCGCTAACGAGCTAGTTTGTGCTACAGGCATAACATTTCCCTTTAATACTCCAAGCTTCACGTAAACTCTTAAATATTTAATGTTTCCTCTTACCTGCTATGCGTCTTAAACCCGTATAGCTGTCATGATTGTTATGCAAGACTACAGTGTGATGATGGTGAGCGGAATAATCAAACACACCATCGCCTTTCAGCGGGGCACTAAAGCTCTGCTTTGTCGCCATCTAGTGGTCGATATCGGTAAGTGAGAATCCCTGCGAGCCTCAAGGATGCCGACAGTCATTTCTCCTGATTTCAACAGTTCAGTCAGGGGGTTCAAACTTTTTTTCTTAAGGCACACCGAGAACTTTGCCAGAATCTCGGGGCACACTAAATTCACGCCAATGCATAAGGCTCTAAATATTGTATTGTACCAGCCTGTGTACGTGTTTACCTCTAATTCCAAACAAAAACTGACAACTGCATCACTCAGGTTATGTTTAAAACTGGACTTAACTTTTTTCTTTATATTAATGCTGCATTTAAACATGTCACAGTAACAATGCATTTAAATTCAAGTCATTGTTTGAGCTGCCCTATTACAATATTAAAATGATTCTTAACTCTGCAGATTTCAACATAAATGTCAACGTTGGATTATTGTTTTAATGAATATGACTCAGCGTTATCAGAGTTTTTTGTTTGTCTTTGCAATTTGAATATTTCATTTATTTATTTATTCATTTTTTGACGGGTGGTGGTGGTGGGGGGTCTCTATCCAATAACTGCAGAACAGAGGGGTGGTTTAAGTTGATGAATTTGCAGGTTAATGAAGAAATTAAAGCATGTTAAGGTCTGACAGACTAAATTTAAAAGTCATTCATTAGATGAAGCTCCAGTCTAATGAATCAATAACTTTTCTTCTTTTAAAAATGATATATCATCTATTGTATGTGCACATTTTATACTTACGTCACAGATTATAAAACTATTATTTGTAATAAATGTATTTAAAAGCAAGACCAACGTAAAGCCTCAACTCCTCTTTGTTCTTTGTGTGTTATTTTGACAAATAGCCTCCAACAAATCACCAAAGTTAATGTGAAAAAACTTGAACGGCCAAAAACTTTCCTCTGAATTAACCTTTCTTAAATGTCTCCCTGCCCTTTAGTGCTCTTTTGCCTGTTAACCAAATCATTATGGTCACTGCTGTTAATATTTCACTACTGAATTATGTCCAGCAGCCTCTTGGTAAACATGCTATTTCCAAGAATTAGATGTTCTGGTACAACTTCACCAGCTTTCAAGGTACCTGGAGAATAAAAGAGTCTTGAAGGGATCAAAAGAGCTGCAGCAACACTTGAAGCTAAGGAAACAACTTTATTAGACTGAGGCGTTTCGGCCTGTGGCCTTCATCAGGGTCATCCGCTGAGTTGTTTCCTGCTCTTTTGATTCTTCTTAACATGTAATTGCACCAGTCCTTCCTGGTGCTCTTACATGATGACCATGAGAAAGGCCTGTGGGCAGAAATGGCTGGGCCCCTGAAGAACCCAAAGTATGGGCCCTCTGGATGTAATTTATCAATATCAGTACAACTGTGTTTGATTAGGTGCACTGGTTTTATTATTCTAGGCCAACATTGACTTCCTTCTGGCCTTATATGTTTTTATAAACAAATCACTCTTGAATTTAAATGTTCCCTTGAAGGTTTCCCTCTTAAACTTCCCCTTCCTTTGCTGATTCTTGAATTTTATGCAAGTTGTGGGTGGCAGTTAGGTCAGACATTAATAATCAGATTTTCAAGTAAAATAAATCTGTACATTTTGTAAAGAGAAGAGCTCCAGGAGCACAAATCTCCACCAAGGCAATTCTGAAACCATTTGCCTTATCTCACAATGTTAAATAAAAATTCCTGGATCTGCGTCCCGACTCGGTCATCAAAATTCAATCACTGCTTCTTTGTGCCACGAACAATATTCTCTGAAAATTTCATCAAAAACCACTGATAACTTGTTCAGTTATCCTTTTAACAAACAAAAATATAAAATAACAAACCCCACCAAACATAGCCTCCTTGGTGGAGGACAAGTTAGGTTCATTTACTTTAAAAGAAAAGCAGATTTGTATTTTAACACAGGCTACAGTTTTCTTTAGCAACAATAAATAAAATTTGTATTTCTGATGCTTTGATAAAAATGTTTAATATTATTTTATCCTAACATCACACTGAACTGTGTTTTTGACCTCATTGGCCCCTCATGCAGCTGGGCCCAGAAAGATCCTCCCTTTATGCTTCCTTTTGGGCAGCCTTGAATATGATTAGTGGTCATAAGCACACGGAAATGAAGCACGACCCTGAGAGTGGGTTGGAGGGTACATGAATAATCAGTTTTACTCAGTCATGCAGACACTGTTTGTGGATCAGGATGAAAAGGGCATCTGAAGGCTACCCCTGACTCATATTCTCCAGCTTAAATGAAATGAGATAAAGATTATGGGAGACTGGGGTGGGCTGTAACACTTTTTACCTTTGTGCACATAACTCATGACCAATACAGCCTACAGTGGTCAACCCTGAAGCTGATGGATGTTGAAGGTTTTTTTTTGAAATGGGAATCATTTTGATTTACAAAAATTATTTAAACAGCATATTATTGAGAAACCAAGAAGCTCTGACCCTGTGACAAGCTGCCTCATCACAGGGTTGCCTGTCAGTGCATGTGATTTGTTTTCAAGTGTTAACAACGAGGGTTTAATAATGCTGATAATAATAATAATAATAATAATGATCTTTCTATGAAATGCTTAAGTGTTAGGTTATTTATTCTGCTGTAATTGACTCAGGTCAGTACACCATCAACACTCACAGGAGGCTAACCCAGATAAACTAATGGGCATAATGTCTTATCTTAAATGAGGAACCTTACTTAAGGTCTTGTGGTAAAATTGGTAACCCTTTCACCTGAAAGAGACTATTACGTTTAAGTTACTGTAATTGATACTGTTTAGTATGAAAATACTCGATACTTGAGTTTTGAAAGTAGAAAAAGTAAAACTACTTGAAAGTGAAATCAAACCAATTTATTACCAGATACTTTATGGGTCAGAAACAGGATGTCCACAAGGTTTCACATTTTGTCTTGGCAGCATTTACAGTCAAGTTTTAGTGACTGAAAAACCTATGAGTAAAAAATGTTGATCTATATTCATGTTTAGCATTCCATGTTTATTTAGTCAAATACAGTACTTGTCAAAAACTGTGACTCATAGTGTGTGAACTGTTTTCTCACTGATATTAGATTCTGGTAGAACCAAATAACCCCTCTGTTGTCCTTTTGCTAAGACACTGAAAAAGTTGTTTCATGAAGTGACACTTTTACTTGTTCCTGAGCAAGTTTTTATCAAAGTCACAGTACTTCCACATTAGTACAATATTAGTTTACTCTTTCAAACCCTGCCTTTTACCCTCTTTCATTATTTTGACAATGTGGTATCAACCATCAAAAATCAGGGGTGCCAGAAGCTGATTTGGTTGCGTCCAGCAAAAGACCCCAAAATATCTGTAAAAAAACAAGCAACAAAAAAGTATTTAAGATGTTTTAACCGACTGTGACACAAAGGAAACTAACTGGGCTCAAATGAAGACCTTCCACTCCTGATTAAAGAGCCCATAGTATTATCCTTTTTTAGTTTTATGGTCTCTTTATTGTGTTTCACATCCCTGCATGATGGAATACTTCTATGCACAAGACAAAATGTCATATCCATTACGACTTTTCCATCTCCCCTCGCTCAAACACAGTCGACCATTTCATTGCTGACCTTCATGGCTCCCCCTCCTCTGCGGCCGGGCCCCAGAACGCTTTCCCCTTTATCCCCCCTTATGGTATTTTACCAGAGCAGTTTTAAGATTTCTTTACTCTTCACTTACAAAACAAGCTTTTTTTGTTTTCCATTGCAAAAATGTAATCAGACATGTTGCCTAGCTAAACTCTGGTAAAATTACATTCTTTTAAAAAACGGCCCTTTAGAGCACTTATAAGAGGGTATCAGTTTCATTTATACTTTTGTTGGATATTCAAATGTCTGAACAGCACATCAAAATATTTGGCTCTTGAGAATAACAGGTTATGGAGTAAGACAAGTGCCAGGCGTCCACTAGGGTGTGGACAAGACGCAGAATGCAAACGTTCATGTCTGCACATTCATGGTTGATTCATTTTACTGTCTCGTTGTTCCTGAACACTTCATAGCATTTCTACACGTTTAGAAGAGATAAAAATTTCTGCATCTAAATTTTGGTCGCAACTAAAATTTGGACACAGAAAAGAACTTCCTGACATCTTCAGCAACTTGTCTGCATTGTCCTGAGGACATCAGGACATCCCAGCTTTCCTTAACTCTTCTGCATCTTCTGGAAATGCTCCTGAAAGGCTCTGCTTCGCAGACAGCGTCCAGAATGTTCAGGAAACCTTTGGGAAAGCACACTTAACTTCTTAAGACATCAAGTAATAATGAGGAGTGCAAGGAACAATAGGAACCACACAGAAGCCATGCAGAAGGTTTCAGGAACGCTAGGAACCTGTAAAAAGTGTGCTGATCAGCTGAGGACATTTGTAGAAGCAGCCCCTCAAAGTCAGCCCAGAATTTATAAGTTGACATATTTCTTCATGTTGTCTGCTTAGCTAAGTCTTTGTCTGAAAGCCATCCTGATTGTCCAAGTCCATGATTTTATCACCTGATGTGATCCTAAAGTATCCGCACTGTCCTGACATGATCACAAGATTCAGCACCATTCCCTTTTGATTCCTAGGACACTCTCAGGTATGTCTGCAGGTAATACACAGAATTTCCCCCCTAGTTGTCCCAGCAATGGAAAGTTAAAATTCAAATTGAGATTTGTTGTCATTCTGTTAATACCAAGGTATCAACAAAACGAGAAGGCGTTTCTCCAGGATCACAACAAAGACATTTCTAGTTCACACTATTTTTCCACGTCTGATGGGGAAAATGTGCTGAAATCACAAAATTTGCTCCTTCAACCCTTCCTGAGAATAAGTCTAGAAGACTGGTAAGGTCCACTGCTGTTGGCGAGTACAGGTATTTCGTAGAATTCTGTGAGTTTTATGTAAAAACGAGCTACAAAACTTTCTAGGGTTGAATATACGATTGAGTGAAAAATTCCAAAGCACTTTATCTTTTCTCCAGAAAGTGACTGTGTTTGGCAGGTTTTTTTTAAAAAATTATTTTTATTATTTTTCAAAGGTTTAACAAACACAAGGATAATGAGTGACATAAGAAAGAAAACTTGAAAATACTCCCACCCATCCCACAAAAGGCACACCAATTCAAAGACAGACACAAAAGTCCTAGAATTCAAACCACAGAAAATAAAAGAGCTAAAAAAACTAAGAGTGACAGCATCAAGGTTCCCAAGTCTTATAAAACACGCTTCTTCTGTCCTTGTTGTAAAGTCTCAGCCTCTCCAGGTGCTGGGTACTGAGTGTTGACCATTTCACCTAAAGATCGTAGGTGGGAACGTGGTCCATCTTCAGTTTTTTTTGCCACCACCATACCAAATAAAACAGCCTAGAGTGGCAACAAGTGGTCAGGTCTCCAGTGTTTTCCAAATGCAACCTATTTTCCCAGTATGAAAACAGATGACTACATGAACAAAATGTGTGTGTTAAGTTACCATCAGTAGATTTACATCTATTGCATGGGGGGGAGAAACATCTGCAAAAAAACGATGTAGTTTGACCCTGGAATAATATATTATCTATGAAGAGTTTTAAACTGAAGGAGGTTATGTTTCAGAGTTACAGAGCAGCCATGTATAATCATCAAATAGTCACTCCAAGTGTCCTCTGTGACATTTAATTCATCAGATCAATCCTGTTTAATTGCTGAAGTATCTAATGTGTTTTTATTAAGAAGGATCTGATAAAAGTAGGAAATCGGACCAGATTTTGGATCATACGGGTTTGTTGCTTCCAGAGTTTTAGGTAAATGTTTTCTTAGATAATCCTGAATTTCTAAATATCTAAAAAAGTTGGATGTAGGAGTGTTATATTTCACACTTAGTTGAGCACATGATGCAAAGTTCCCATTAATTCCTTGATATTACAGATTCCCATTTGATACCAGGCAGAGAAAACTACATTGTTCAGACCAATGAGTGATTGTGACATATTGGGCTATCAGCATAAACATCTGGAGCATTGATATATAGTTTGATTTGTTTCCATGGTGTTACCAACCACAAAACTACCTCTGAACTATATATCCTAAATAGTCACAGGGCTGTTGATGAAAAAGGAAGTCCTGCTACAAAGCTGCCATTCCACTCCTGACCATGTAGGGCTGAATCAGAGAGGGATGAAGGGTCCTTTTTCCACCATGTGATAAAAGATAAGTGCACCACCCAATAATACATTTTAAAATCAGGCAAAGAGAAGTTTAAATGAATGCTTTTTAGAAATTCTGACAGCTTTATAATTCCAAATGAAAGGTATAATCATTGAATTTAACTGTACAGCATGGAAATGACTGAAACAGATGAAGAAAGCGGGGCAGGACCACCATCTTAACAGCATTAACCTTTCTAGGGACATGGGAAGTGTTTCCCAGAAGTCAATATCCTGTTTAAGTAATTGAATTTTAATACGCCATATGGCACTATTTTATGATGACGCAAACGGCTATGTCTTCTTCCACCTTGATTATGCCCACTGAGTCTCATTCTGAAGGACTTCTTCTTCATAAAGGTAACCCTGTCATCGTGACCCGAGTCAAAATCACCCATGTTTGGTTCAGTATTAGTTTTCTTTGCTCCTGTCCTCCTGAGTCCATACAATAAAACAACAGTTTAGGAATAATTGGGTGCTCTTTTTTGCCCAGTCCAACTTTTGACCCAACATAGTTTCATGGCTTGCTGTTATATTGTCAAATACCTCACACAACTCAATTTCAAAAATAATGAACTTACCTTTAACCCTTTAAAGCCTGAAAACACAAATTATAGCCAGAAAATTTTAATTTTTGGAGCTGAAATGTTTATTTCACTTTCTACTGAAATCCAAAAAAATACAAAAAATTTCCATAAACTTAACAGCATATATTTTTTGTATCTCATTTGATACTTTAGGTGTTTTTGGCAACTGATAATCCACTTTAGGACATTTTTATCATTTATCTGATTGTATTCAGATTTTTTAAAAATAATTTGTTGATCATATTGATTAGATAGATGTACCATAAAAGTATCAAATATGATACAACAGGCTTTAAGGGGTTAAACATAAATATAAATAAAAAAACATACCGAATGCTTAAAAGGATCTAAATGCCAAGAAGTAACTGCTGCATGGTTACATTAGCAATTTATTTTATAACAGTTGACTTAAAGGTGTTTTCTCCAACTTTTAAAGTGCATTGTGTGTAAACAGAAGGACTTAGCTGCAATAATTCTAAGCAGGCTGTTTAGATGTAACATGTGTTATGATTTCTTTAACTGCTTTAGCAGATAGGTGGCTTGAGAAACTGTGCAGAGCGAGTCTGATAGGGCCCAATGTGGTTACTTTTCAGGGGGTCCAACATTTCTAGCAGCACTCCTGCTGCAGCACCAAACTGACCATTTTGGGGGTTTTTTTTAGCCATTTTTAGTCTCTCCTTTTTCTTGGAAAAAATAAAGACATTTTCAGTCATATTTTTCGTTGACAAAAATTGACAGTGCTGCCGTCAAAACAATAACGACCTTGTCATATTCAGAAGGCTGTTTATTCTTCTGTGTGCTGCATTGACAACCTGCCTTACTGCGCTTTTTAACCACTTTTCACTTAAAATCACCCAACAGTCTCACAGATATAGCCTACTGAGATTCCTTGAAGTAAAATCACTCATAAGTATCATAAAAATAATGTAAAAATCTTGCCTATTCAATGACCTTCAGGATTGATCTATTAATCACCGGCTGCCTGGACTAAACTAAAAGGGTGTTGAGGGTCGTGATGGGACGATAGCCTGTCAGGCCATCACACACAAACACTGACGCGCTCAAACGCCACACACACTCACACCCCGCCGTGTAGAATACTAATCAACCTGTTTGCCTATAAGTGCAGCAGCTCGGCGCGCAACTTCATACTTCAGCCTTCTGCGTCTGGAGATGTCTCCGCTGGATTTCATCTGAACCTCCACCTGCTGAATTTCATCCTCTCTTCCTGCACCGCGGCACTTCTCCCTCCTGTCTCCCTCTGTCTCTGTCTCTCCTGATGTGCGGCAGGCAGCGGGAGAGAGTGGATCTGGGGACATTCAGCCCTCTCCTGCGACGCTTCCAGCAAGGGAAGCCCCCCACGCGTTGCGCGCCTGGATCGCCGGTTAAAAAAAAAAAGAAAAAAAGAAAAGGAAAGAATCCAGTCGCAGGGCGCGTGTGCATGTGCGTGTGGCTCTAAATGTGTGTGTCCGCGCGCGTCAAAGCCCCCGGCCCCGTCCTCAACAGTTGCTACCGGAGCGGCGGAGAGGAGCGGAGGAGAGCGAGGGAGACAGAGGACTGAGGTCGGACGGACGGACGGACGGACGCGGAGCCCCACGCCGCTCTGCCCGGCTCTGCTCCTGACATGCAGTCGCTCATCTCTCCGGTGACCAAGGCCATCCTAGTAGCGCTCTTCATCTTCGCCATACTCCTCATCCTCTATGTGATTCTTTGGTACATTTGCAGAGACGTGGACTGCGACCACGGCATTTGAGGATTCCGTTTAACGGGAATAACGGGGATTTCACAATGGGGCGCACGGAGAGAGAGCCCAGGGTCAACCTGTAAGTCTGTTTCTCTTCTTCTCCCTTTTATTCTCATGTGTGCGTGTTTCCAGGTCATCTCTGGATGTGTGCGTCTCCCTGTGTGTGTACACGCTTGCATCCCTGTCGTGCGTAATGTTTAATGCGCTCTGGTTAGAAGGTGATGACCGGGAGTGCGTCTCCCCCCGGCACCTGGTCTCCTAAAACCCTCTCGCTGAGCAGCGCCCCGAATTCCCCCTTTTTGTTAAAGTTGACAGTGATCATCAGTCAATAGTGGCTCATTACACAGCCGCTGTTGTTTCTGCCTGTGAATCCTCAAAGGTGAAACAATGTCACGAGGAGGATGCCGAACTGGTGTGGAGAACGAAGAGCGCCAGTGACATTGCGGTAAACGGCGTGGGTGTCCCTTAAGGTCAACAACAACAACAGTGTTTACACCAGGTTGCCAATATTGTTTTGTCCATCCCCTCTCCCCCCTCTCCCCCTATTTTCCGAATATCTGCAGCATTAGTTCATGTTCAGTTCATCTTGGTCTCTGAGGATGCTCCCACACTCGCATTTTACATCCAACGAGATAACGGGATTATCTCTATTGGCTCCTGTGCGTCTTATTCCTAATCTGGCTCGTGCCATGTTTTTGACTCCTTATCGTGAATACGCCGCTAATGCCTTTACGCAGAGAGCATTTATATTTCCCTTGACATCAGTGAGCTTAGTCAACATGCTCTGTCCAATCTTAGTTTGAGCGCACAATCTTTGATTCACTTTCACTCACACAAACACACACGTTTACATATCTACTGACCACGTTGTATGTAAGACTCCTCAATATTGCAGGCACGTTTGGCCCCCAATGCATACAAGCTGTCACATGGCCCTAAAAGCCATTAAACATGTGTGAAGTGATTACCTTTTTTTCATCTGGGTCCAACGCGTTTTGTTTCCATCTGCAGTCACCCCCGACAGAGTATGAATACAATTTTCTCATATTAAAAATCGTTTAATGTGAAGGGCACGCCAAGGACATGTTGCTTTTAAGGGTTTTGAGGATGTTTAAGCAGGAATGAATGAGGAGAGAGCTCACGCAAACCTATTTTATCTGTGATTTTACACACTGAAAAAAAGTTGATGGTCTTTTTCAGGCTGCTGCAAATCTTCAAGATGTAATTTTATTATCACATATTTTAATCAAACATGAAACTGATCCTCAGAAACATAAGCAGGTCTTACCTAATGGATTCTATATGATAGAAACCAGCTGTGGCTCAGATATTTCTCATTATCCACCCTGAAAGTAAGCGTCAACATTATCCCATGAACACCTCAGAGGATTTAAACAGCTGAGCAACTCACCCAACTCCCCTAAAAAGTGCATGTTTAAGCTCAGGAATTTAAACCCTCTCATTTCTAGCTACAGGGTGCCACGCTGTAGTACTTAAAAATCCATAAGCTGCCTAAATGCTCAAAGAAGAAGCTCTGCAGACTCCTGAACTGCTCCCGTGAACTCATCTGAAAAAGAAAAAGCTAAAGAGTCCAGTGGGACAGCAACAAAATCATTCCTGTCAGCCGTGCAACGATGCCCTTGCCACCCCTCAGCAGAAACGCACACAGACTGTGAAGTGACAGTTTGGACTCTATCACCCACAGTAATGATCTGAAGAGAGAGAGAGCAACAAGGTATTTGACTGCTGCTGCCTGCTGTTGCTGTCTTCCTCTTTTTAACAAGTGCCCTGCTTCATCTGTGCCGGGCCAACTTTGTGTGTCAAGGTGGAGTGGATGATAGAAAAGCAGCTTTGTTTAAGGCACCGTGTGTGACTGTGCAGTTTGTTTAAGGAGAAAGGCTGTTTGTGTGTTCTTGTGTGTGTGTGCATGCAAGCGTGGGAGGGGGTTAAACAGTGACATGCTCCGGGATGACAGATAGAAAAAAAAAATAGAAAGTGGAGCAGGGAAGGCTCAGCGGGACTCAGCATGGGAGACAGGTGTGTGTCTGTCTGTGTGTGTGAGGGTTTGCCTTTGCATGCATTCATGAGCATGACTGAAATTCACTCAAGTCTTTTGGAATGTTTTAGATCAAAACTCAAACTACATCCAGGGGGTTTAATGCCTCTGCAAAGTATACAAGTGCAGTATGGTAAAAGAATATTGAAAGGGCAAGAAGAAGGACTCGGGTGGGTTTGGTGTGTGATTGACTGAAATCTTATAATGAAGCCCAAGGACCTTGACCTTTGACACATGCACAAAGTTTGATGAAAATCATTAAAGTGTTAGTGAGAGATTGATGCATAAGATGACCACAAGGCTCTGTGACCTCGACTTTCACAATATAATCACATAGTTACACATTTGAAGTGGTTGTTTATCCAAGGTCAACCTCTAGACAAATTTGACATTTGTGAACAATTTAAAGAAATTCCCTCATTCTAGAGATATTTCATTCATAAGTGAAAGGTGAACGTGGGACCCTTGACCTATGACCTCTATGTATATTCAGGACATTTGTGGATCAGAGAGCATTTGTGCAAAGATTTATTGAAGTATTTAAAATCATTCCTTAAACATCAAGCCCACAAGTACAAGATGAGCCTGTGGGACAATGACCTTTAGCCTTGTTCCCCTTAAAACCTAACCTGTCAATCTTTGGGTCAGGGTGGAAATTTTACAGAAAGTCCACCCGTCCATCCATTTTCTGTATGCTTGTCCATGTTGGCGTTGCATGAGGCTGAGCCTGCCTGATGGCACTGGGCAGGAGCGGTTCTGCAGTAAGGCATAGGTGCTACCTGCTGCACCACTGTGCAGCCATAAAGAAAGTCTCTAAAGCATTTTTGATACATCATGTTGGAGCTGAATGATATTGAGGAAAATGATATTGAAGTGTTCTTTCCACCTGAGATATATCAGGATTTATTAAGCCACCTTCAGATAAATGCTTTTGTTTTATGTGCAACAATTATTCATGACGTGAAGGAGTCCACTGAAGGCACTGAGTGTTTTTGTGATTATGACAGAAAGGAAGCCAAGGAATGAAGAAAATCAAATGAGTTCCCATTTAACATGGTCAGTTTTATGATCTGTAGCTTGTACATTTACATGCAAGAAATACACCAACTGCATGCATTGTGGCATTTTCTCTGAGTTGGCGCTACAAAATCAGACAGACTTTTGTTTTAGATAGTCAAGGAAACAGGACAACTGGTGGTTTTGGTCTCTATCAAACAACTCAAATTTCAGCATGATGTACTTTATGCCTGTCTATCTAAGCACTTGTGCAGGGAGGTTTACTGACCATTTACCTCGTATTGCTAAAATCAAATCAGATGTGCATGCAGTTTAAAGGATATCCAATGACTCAAGCCCTAAGATATTTGGCTCACAGTAAAGGGATGTTTGTGAGGTTCCACAATATTGACCTTTGACATGTGACCTTAGACTCTGAACAGTTCATCCTGAAATCAAAGTCTACATTGTTCAGTGTTGAAGAAAATTTCATTAAACCATTCTTGAGATATTGGGCTCATAAGCAATGGCATGATCAGTGGCTCCACGACTTTGACCTACGACCAATGAACTGAAAAAATGTATCAGTTCATTCTTGCTTTAAACTGAAGTAAAAGTTTTATAAAATTTGAAAGTAATGCATCTACATGATTTTGAGATATCTTGTTCACAAACAATGGAAGAACATGAGGCTCACTGCCCATTGACCTTGGCCTCTAAAACCAAACACTTCATCCTTAAAAAAATAAAAAACTTAAAATATCCCTTATTTATCATTTCAACAGAGAGGGGATGCACATGAGAAAGAACTTTATATATTATAAATTCCTCTTTCAGTTATAGCAAACATTTGGTTGAGAAAAATCCCTCAGAGTATCCTGGACAACATGTGTTCACAAGCAAAGGATGACAATGAAGCTCCATGAACATTACCTTTGGAAAAATAATTAAAGAAAACACCTTTAACCCTACAAACACAAATCTTGGCCAGTAAATTCGATTTTTTTGGAGCTAAAATGTTTATTTCAATTTCTACTGAAATTTAAAAAAACCCCAAAATGTCCATAAAGTTGAACATATGTGTTTTGTATCTCATTTGATTCATTAGGTGTTTTTTTGTGCTGATAATCCACTTGAGGACATTTTTTTTTATCATGTATCTGATTGTATTTGGATATTTTTTGAGTAATTTGTTGATCATATTGATTAGATAGAGGTATCATGAAAGTATGTATCAAATATGATACAACAGGCTTTAAGGGGTTAAGGGTTAGGGTTTATTCAAATACCATGTTCGATACCATGTTCACAATCAAGGGATGAACATGGAAAAAGTGTCCCTGATGTTTGGCCTCCGTGTGGGTCAGTATTTTGCTACTTTAATGACTCATATTGTCGGCTCAAAATCAGCCTTGCTTATACATGGGTGTGTTTTAGGTGTAACAAAGATCAGTCCAGTCAGTGAAAGCTCTAATTCCCTTTAAATCATTGCACACCAAGCAGCAGTGTTTAGCTATTTACACAGCAGGTTCAGTTCATTGGTCAGAATTTTGGATGGATTATTTAATTCTCCTATTATTGTGACGCTTTACTCAATGAGAACACACAGACCACCACATGAACTATGCTAATGCTCAGAAAATTAACAAGTGAGACACTCCTGCATGAGTATAAAAGCAACACCTCTTTAATAATTAAAATCTCCAGTTAAAACTGACAGGAGAGCTAATTACTGGTCAGACTCATTAGTATATATAGAAATGTTAGAAATGTAGCTCTGTATTGAGAGAAAACCTTTAATTGTGTGTTTTTCTTGTTTCTGGGAGTATTACACGCACTGGGGCGCACAAGGATAGCACACTGTGAAGTGCTGCAAAAAGGCCACACTGTCCCTCAGCCCTCTATCTTGTTATGGACCTATGAAATTTTCAATAAATGGTCTGATATTTAACAGTAGAGATGTGCTGCTTTGCACCCCATGTGAGTGAAAAAAGCTTAGTCAAGTGTATGTTTGATCCCACAGATGTGTGTCATTCTCTCTTACATATCCTCAAAATAGCAGAAACACTATACACCACAGACTTTAGACCAGATACAAGGAGGTTTAAAGTGCAGTCAGATTCTGCATTATCAAGGGACACACCGGCCTCGTGCCATATCATTCCTCATTTTCAAGCAAACACTACCCTCGGCGTAAATGGGAGCACACAATTACTTGCTTTTTTGACAGCATGAGCACACTGTGTACAAAAGACACATGCGTCAGGCAGAAATTAGGGAAGACACCTGTGCTTTAGGTCAGAATACGTTTCGACAAGCATACAATAGGGCCCTAAACCTTCATTTTCCAGACGCTGACTCCTGCAAAGTGTCTTTCTGTTTGAGGTTCATGCTGTCTTTTGCATCATGGCTTACCTAGGATTATAAATCCCCTAAATGCAACACAGTAATACCAGTTTTAATGTGGGGGAAGATGGGCTCTGACAGAGGAGCCATACTCTCTGAATGTTTAAACGTTGATTCTGCCTGATAAGTTAAAGTTCAATTGAGATTGAGTTCATACAATATTTAGGCAATAAGGTAAATTATTGAAACCCTCTGCTGTGGAGGCGGGTGTGTTAACCTGTTACAGCCTCTGAATGATAATTGACTAAATAATAAAGAGTGTATGTGCTGAAGTGCTTGTGTTGCCACCTGCCAGACGTAGTCACAAAAAATTTATAGTGGGCATGAAAAACACACTCCCAAATTCCATTATCGGCCCCAATGTGTCCCAATGTGTGTTGTTAATACAGAATAAAGTATCCTACCACCAAAATTATCAATGTAACTGTAAAGGTCAGGAGTCTCAGAATGGGCTGCTGAGATGAGGTGTTTAAGGTCACAGAGCAAAAGCTGCATCATCAACCGATAGTGAAAGAAGCACATTTAATAATGCGAGTGTTTGGCACCCACTGAATTATTCATGTGTTTTATTTCCATTTTTCAATATGTGTCCTTGAAGTGTTAAACAGATCCAAAACTATTTAGCATTCTGTTGATTAATTTGGCTACAAACAGGGTAGACACGTATTCAGTTTCAAGCAATTTAATTAGCTAAAAATATCACAATCATACTCACATAGAAGCAAACAGTTTTGTTCACTTAAAAAGCAAAAGTGAAAGGCAGAAAGAAAACTAGGATGTCACCCAAAGGTTTCTAGGTTTAGTACGGACATACATCCATATATTACGATTAACAAGTAAAGCCTTTTTTTTCTACCAGGAGAACTTTCCAGAAAAGCAGTGTTTTTCTGTGAAGGTACTAACATCAGTAAGAAGCCATCCTGAGAAAAATCCTTGCATAATATGATTGTGTGGGATAAAGGAATGAAATAAGAAGGAAAGAGTATCTAAGAGGCGCCAGGATCAAGTTCATAATGGTACCATAAAGCTTGAGAGTCCTTCAGGACACATCAGTAGGAGTCAGTGCTTAAGGGTTCAAGAAGCTGAACATTACTTATTAAGCAAAGGATGGTCTCTAAACTGTATATAAAAGACCTCAAACACATTTTTTTCAACTTCTTAACATCATACTTTTTAATCTTATTCGGCCTTTACTGTGTTTAACATGTCTCCATGTGATAGAGCTCTTGGGTTCAGTTTAATCCCATTGACCAGCGGAAGCAAGCCCTGTGCTTAGACGTTTAAATGAATGCAGAGCTGTTGACAATATGGCAACAAGAAGCACTGATTTGACCAATTAACACAGAGTTAACTGTACAATCAATCTGGGCAGAGTGGGGCCATGTAGGAAAAGGGGCCTGAAGCGGCTTGAGCTCTAACAAAGCGTCCCAGACAGAGAGAAAATGCAGCACTATCAAGGGTATGCAGTGAAAGTGAACACGCCCTAGCAGTCATCAAAAGTGAATGTATGAACCTGATTAAAGGCAAAATATATCTTCTTTAAAAATGACCCAGAAACACCTAAGGCCATCACAATATCAGAAGAATTTTTAAAATCAGTTTTAGAAAAAGGATCGAGTTCTTGGATTGCAGTTACATTCAGACATCCAGTTAACAGTGATACACAAATAACATCAAGATATGAGTCCCTATCTCCTTTCCTGGCCAGATTAATCAGACATGATTTCATCCTTTAGGCTTTAGTTATTCCAAGATATCTAATGAATGGATCCCAAGTCTGGTAAAATAAATTGGATATATACTTTGAGGCTGCAGAGAGAGATTCTAAAGAATTTATGCTTTCTTTGAGAGTTTCTGTTACAAAATTAAAACAAAAACCAAAAGGCTAGTTCTTGTGTTAAGATATAATAGGTACTGCATCTTAAAAAAATCATAATCCAGTGTTGTTAAATACTATGGCAGCTCCATAAGCAATTAACCAATGAACCAGCAGTAAAATGACATTTTCTTTTTCGAGTCACGCTTAAGTCGCACTCAGACGTGATGTAAGACTTAACCTCACCTTTCAGACTGGACTGGGACTCCTGGTTTGGTACTCATGCCAAATATGTATTTTTGTAGGTCAGGCTTATTGTAAATAAGAGCTGCTTGTAATTTTCACTCATCGCTCATCACTAGGGTTGTCACGATACTAAAATTTCAAACTCGATATCGATACCCAAGGAGATATTCTATACTTGATACCATTTTCGATACCACAGGGATAAAAAATGACAAATACTTAAAAAGGCAATAAAAACATTTTTATTAACATGAAAAACAGAACTGCAGATAAAAAATCGTATTGTACGACAGTTTCTTGATGGGTGAACATACTGTGGACGGGCTGCATGAGAAGTTGTTCGAGCCCAGGTTTCTCCACCGTGTAAATGGGTACTTGATCCTCACAGATGTACTCTGCAACAGCTCTGTTTATTTTTACAGCTTCAGAAGACTTGGAATCATAATTTTGCTGTTTTTCAAGCAGCAGTGGTAGAGTTGGCTGTAATTTCTTAGGTTTAGAAGCAGGTCGACTTCTCTCTGCTTCAGTCTGCATCTTTAATTGAAGAAAACACATTTCAGTCATGTTAGCAAGCTAATGGCTACTAGCCATGGCTAATGGCTAATGACAAAACAACAAACATTCATTGAGCAGTAAGCTAAATGCAGCTAGTGCGGACTACAGTACAGCGCTAGCCACAGCTAATCATAAAACAATGAGCATTAATGTGGGCCTCTGGCCAGACTAACATCAGTAATCAGTTTAATACAGTAAGATAAATGATGAACGGGAGCTTTACTGAACTGTCGGAATTCGTCATGAAGGCCAGGGTGCCGGTCCTTAAGGTGTTTTGCCAAATTAGTTGTGCTACTCGCAGCAGTAATATGTAGGACAGCAAGTGGGGTTGCATTGAGGGCTCTCCCGACTGCCGGACGCTGTCTGTCTGCCTGCTGCGCTGCCTGCACACGCTGCAGGCACGCGCTGTAGTATCGATACCATGACTAATTAGTATCCTATCTGGATACGGCCTTTGAGTATCAACATTTTTTGGAGTATTGGTATTTTTGACAACCCTACTCATCACCCTCGAAGTCTGATCTGTAAGTGGCCAATCCATATAGATGAGCACAGCACCTGTAGCTACCACATTATTCATACAGGTGACTGACTGTGATACCAAGAGGAGGGCTGCTTTACTCTCTCCACTTTTCACCTGAGTGTTTTGAAGCATGTCTGATCTGCATGATAGAGCACTTACATGATAAAAAAGAGTTTATGGCCTCAGAACGTCTGCCTCACTCCATTTTTCTGACACCCACCAGTGTTACACACACCATTGTTTCATCATCAGTTTAAGTCCATTGGTTCAGAGTTGTTGACAATATGCTGCTGAGAAGTGCTGAGCCAACCAGTTACTACAGAGATGACCTGTCAACGAGTCAGAGTGTACTGGGTCTATGGGTTAGGGAGTCTAAAGGGAGCAGGAGCTCCAACAGAGCGTCTCAGAGAGAGAGAGAGAGGACACAGCTGGGAAGTCTGCATATGAAAACTAGAAGGTATTTTGAACATTAGCAATTGTGTATATGCCCTTACAGTAAAAAAAAAAGAATATTTGAAACACAGTTAAGGCAAAATAAACTGTTTTACAACATTACAGACAATGTAAGTTACTTCCCCCTCAACTCTCCTCAACATCTTACCCTTTCACTCACTTGCATGCCCCTTGCATTTACTTTTCATTGATGGTTGCTTTATAACACCTTAATCTTTGTTAACATTTTTGTTGTTTTATTAACAAGCCAATATGCATCTGCGCAACACACAAGTGTCCTGTGTGACATACAGGCGCACAGACAGACGGACAGTTCGGACAGGAGAGACTGGATAGAGTAAAAAGAGACCGCAGCCCCACTCTGCATGAACTGTATAAAATGTGTACTGTGAGAGTTAAGTACAGTTTTTTTGCACTCAGGGAGACTGGGCCAGGTGTAACAGGGAGCAGTTACTGCACACTGATATTGCTGTTAATATGCACACTTTTTTGTGTTTCTTTCATCAGATGACAGCAGTCTGCCAGATTGATATGAGAAAATGTGAGCAAGTGTTTCAGTTCCCCTGATCACCCCAACATGCAAACATCATCAAACTGAGAAAATGATTTGAACTGGTAATTGTTGCTTCGTATTTGACAACATCCAAAGGGAAGTATACAGCATGTGACAGGTTTTTCACTGACCATGTGATATGATTTTACCAGCCTCATTTTTCATTGTAGATCTGTTTTAAAATGCGAGAGGTTTTTTCACAGTCATCAAACTCATTAAGTTATTGTTATTTGTCTAATAACAATAACAATTATACCCAATTACTTTTGTAACATTATTTTAAATCAATTTAGCCATTTTAGCATTATGCATGTGTGACTTGACTAACTTGTGGCTGCCACTGAGACTTGAGACTTGACTTGCAATAAAGGAATGGTGCCCATCTCTGGCTCATACACAGAAATATTGTCATGATTGGTTACATAAATTTGATCATATCCAACACTAAACCAGGTTAGAAAAACTTAGGCCCACTCTTAGAAATAAAAACATTGGCAACAATCTGTGGATTTTTGAGATTTTTTATTTATTTATTTTTGATGGTTTATGACAAATGAAACTTAGAATTTTGGGTTTGAAAATGCATGTCTTTACAGGGGGAAAAACACATTTCTTTCATCTCTTCAACTCTGTACGGCCTTGGTGGCTTATATTGGTAGCTCGCTCCACCATTAATCAGAAGTCGTGGGTTTGAGTCCCCTTCTGAGTGTCACATTTTGAAGTCTTTTTTGAGCAAGACACTTAACCCCAAGTTGCTCCCACTGCTGTGTCCGTGGCATGTAAAAGGGTATGAAAGGGTGTGAAAATGCTGGCAAGTATTGATGTATAACTTCAATAGTAAATAAGCACCATCAGTGAGTGAATGGTTGTAAATGGGTAAACGTGACCTGCTGTGTGAAAATAGATTTGGTGGTCAGAAAGACTAGAAAAATGTTGTATAAGCTTGAGTCCATTTATCAGTTTGAACATATTTGATCACTTAATAATAATGAGATGATTATGGGCTAAAACTAAAAGTACTTACTCATTACTCTGTTAGTAAAAATTATAACTGCAGGCATGATACAAGCAAATGGCTTCATTTGATATTGTTATCCACAGCACAGTCGGCTTTTTTATACTTCTTAATCCCCAATTTCCTTAAGTTTTATTTCTTGTAAATAAATGACTTTTTAATCTTAAAAAATAGTTTTCTTTTCTTGTGAATTAACAACTTTCAAACTTAGAAACTCTGATTGCGGTTGCTTGTAAATTTACAAGTCTATGATCTCAAAAATAGGATTTATTCTACAAAATTAACAGATATTTACAGATATATTAGGTACAATTTTAATTTATCAAGCTAAATCTATAATAATAATTAGTTTGAGCATATTTTGTTCCATTTGTACTTTGCAAACTGTCCTTAGATTAAAAAAGTGTTTGTTTTATTGAGTTAAACTATGTCACATTAAAAAATGTAAAATGTGTTGCATTTGAACTCTAATAACCATCATATCTGCTGTTGAATTAGTGTTTGACACCTATACCGACTGCCTTGTAATTTAGTAACTTCATAAATTTACTGGATCTGTATTGCTTTTGTGGAAATATTTCTAGTGCTTCCTTATTATCTGAGACTAATTAATAACTTTGCTGATTTTAGTCAATGTAAAGAAACAGTGTCTCCATTACCAAGTTTGGCCACAAGAGAGCACTGACAAGTTCATTTTATTTATCAGTATATAGGTCACATTTTGGGAACTATTAAAGTCATTTTTTTCTGTAATGTTCTGATGATAGAAATCACACACAAACACAAAAAGCACATTTTAAAAAGCTTAATTTTATTTCTCTGTGACTCACTCTGGTGTTATTTTCTTGTATAACTCATGTGTTGTCATTATTAGCCTGATTCTTGCCCGGGGCATAACATTACACATCACCCCTTTTAGCTCTCACCTTGCTCCTCAGCACTCTGTTTTTTTCTCTCGGAAGTAAAAAAAAAAAATCCCACCAAAATTTTTTTCTGCTGTCCTCCCTGAACACGTCTCTTCTTTAACTTCAACCTAAAAGCCAAGAGTGAGATCTTGAACATCACCTTAAAGAAGAGATGCCTCGTCAGGGGTGAGCTGACGTCACAAATATGTCCTCATTCAAAAGGTCTGAAGCTCAAAATTGGCTCTCAGAAAGACAGAAGCACGGAAACGCTCACACACCTCAAAGCCATAAAAATAGATTGTGAGTGACTCAGCCGTTATGTAAAGTCCATCTCTGATAGGGCCGCCTGGGGCTGTTTATGTCAGTTTAGCTTGACGGCGCTGGAGCTGAGGTGACACGTGTCTGCTGCTGTGTCCGAGCTCCAACACACACACACACCCCTCTCTCTTTCTCTCTCACACACACACACACACACACGAATCCAGAATATGCATGCGAGCATCTCCCCCTCTCACTCCTCCGTCTTCGTTCAGATGATTCCCAGTGTGCGACTGTGTGTCCCCCTATGGACAAAGATGTGATACCGTCAGCGTAATGGACTCCCTGCAGCTCAAACAGTGAACATTATTAGCATTTCAGCGCACACTGAGAGGGAAACACCACGCTACATGAGTCACATCCGCCCGCCCTCTGGCCAGGTGGACAGTTCAATCAATAGTAATAAACATGAGCAAACTAAGACTCCATGGCTGCACTCGTACATTAGCTTCCTGTTGTCTCATCCTCTCTGTGTCAACCAGAGCCCTGAGACAGTTGTGGTGGAGTGTTGTTGATTATGTATTCATAATCTGCACTGGTTTCCTATGGGTAAATCTCAACTAGCTTTAATCATAATGAGACATTTTAATTACCTTAAATGCAAATGTATTTTCTCACTCATCAGAGCGGTTATAAAGGGAGGCTTTTCCTGTTTCATGGTGTTGATAAGACATGGTCAAAGGCTTTTCCATCCCCAACAATGAAACTTAATGACAAACACTTGAGTGTTTTTTTTTAGTAAACACCCTCAGGCTAGAAAAGCACAAATTTCTAAAATCTTAACAAAATGTATAAATTTGAGAAACCACAGATAAAAGGACTGTTTTTATTTACTGATTTATGTAATTGTTTTTACCTTTAATCCTCAGACACATGCTATAGATGATTTCAGACGGACAGTGAGGCCGAACACTTGAAGTCAGTCTCACAGAGGTGGATCGGCGGTCAAGGTGCCACAGCACACATTTTTAATTCAGAAATGAGTCATATTCTCATTTTCTTATCTGGACTTTGTTTTAGATTCCAAAGACAGAGAATTCTGCCTGGAGTCTGTTCTGGCTTTTTTTTTTAATTTATCAGAGGAGTGCAAAAGTGGAGTATACTTCTGGCACCCTCACCACTAACATCCACAGCTGGCTGTCCTGGTGTTTGATTTGTTTTGCAACAAAAACAAAAACAGAGCTAGTAGTGTTCGGAGGGAAAACCTCTGCCAAGGCATTCCCTGCATTTGTATTAGAGTAAATATGGAAAACTACCCTGTCTCCTAATGTGAAGAAATCCTTTAAAAATGAATTAAACATCCACATTCAAATTACCAAAACCAAAATCAAACTTCTTTGACACACCGTGAACAACATTCCCTGCAAATTTCATCAAAATCAGTTGAGAAATGTTTGAGTTATTCACAGAAATGTAGAAAACATAACCTGACACGCCAGATGGACAGTTCCATATATCCGTCATGGAAATATTTCACTAGTCCATCTGGAGAAGAGCCCATAGAAAATGTTTTCAGAGGCAAAACCTTCAAAAGCAACTACAGCCGGGGGATTGGACGATCGTTCTGCTTGTCACATTCATCACAGACCAATCATATCAAGCCACAGTTTGACCAAGCAGCTCAACCCTGTTGTTAGCCGTTAGCTTAAAATACATTTCAGTCCTTAGACTATAGTCTTAAATTAAACTATACCACACAGATGTATCATTTACTACTCATATGTGACATGAACCTCGTCAAAGACAACATCCACCAAGTTCCACCCGGTACACTTCTGAAGAGAGCTTATTTAACCAGGTATCGCTTAGTAACCATGACTCCGGGCTACCACACTACCGGCATTGTTTGTGCAGCTCCACATCTCAAGTTTCCCAGCAGTGATCCCCGGTCGGGAGAAGAGCAAAAACATAATTTTCCATAAGAGAGGTCTAGGTAATGTTTCTATGTTCTCTTTTAAAGAAGAAATTGAGTCCATTTCTGATAAAACTGCAGATATTTCCGCATCCACGGAGACCGTTTCACATGCCACTATTGTTTTCAAACATGTAGTCACTTCCTGTTGTCGTCACGCCTGCAGCCCCCACCTCTCTTCCCTGTTTGGGCCGTTAAGCATTTAGCCGTGAAATCGTTGGACAATGGAGGTTTAGCAAGATGGACATGCAGGATTTCAGAGAATGAATCAAGCAGGTCCATCTGCTCTGCAAGGTTAGTAGAAAATGGCCTTATCTCACAATTTTAGCCAATCATTAAAAAAATTCCTGGATCCACATCTATATTCAGATCACCATCAAGATCTAAGCAGAGGCTTCTTGTGCATGGCCATCATTCCCTAAGAGTTTCATCAAAATCAGTTGAGAACTTAATCGTTTATCTGGCTCACAGACAGACAGGCAGACAGGCAGACAGGCAAAGGCAACAATAATGTGCAATAGGGTGGCAAAAACACAACCTCCTTGGTTAAGGTAAATACGAGGACCTGTGACTGAATAAAGGTAAAGTTGTGTTTATGCTCCATGACAGTTTTGTAAGATATAAAAGCATGTAACACCTGGATGGCTATGCTTCCTGGTCAGCTTCCACACTGTAGGCAGTCTGAGCTGTAGTTGTGAGTGTTAAACATGTTTGATATTTACAATCCCAGAGTGGCTTTAGACTGGCAACACACTTGACAACGTTAAGGAGATTTTGGACTTGATTTGTTACTCTCACAGATGAGGGGGACATGGCTCTACTCGAGGCTTATTGTCACTGGTTACTTGTCAAAACAATCCCAGAGTGTGTCAGTATGATAATTGTACTTCCCCCAACTGGGTTGAATAGTTCTCAAAATGAAATTATACGTATCATTCATATCTGATTTTTTTTCTTGAACAGACTGCATTTGATGAAATACTCACTTGAGTCAGTGACCCCAAGCAAATCGAAATGCATCAGCAACTGGATATTACTTACATTTACGACTCACAAACATATAAACAACTGTCGCATACTGATGTCTTTGGATTTCATCAACATTCTTTTTGTAGAAAAACACACACCAGACAGCCAACTTACAACATCAATCTTCTTCAACCAAGCTCTCACTTTTCTCCCAAATCAAACTCGACTGGTAATTTTTTATTGTGCCATCACTGGTGTGGATCCCAAACTACTTCCACGGATTGGGTTTGCCTGTTCTCCGTTTTCTCAAAGTGTACTTCCTGTTGTTGAGGTCAAAAGAGCAATTGATAGTCAGGTTGCACAAGGAGCGCCCTCTGTTGGATCAGGTAGTTCACTGCTCCAAGTGCCTTTTATTTTATAATTAAATGTATATTCACAGTTTAAGTACAAAATTTTACCTCCATGCTAGAACGGATATATGAATATTCAGTATCTGCTGACAGCCCTTGTGCTTCATCACTCTCTGTCAGACTTCAATAAAGCCATCAGCTTAAAAAAACAGTAAACTTGTGTTCACCCATTTTATAGGACATGGAAAGCCGTTGGGTACTCTCTCTTTTAAATGCATTTCAGCTGCTCTAGAGTTTTGAGCACTCAAAGCTCTCTCACACAGGTAACACTTAACCACTTACACAACACTCACTCACTGACTGGCAGAGAATGTTATGTGTCTATCAGTATTATTATCATTCATCCGTGCTGACTCTGGTGCAGCAGTGGGGGCAAACTGAGGTTAAAAGACTTGCCCAAGGACACATTAACATGTGACTGCAGGAGCTGGGGTCTCATCTCCTGACCTTGGGGTTAAAAGATGACTGACTCTTTCACTGACACACATCAGCTGAGTTAATGTGCTGAAGCAGACTGCATGTTATCTGTTAGCCCTCCAGCATTGCATCTAGTCTGAAAAAGCAGGGGTACATTAGGTCTCGCCCCGTAATTTTTGTAGTAATAGAAAATGCATAAGAACAGGAACATATGACCAACTAAATGTACATCATGAAGCGAAATGGTGAATATACTTGATAATCATAGAAGTACTGACAAGGGACAAAAAAGAAATTAAAAAATAATACTGGAAACTGGATACTGGAAAAAGTGAAGAAGAGTGTGGATACGCACAGAAATGGAGGAACATGAACCAAAAAACTTTCATGTCCTCATAACTCCTGATTTTTGTAATACTGAGCTCCTGAGTTTGTGATTATGAGAAAAGAAATCATCAATGTGACAGCATTACTTGTAGCTTCAAGACAGAGACACATTTTTACTTTATCTGTTGAATGCAGTTTAGTTTGATAATGTCAACGCACAAATTCTAAATTTAGCAGCAACAACAACAAAAAGTTTCCACCTGATTACCCATACTGATCCATTTCTAATCTAATGTGGCTTACAGTGAATGTAGGTTATAGGAGCAGAGGCTAAGCCTTTTAAATGCAGTATTGATTTTACTATGGGAACACAAATAATCAAAAATACCATCAAATGCTTTTGGCTGATGTTTCCTGCTTCAGAAAGTGATACACAAAAACAAAATATGTGAGATGTGCAGCACAAAGGTCTGGGAGCCTTGGATGCAGACAAATTTGCACACTCAAAGGCAAAAAGACACACACTACCTGTCAGTGTCGGTGTGTGCTCATAGCTGTGGAGGGAGAGAGAGAGAAAAGGAGATAAAACGTGTCCTCACAGTCCTGTTTCAGTGACAACAGGTTTAAGATGGAAACAGAGGCTCACACGCTGACTCACAGTCTGTTAAATTAAATGTGCTAAATACCTCGTGTGTGTGTGTGAGAGAGTGTGTGTGTGTGAGAGTCTGGGTGTGCTGCAGATATTTAATGACAGACTTAATTGGTGCAAGCGAGTACCCCTCCCACTGCTCCTCATTCTACATCTACTAATGGAAAGTCAACCACTCCCTTAAGACAGCTTGGAGAGAGACGTTTTTTTCTACTCCACACGATGAATTAATATCACAAACACACTGCATGCAAAATACTGACAGTTAGTGGGAGTGTGGGGTGGGGGTAAAATCCAAAGGCCCTGAGAAAAGACTGATACAAGCCCTCTCCACATTTAGCTTTTAGCAACTATAGCATTTAATTAAATATTTTGGACTTTTTGTGTACATAGAAAGTATTAATGTTCAGGCTTTAAATAATAGAAAAGGGAAGAGAGGACGAAAGTGCAAATTATGTTGCAGTGTTCAATTGGGTTGCCATCACCCCTTGAACATTTGTTCAAACATTGCAAACTTATTTGTGCAAAACTTGCGTTTCTGATGTTTTTCGCTCTTGTGCATCCTTTTGTTTTTCTTTATCTCCTTTTTTGCCTATATTTTGCAAATACCTGCAGGTTAAGTCAAAGGGGTAAAAAGTGCCTGCACAAATTCAAATTTAGGATGTTCAAACATGGTGTGAAACAAAAAAAGTAAGGTTTCACTTTCATGTTTACAATCTGGCCTTTTGCCTCTCTCCCCATGGAAACCCCCTCGGCGGCTACAGCTAAGGCGGCATGACAATTACCAAATCTGTCCACGTACAGTCATCTGCCTTTCCACACCCACGGCTCCTAGTGCACATCCGGCCATCTGTGGAGGGGGGGCTTTCTCTCTCTCTCTCTCTCTCTCTCTCTCAATTGCATCTCCTGAGGCTTCTTTCTATTTTTTCCTCATATTTAAAATCCATGCTCCTGTTTGTTTTTGTGTATTTTTCCCTGCTGATGTTGAGAGCTGGGTTGAGATAAAAAGCACATTGCTGGTGTAAACCCATGAATCCCTTGAAACGCTGTATAAGATACAACAAATCTTGATGTCATTTACAAGTGAAAAAGGTCTATTTCTTATCAATATCACTGTATTCTTTGCCTAAAATATGCAAATGGAACCAGCACATTTGGCTATGGCAGTCTTTCCCAAACTTAATTATGCCTGTGCCCAAATTCAGGCCTTAAATCAACACTTTTGTGTTTTTTTAACCTTTATATTCTAATTTAATTTAAAGATATCTTTAAGGTGAACACTTATTTTGCCCTTTGCAATACAAACAATGCACTTAAAAGCCAATGGCTGCACAACATGACAACATGTTGTAACATAAGCCTTTAATACTGCATTTGGGACAACTTGTTTATCTAAAGAAATAACAAACCAGACTTTAACAGGAAGAAAAACATCATTAAAATGACAAGACTAAAACTTGCATCTGCCAAGACTGCATTTTTGTCCAACATTACTGTCACTCACAACTAGGTATAACTGTAATAGCCATGGCACACGTTTAAGTCTGAAAAGATTTAATTAAGTATTTCATTTAAATTAAAATGTTATTTCAAATAAAGGACTATGTTTAGGGTTTTGGTTGTAAATGACCATTTGTAACACCTGCAGTTCCCCTGGAGCCCACTAGAGAGGCACTTGAGAGGCAAAGATGGAGCTATCATGTGGTTCTGCACAAATTAAAACAAAACAGCCTGTAATTTTTATTAATTAACCAATTTCACAGATGACATTTCAATTTGCTAAAGCAAGTAAAGCAAGGTCAAAAACATGAATATCAGCTAAAGGTCTATTCCAATATGACGAGAAGTGAGTCAGGACTGGTTCAGTCTGAATTAATAGGGCCATTATCCATTTTAATTCCATTGCTGCCTTTTCTGCTTCGACAAATCAAAATGACTGCCATGAAAGGGTCAGTTAACATACATCTAATTTGCACACAAACCAAATGTAAGAACCACCATTTGTGCTTTTACATGAGCAGAGGCAGTCCCTCAGCAAGGAGTTAATAATACCAGCTCATGAAGCAGTGAGATTACTGTGAATAGGATTCTCTGGGTAATTTCTTTAATGTTTAAACAGAACTATTCAAGATGTTTCTCTTCTCTTAGTCCTGGTAGTTTTACCTAATCAGCTCCAGAGTCCAGTGGTTCATTCATTTGATATTCAAACAACAGGCATTGAATCATGTTCTCATCAAAACTTCGTCCTAAAAAGGTTGAATTTTCTTTTAAAAAATTCTTTAAAGCTTTGTTCTTCTCAGACTTTATTGTAGCCCAAATGAGGCTCTGACTTATAACTTCATTATCATTATTACAGTTATTTTTAAGGAAGTACAATATTATGGGGGTAACCTCAGCATTGGTAGACAACTGCCCAAAAAGCTGAACATTGATGTTGGCAGATACACAAAAAATTAAAAATAAATAAATAAATGAAATCCCTGCCAACATTTATTTATAAACCACATTTTGGCTGCACAAACCGACCACTCATTTCCCACACTGGCTGCAAAACTGTCAAAAAGCAATAAATCCACTAAAATGGTCGTCCCCATAATCACTGAACTTCCCCCTCTACAAATCAAAAGTAACATTCACAAAAGAGTCAAATGTCGTTTCTCCTGCTTCACATCTGTCTCCAACACAGATTCTCACCACGAAAGGGGCAGACCAGTTCAAACAAAAATGAGACCTTGTGCTCTCGACAGAGAAAAAACCAAAACACATCAGCAAGGACATTGGTATAAGCAATAATGAGTTCAGAAACTTGGGCACATTGAACATCAGTAAAAATCAAATACCGTGCATCCCCAGTTATTTAACATGCATAATTATGTCTACTTAGTTTGGTATCAAACTATTACGTAACTTTTTTTTCTCCATTGTAAGCAAATCTAAGAAGTCCATAAGCCAACTGTGAATGTTATAATAGTCCATTTTTTGTTTTTTTGTCTCTAACAGTGGGTAAGTCCACAGTAAGTGCATTAATGTACCAATACCAGCACTGTTCAGAGGTACCTGGCTCCATTTTTCAATGTGTGTGGTGAAATGTAGACTCTATGAAAAGAATAATTTTGTTTCTAACACATTTAGAGACCGATGTTGTGTACTTCAATATTGCATCCTATGAGTTGTTATGAGGGGAGAGCCAGTGTCTCATTCCCATTGTAATCTGGTAGTTCTGTTGCTGTCTGGTAGAGATAGGATTAAAAACTTATGGCAGATACACTTCCTCGACTGACACTAACTTCTTTCAATTTGCAGTTAAGAACATCTTTGGATCCAGATGTTATTCCCAGAGGGGCAGCATGGTGGCGCAATAGGTAATGCACATGCCTCACAGCCAGTTTGATCCCTGGGTCCGGCAGGGCCTCTCTGTATGAAATTTGCATATTCTTCCTGTGCATACGTGGGTTCTCTCTGGGCACTCTAGCCAATGTTAAACTGTCCACTGCTTTATATCTTTTCTAAAGGCTTTTAGAATTATTGGACCAGAGAAAAGTAAGGTATTTGACCAAACTCTAATATTTTACATATAGGGATTTTATATTTATTCCAAGATATGTCATACCTTTAGGTTTCCAAACAAAGGGTGCAGAGTCAAGGTGAGTAGCAAATGTGTGTTGGTTTAGAGGGATGGCTTCGCATTTGCTGCAATTAACTTTGTATCTAGAGAATTGACCAAATGTCTCTAGAAGTTCAAACAAATGTGGTGTTGACTGAGTTGGGTGTTAGCAAAAAGGCTGGCTTTAAACTCATAAGCAATCAAATTAATTTTCTGTTATATCAGGGTTATTGCAAATTGCACAGACAAGTGGCTCCAGTGCTAAAGTGAACATTGCTGGTGAAACTGGGCAACCCTGCCTTGTAGATCGTGATAGCTGTAAAGGGTGAGCTATTACACTGTATGTTTTAACATGTGACGTTGGTTTATGGTGTGATGCCCTGATTCAATTCATGCAATTATTCCAAAATTTTTTAAAATTTTATTCCAGCATTTTCAGCATTCAGCAATATTGCTACCATTACGCTAAAGAGTGGTCGCGATTGTCATAACATGAAGGAGTCTTCTCGTATTAGAGGCCCGTCTGCCTTTGATAAAGCCTGCTAGGTCCATATGTGTGAGTGATGGGATCACTTTCTCCAAGCACAATGCCAGGGTTTTGGCAAAGACAAATGTTATTGAACAGGCCTAATGGTCAATAATTACTCATTTGCATTGTCACCAAACAGACAGTTTTAAAAAGGAATATTTCTACACTGAAATGTACTGTGTATAGGCAAAGTTTACAGTTCATACAGAAACAGATTTTTAATTACAGTAAATAATGAAAATAAAAATCATTTAACTGTCAGGCAAAAGCAGGTAAAGATGGGTGAAAACATAAAAGTTGTAGTTTCTTACTAACCTGACACGCCAGATGGACAGTTTCATATTGGAAATATTTCACTAACCCATCTGGGAAGGAGTCGTTCGAAAATGTTTTCAGGGGCAGAACCTTCAAAAACAACAGCAGCTTGTGATTGGACGATCGTTTGGCTCTTACCCTCATCACAGACCAATCCACATCAAGCAACGCTGCTACGTATGACGTAGCATATGTAGCGGCTAACGGCTAACAACAGTTAACGGCCGTTAGCTGCTTCAGCTAACGGTTACTTCCTTTCCTTTCCCGAGGATCGAACTAACAATTCCAGAGGCAGTGACAGTGCCGCTGAGGCACAATGAGCACGGCTTACAACAACTAACAACAGTTAACGGCCGTTAGCCCTAGCAGCTAACTGTTATCTGCTAGGGCTAACGGCTAAAAACAGTTAGCCGCTACGGCCTTAGGCGTTAGCTTAAACCTCCTGAAGACTGTTTCACATTAAATTATACCACACAGATGTATCATTTAACACACATATGTGACATGAACCTCGCCAAAGACAATCCCTTCTGAGGAGAGCAGATATCGGCAAGTATCGCTGAGTAACCATGACAACCACAGACTAACCAGCATGTCCGTGGAATGATTTCCATGTTCTCTCCCAGTTTCCCAGCAGTGATCACCGGTCAGGAGAAGAGCAAAAACATGACTTCTCATAAGACAAGCTTCAAGTGACGTTCTTTCTTCCTCTTTTGAAGAATAAATTAAGTCCATTCATGATAAAAAAAAGCAGCCATTGTTTTCAAACATGCAGTCACTTCCTGTTGTCGTCACATCAGCTGCATCCATAGCTCCCACAGCTCCCGCCTCTCTTCCCTGATTGAGCCAATAAGATTCCAGCCGGAGTGAAGTCATTGGGCAATGGAGGCTGGATATGCATGATTTCAGAATCAGGCAGGTCCGTCTGCTCTGCAAGGCTAGTTTCTTACAAGACTTAAAAAGAATATGTGTATTTCATGTTAAAAAATGAAGCATATGATAAACAAGCTAATTATAACATTGAATAACCACTCTGGTTTTAGCATAAGCCAAACCTCTAACAAGGCAGATCGCCAGTTGGGGTTCAGGATTTTGTTTTGCCTTCAGGGGAAAAAAATAAAAAATCAGAATTCGAGAGTGACACAGACCACTCTCTGCTCTCACCTGGATACTTCTCTGTTTATAGAATGCAGAATTAATGAAAATTTACATTCAAGCTTTGAAGAGATTTTTAATTTAACTTTTGACCTAGAGTCTGTAAAAGCACATATCATGACTTGATCACTTGTAGCTCTCATCTTTTCCTACTCTACAGGACTCTGCTTGACCCTTGCCACTTTGGGCCAAGCACAATTGTTGTAGATTGGAGCTTGGCAAGATGAATCTGCCTGATCACACACACTGAACAGGCTGATCCATCTGCACTGCAAGGTTATGATGCATATGCCAGAGCATTCAATTGTTACTTGTACTTGTATGGTTTGGGAGTGACATGAGTGAAAATAAGGGGTCATAGTCCGCTTGCAAATATGAAAGAGCACCTCTAAATTATTATCTAAGAGGCTGTCAAGAGAGGGATTTACCAGAACACATGCCCTAATGATGGTGGTTTTAATGAATCTCATGACAATCTTTTTATTTTATTGTATCTCATCAGTCAAATCTTATCAAAATCATCCATCCACTATCTGAACAAACCATATCTCACTCAAATAGGTGCACATCCATATCAGATGTCTCAATAAAACTCCCATACAAGTTTGTCTTTCCTGCATTTCAGTGAAAATATGCTGTCTCATTTTGGGGTACATTTTTGCCTGCAGCTGTCTGCATCTCTGAGCTTACGGTCTGTCATTGATTGTCTTCCTCTCAAAAGGAGGAGAAGGATTCTGTTTGAGGAGGAGGAGGCTCAAAGTGACAGAAAAACACAACACCAATTCCCAAAACCTGTTGCACTTTGGAGTTCAAATTGCATGTGTCAAACCTGGAAAATCCCTTCCCCTCACAATATGTCACTTCACCTGTCAACTCCCTTGGGTGTCGGTTCATCAGTGATGAAAAAAAAAAAAAAAAAAAAAACTCCTGCAGAAGTGTTGGGAAGTGGCTTGTCAAAACCATCAAACTGTGGGAGGCATTTTCTGCTACAAAAATAACCCAAATCCTTTACCTTCTTCTCTCTGAGGGATAAATCTGTGCCAAACATAAAGTAAAGCCTGCATTTGAACTGGCAGCACACACACACACACACTGCAGAGCTGTTGTCAGGCTGGATTTATAAAGTTAGACAAGTTGAGCTCTGCAGCCAGCCAGTAGTTGTCATATAAGACAAGGTGACTGCTTGTTTGAGCTATTCCGATGCTGTTCACATGTTATTTTTATCATACACCCTTCTGTCATGTCCTGTTCCCTGTGTGTCTCATGCCTGTTCATGCATCCCCACTCAAGTGTGTTTGTTTCTGTGTGTAGATAACTGTCTCTCTGATGTCCCATCAACCCAAATAATCATCCCATAGTCATGCGTGAGATGCGATTTCCTTTAAACAATAGCAGGACAGCTCGCCTAGCTGACCCTTCAACCTCTCAGGCTGCGGCAGAACAAACACTCAGACGTGCGCACAAACAAACACACACACATCCTCACTCAGCTTTCATTAATTGAGACACATGCGCAGTTAAATACATACACGCAGCTCAGCCTCCGTCAGAGCAGTGCTGAGGACACAGTCCCTTCATGTCGCTGCTCAGTTTTATCCGCCTTCTAAGCAGACGTTAATAACCGGGGCCAACTGCATGTCACTGCTGCTGCTCTATGGTCTGAACCTTAACCATTGGAAAGTGGACAAGCTGCAGTCTAATTACCAATGATTTTCCTGCCAAGAGAAAAAAGGGCAGTGATTTTGAATGGCTTGGACTTGTCTTAAAACAGAAATGATTGTAATTTAGTTCAAAGTAAGGACTAAGGCAGTCTAGTTGGTCTATTTTAAGTGCCAATGGTGTTTTGGATGGCTCTGTGAGGCTAGCCAAACACAATCATATTTGGAAGATTTGGTGTGTTTACATGCAAAGTGATGTCAAGTTACTTTCATGGCTTGATAAGGGTCTTTGTACTGACAACTGTCTCAGCCCCAGCACCCATATAGGTACCCAAATAATGTGGCAGGGCAGTGGTGTGGCTTAGCAAGTCCAGATGTGCTGTGGAAATCTGTACAACCAAATAAATAGCTGATTTTCTCAGTCAGATCTTTAAGTGAGTTTATTTCCATAAACAATTATAAATCTTTCCATTAAAAAAAATCTCAATGAAAACATTGATGGTTTTACGTTAAACAGAATTGGGCTCTGCATTTTTCAAAACCCACAAATGAACATTTTTCCTATAAGGGATAATATAAATACATACCAGCACTGCATATCAAATAAAACCAAAATGTAGAACCTTTTGACTGATGGCTTGTGGAAAAAAATTGACAACTCCAAAAATATTTCTGTTGAATAATGTCTTTTAATCAAGGCAATCCGACATATAGTTACATTATGTTATGCATTTCAGAGGAGTTACTATCAGGTAGGTAACATATCACAATATGTTCAAATGTAACTTGTAATAAAACCTTTTTTTTTCTGGTGAGAAACAAACAAATGCACTTGTACATGTTTCATGAGTTTTACAAACTATGTAATCCGATATTATGATGTGTTAAAGAGGCTAACTTTTATATGGGAGCTAATATTGTGAGCCTTCAGATTTTGGATCAAAATAGCTGAGCCAAAAAAATACAGTAGGTATTTTGGTTTGTGCATGGAAGTACTCAATCATGTGGAGAAATGTTAGATTAAATGTGAAAGAGCATATAGGCCTATTAACTGCTGTGAAATAAACACTTGACTTAATGTTAAATGTCTTACAATGCCACTTACTGCCCGTTAATGAGAATTTATCTGTGCCTTGGAGACAATATTGCTTCTAGGAAAAAAATTGCAAAGTCTTAAGATACAGTTAAAAATAAAATACAACAAAAGAAAATGTAAGTGCAAAACAAAGTGATCACATGGCAATTCTGCTTTTAAATAAACAAAGATTAGCCTGATGGTTATTTGGGGTTTTACTGGACTCCAGGTCATTTTCAGGTTGCATATTGAGCCAAAGCGTACTTAAGTTTGGGAAAGGATGATCTTAAGTAAGAGTCATTCTGCAGCAATGGCCCTTGTGACCATTAAGCTTTGCAGGTTTTGATTTATTCATTGTACTTTCTGTACTTGTCTGACCTGAAAAGTTACTTTGATTAAAATTACTAAGTAATTTAGAAAGAAGGACTGTCTCTTTGGTTGAACCACTGTCTTGACATGGTGATTAACTACTCAAATCCACGTTACGCAGATTCAGTATTTACCCCTAATCAATTTACACTCTCTCTATTCTTGGATTAATTTAAAGAAAGCCATAAATGTTTGAACACAATTTGTGATGGGCTGAGCAGGTGCTCTTCGGTGGTGTGTCCATGAGACTAAAATAAACTTTTCATTAGATGTTAAAAGCTTCAATGCCATCTTTCCTCTTGTTAAAGATCCCTCCTCACTTTCCAATCATCCATTAAACACATTTAGGGTATTCATGTAGCCACTTTCAGCATGCAGCCATTACAGCTGAGCTCTTGAAGAAGAGTGTGTTCTGCTTAAAAGCAGGTGGATGAATGAATGGAAGCTCTCATAATTGAAGTCTGACTTGTATAGTTGTTCTCTGTGTTTTATGAAGCCACTCATGTAATGAAACATTTACAGTTATGTGCAGGTTGTTATTTGATGCATGTGAAACATCTTCCAGCCTCTTAGCATAGAAGCACTGAAAGCCCTAGACTATAAAAAAGCACTGGACAAAGTGATCTGGTGCAAATTACTGGGAGGAGGTTTTGAGTACAATACATAGCATCTGCCATGTCAAAAACAAACGCTGCCTTTAACTAACTTTCAGTCAACATGAGGAAAGACCAAGAGGTGGGACGACGCCATGTCAGCTTGAAATAGACCCTTACTGTACCTCACTGTGCTGTTGTGGCATTTGCTGGAAGCCAGACGTAGCAAAACTGGAAGTAAACATAAACTGCAACCACAGCATAGCAGGCAGCAGGGGAGTCTAACAGGGAAGTCTTTTTATCATACACAACTCCAGCTAATTTTAAAGATCAAACTCATTTAGATCAGCTCTGTAGTAAGAGCCAGTCATTCAGCTCTAACATATGACTCTGCATTTGGTATCACGTTGCTTTGTCAAATACATCAACAACACAAAAGGGAAAGACCCCTTGCAACTTTTTGTCTTAATCTGAGTTGCCATGTCTATCTAATTAACAACCTATAAAGTTTATTGGCTAAGTTGCACATCATTGTTGTATTTTATAGCATTTGTGACATAATGAAGGAGGAAAGCTGCTAAAGAGTACCGCTAGTCTCAGAGCTTGTAGAAACCATGCCACCATTTATTCACTTCACTGCACATGGCATACAGGAATACTCACAAGTGGAGGCTGTACATATGTAAATAAACCACAGGTCATTACTGAGGATGTATTTGCAATGCATGGCAACAATGCATTAACTTGAGTATGGTCAACTTGGTGCCCAAATGCCTAAAGTCAGTGTTAATATGTGATTGTTCACGTTAACAGGGTCTAAAAAAGGGGCATTCTGCTCTCATTCTTCAGTGTTAACTCTTTAATGGAAGTAAACTTCTTGCTCTCAGAGAGTACATGCACTGTTTGCTCTTCTTTTCTGCTACATACCTCATACTTTCAGAAAGATTCTTATAATTTTTAGCAGCTGACTAGGGATAAACAATATTATCTGAACAATATTGGTATCAGCAGATTTTTGCCTAAAAGCTGATTACTGGTATCATCAGATATTAATATTTTTGCCCAAATTTACAGCCAATATTTGCCCTTACAAATTTGTCATATTTTGGTGGAAATATTCGAAGAATGAACAAATTTACTACGATGGTTTACCACGTCAGCACTGAATGTCCTATTTTTTGATCAGAATTATAATCTATTAAAGAATTTTTTTTTTTTTTCTTCACATTCACTAATAGACCATCAGCATGACTGGAATCGGTACGTTTAGTGAAGCGGAGAATTTTTGCTCTTGACAGAAAATATTGATATTGGTATCAGCGATATATAATGACATATCCAAGATCAGCAAAAATCCAAAATCTTGCATCCTTACAGCTGACAAGTACAACTCAGAACAATTTGTTAGACACCATGGACAAACATGTCTGGAGGATTATTTTGCCTGCACTAAAAAATTGGCATTAAAAACATGAAATTGGTCTATTGTAGTACCAGTCCTGCCCTTAAAGATACATAATTAAACTAAAATAGAATAGTTCTGAAAAATTCCCTTGCCCATATATTCTTAAAGACATAAACTTTTCCACCTAAAATAATCTTTTGTACATGGCTCAAGTTCTTGATGCTGCCATGATTGTTTTCCTTGAAGCTATAGTGATGGCTGTTGTGTGACTGCTTGTGCTCCTGATTTGTTTGGACTCGCTTCTGTGGTTGGGCATGGCCCATCCTCATGCCCAAATGTTAATGGTCTGCCCCATTGCATTCGGAGCCAGGAGATGCTTTTTAGTGCCATTGATGAGAAATTAACTTTTAACTTCTACTTAATGTTGGACTAATGTATTGTTTGAGGACTATTTTTGTTGTTGGTTGGTTCATTTGTTTTTTTGTTGTTTTTTTGTGTGTGTTGTGCTCACTTACTATTCATTCTATATCAGGCCACCCAATGAAAAGCTTTTGAAACTTATGTGGTTTGTCCTTTTAATACGTCTATGTGTTTACTGAATTACCACCTACTTTCCTGGTGTATGAAATAAATGAATAAAAAAAAATTAAATTAAAAATGTGAACATATTCATTTATATTGATATGCAGGATTAGGTGCTCTTGAAGGATGAAGGTTAAGATTAAAAACAGGCAGAAGACTGTCCAGATTTAGAAAAACAAAATTCTTTGTGAAAAGACATTCCTACAGGAAACACCAGAGCCACTCAGATGCAGTTAAAACCCTTTAATTTAGCAGGGATACATCAATGCGTTTTGACTCATCCGATTTTTCATCAGGACATGATTAACAACCAGTTACAGGATTTTAAACTCCACTGAGTGCCTCAGATTTTTCCTGTAAGACTGTGTTTTTACAAAGAATGTTTGTCTCATTAAATCTGGACAGTCTTCTGCTGTTTTAAAACCTGACTGAAAAATGAATTAAATTGTAACATAAGACACTGCTCTGCAGTCCTTTAACTGCTGCTTTTTGAGGTTTTGAGGAAGATTACCTAAAAAGTTTTGAATGGATTTTAATTAAATCATCAAGGCATGTTGGTCATGGCACAAGACAAAACTGATTTTATTTTGGTGGTGATCCAAACACAGCAGCGGATACAGGAATTTCTTCAAACATATGTTAACATCCTGTGCTAGGGCAGTTCACCACACTTGTGTTGTTCATGTTTTTTTTCAAGCAATTTTCCCAGTAATCTCTCATCACTTAATTGACACTGATGTTAATATCCTATGAGTAAGACCGAGACCTTATCTCAGAAAATACAGCCTACCTTTCTCTTGATTTTCTGTCTTTTACAAAGAGGGGGAAACATTTTGTTTTCCTCTGTGTCCAAACAATTAATTACAAATTTTAGTGTCTTTCTTTTTCTTTCAAAATGAATTGCTAAAATAACTAAGATATATCAATTTCCAAAAATACAGGGGTACACAATAACGTATATTTCAGGAGTGCTATGAGATAAAACATTAGAGGTTCTAGCCTACCTAAAATGGTCTACAATCACCTATGAAGACAAATACAGATTTTCCCAGCTGACAGCCCTTTAACACTACCACTGCTGCACGACTCGCCTCTAAAAAGCCAAGGTTGCTTGATGGAGTGAAGTAATCCCAGGAGTGGAAAACCCATCATCCACCATTCAGCCCAAGTGCACATGAGGAGCTGCAGACAGAAGCTGCAACGCTCTAGAAACATGTTCTTAGGACCCATTGTGGGAAATGATGGCTCAGACTGGTGTGCTATCATGCCTCTGTTGCTTCTGCCATGTGTGACCTGTCTGACAGGAATTAATAAGATAGTCACCGAGCTGAGGGGAGCAATATGCTGGATCTACAGAGACCGATCATATGGCACATCAAGCAGCCAAGTAGCAGTGAAGAGCCCCCTCAATCAAACACTCATTCCACCTTCGCAGATAGGCTAAGTGAATGATCGCTGCAGAGAATCAGTGTTTTTCAAGGTCAACTAGACACTAAACTGTCAGGACAATTAGACAAGTAGATGCTCTCAAGAAACAACGAGGAGTATGGGCTATTAGGGCCAGGAAGGAGGTTGCTGCTGTAACACTGCAAATCTCTCTGTGTGGGACCAATAAGGGTTTATTTTATTCCGTTCTGAAAGAATGAGATGGGGAAGATATTTTTTCATTGCTCACTTGTACCAAGATGTCACCATAACAAAAAAACAGAAAAAATAAATCTTAAGAAAAAAGTTTATGATTAACCATTCAAAAATCGCTTAAATATTTTCAGCTTTGTAGTTTGTATTTTTTCCCATAAAATATCAACATTATTTGTAATGTAAGTGCACATTCAAATATGAAAATAAAATCTGCTCACGTTCTTTAAATTAATTAGCTAATTTTCTCAAAGTAGGACATGTTTTTTTGTTTACTTTTATATAGAATAAATGGAAAATCTGCCCTAATCTGATCCCACAGAGACACTGTGTCCAACAGATCAGAATTTACTTTGTGTCTGTGCAACTGTGAAGCTTTTTGGTAAGTGCATTGCATTTACATGGTAAATGCCATGCTGGCTTCACTGAACAATCTGTATTAGGACCTTGATTTTGGTTATGAAGGGAAAAATTCATAAAAACAGAGCTTTTTCCCCCTCCAAAAACTTGTTAGCAAACTATGTCATTTGTTGAGAGACACAGAAAAGGATTTTGGACACTATAGGGATACCTATACAGTAGGCCTAATTCTGATCATCTTGTTACTTCAGTAAGTAAAAAGGTAAAAAAATAAAAAGCAAGAAAAAAAACAAGATTTGCAAGACTGAGGAAAATGTTAAAGTGAAATGAGAAACTGTCATAAAAAAGGGTGAAACATGAAAATTGTGCTGAAAAACAGTTTTTAGAATAAAAACAACTTTTATGCATTTTATTGGACATTTTGACTTTTCTCTCACAATTGGACATTTTTCCCCTTCAAAGTGCATGGGGAGGAAAAAAATGTAGAAGATAATGAATCCTTCTCTATTTTTTCCTTGCATGTCTGACCTTATAGCTCCTCCGTAGGAAAAGCATTTGAACAGGCTTCATAAACAGAAGATAAAGTAACCTCCCTCTATCCCTCTGTAGGAATTAGGGCACGACAAGTGAAGGAGGCAAGGGTGGAGAACTTCATATTGGGACGCAGCCCAAAGTCAGACCTGCACTCTGAACGCCTCGGCTGCATCTTCACGGTGCAGAACCGTGCAGGGATGTTGTCGACTATCCGCTTCAGTCTGCTGCCAGTGATCAAACTGTACCTGCTTGGTCTAAAGACCCTGCTGGTTCAGCTTTTCAGTAGACGTTTCAGTTTGCCAGGTGGGTTCAACGTCCTGAGAGCTGCTGTCAGCTTGCTTTGTAGCGCTTAAAGTTAGCGGTACAACATACCTTGTGATGTGGACTTGGATGTTGGTGTCATTTAGCGTCATATAACATTATTAAGCCCTACATTGAAAGAGCAGTCCGGAGGCTCACAGATTTGTGCTCTATAGAGCAAGACCGTCAGCGCTAGCTTGTAATGTAGCTAGGTAAGCTACATAAGAGAAGTTTGGAGGGGGAGACATGATTAAACTGGAGTAATGGTGTATGAAAAATACAGCCGATACCAGCGGAACAGTCTGACGATCCGTCTTTTGGTCAATTTTGTATCCCTTTAGCGTCTAAATACGACACATGTTAATGGAAACTTAAATTTGTATTTTTCACAGCGTAGTTTGGTCTGAGGGTGGAATGGTCACATGGGAACTACTTGGTATCTCGGCAGACGTTTTTAAGAACTGACTGAATGGGCAGAGAGTGCCAAAGAGCATCACTTGTTGAATGGAGAGAGCAATTGGAGTTTGTCAGACATTTTTATTTAATCAGTTTTCACCACTCCAGCTGTTTAATTATATTATCAACAGAATTCCATCTAAACATTGTAGTATTTTGTATCAGTGTTGTGTAGCCTGGCTGTAGATGATAACATTTATTTAAAAAGTGGCTATTCCAACATTGAAGCAAATTTAATGAATTACTAAGATAAAATATCAATGAAGATATTGTGATTAATTCTCTATGAATATGTTTCATCATCACAGCTCCAGCATAAACATTTCCAGCTAACAGATCATGTAAAACAGACACATGATATGATATCCCTTTCATGTCTAGTTCGGAGGTGGGCAACTGACAACCGGGGGCCCCTTGCGACCTTCCTCCTCCTTCAATGTGGCCTGTCAATTAATTTGAATGCATATAAATGAACAACAAAACATTACAAATAGCAATTTTCCCAAGGAAGTACTGTTATATTTGGCTTTAATTGCTTCTGTAAAACCCAATTTGTGCTTTTCTTGATGCATTTGTCAAAATACAAAAGAAAACTGTTAGTAAGACATACTTTTAAAAACCACTAAATACTCTGAAAGAAGAGTGTCTCTGTCAGCCTTCAACAATTTGGCCTTCTGGGACAGAGGATTTATTACTGTGGCCCTTTTGGTTACTTAAGTCGCCCATCCCTGGCCTAGTTTATTACATTACAGAGCCCATTTTGCTGTAATGCAGTTTTGACCCTCTGACTTAGTTTCTGACATTTTGTTTAATTATAACAGTCCTTTTTTTTTTTCCAAATTAGACCTGTGTTCTGTTATGGGACATTTCAGTCTATGCATCATCCTCACCCACCAAAAATAATTACATTGTATTGTGTTACACAGGATCATACAGTGATGATTGTAGGAAAATATGAAATGAAAACATTGAAACTAACATTTCTATGGACTATATAGACTAGATCTATAGACAGTAACAAACGGTTGTTGTGCAGACCCCCATGGCCTAGGAACATGCCTTCTAATGTCTTTGAAACATCAAGCCACCTCCTAATCAAATGACATTCTCCCTGATATCTGTGTGTCCTTTTCTGCCTCTGCCAGTGATGCCGAGACAAGATGGCAAGGTTGCCATAGTGACAGGAGGAGCTAGGGGAATCGGCTATGAGGTAGTCCGCCACATGGCCAGACTGGGGGCGCATGTTATCATAGGTACAGTAACAAACACCACAACACTGACACACAAACAGCACTCAGGGTAACAGATGCAACCTTTGGACAGGATGAATACACGTGTACGCTACTGAGAGGTCAACTTCCATCTGTTTTCACTCATATTTATCACAGCTATTAACACAACATTAATGAATGTATGAATTTCGATAAAAAAAATCTCTATATTTGTTGTGATATACAAACGAGTGTTAAAAATGTAAATAGGAGCAGCAAGAGTAAAACAAAAATATGGAAAATCCACAAACTGGAGGACCCATTGTGGGAAATGATAGCCTTTTAAAGAGACTTGACAGATCCAACAAAATTTCAGATGTGATCCTTTTAAAATTTATGAACTAAGAAATGAATAATCTGTAGAAAGAAATAAACCTGTCTATGGCAACAAACATGCCAAATCAGTTTGTCTGAATACTTCCATGCAGATGTGAAAGTGAAGGCAGATCTGATGTGCGTTTCTGTGTCACAGATGATGATGGTGCACTGATAAACAGGCTCAGATTAGTCTGTCAGTTTGTGCTGCAGTCATACAGAGATTTGAATGCACGTCATGCTGCACAGACGATGGCTTAATCTAAGGATCTAATGTTTAGTAACTTGCATAAGAGAGGGACTGATTGACTAATTTAATAACCACAACTAGAGCAAAAAGCCACAATTTAGTCTCATTCAATTATGGCAAAATCAGAGTCACAACAATTTACTTGATATTAAGACAATTGAACGTTATCACCCATTAACAGAATCACCATAATATTAATTTTTACAACCAATCTCTGATGATATTAATAATCTGATCATTTGAGAAAAAATGGCAAAAATAATATTCAAAATTAATGTTGTAAAAAAACTAAAATTATAAATTAAAGCTTTAATACAGCATGCAGCAGGGTAATCATTTATCGCTTTTTTATGACCCTTTCTGGTCAAAGTTGTTAATCAAATCAGAACTAAATTTATTGTTGTGTACTAGTAATAAGTAATAAAATGCTTTTTTCAAAACTAAATCACCACCCACAGATCCAGTTTGTTTAAAATAATGTTTCAATGAAAAATAAATGACATACAGAACTTAAAAATACTTGGCAGACCTGATAGACACCCTCAGATGTAAACCAAGAGCCTCTGATTTATTGAAAAGGTATTGGTTGACTTGTTTATAGCCTCCTGTTGTTTCACAACAGACACTGAAATTGTGATTTTTTTTATTCCTTCTAGCAAAGGACCTCTTTCACAATTTCAAATTGTATTTTATATATATATACCATCATTTTTTTTTTCAAAATATCTGCAATTGTATGAAAATATCTTGACAGTGTAGCTTGGGAAAGATTAGTAAGCATGGTCATTTGATTCCATGAAAGGTTTGATAAATAAAAAACAAATATGTCACGTAGAGCTCGTAGTGAATGGCAGAAGCTTGAAGCATCTGATATCTCGTTCCCTCATGTGGATCTGGAATACCTTGAGATCATAACATGCGGTACATACCAAATCAAACAGTCCCCTGGCTACATTGCTGAGCATCAAAAAAATGATGGTGACTATGAGATTTGGGTTTACCAGCATGATGCTGATCTCATTAGGGGACAGATTCATTCTCGTCACAGATCTCAAATAAAATACAATGTTTGGATTCAATTTGACAAGAAAGCATCAGATGATCCTGTGAAGGCATATTATTGTCTCTGTCCTGCTGGGAAGAGAACCTCTGGCATGTGTGCACATGTTGCATCTGTAATCTATTATTTGGGATATTATAAACATTTTCAAAATCAGAAACCCCTCCAACCATACACAAGCAAATTCAAAGACTCCATTCTATGAAATAACCAGCCAATCATACATCTTATGGATTTCTCAGATCCCCTTTCCCTCACTATAGTTCCAGTCTACAAATTAAAATTGTCCAAGCCGTTGCTATGCAAAAAGACACGAAGGCCATAAAACAGATTACATGTATATATAAGTACTAGAAACAGAAATTGACAGAAGTGATGTTTATGTATTGTTGTCATTGTAGATATATACAATCTGATTACAACAATCCAAAACTGCATCGGTTTTTACTTGTATCAATGGCTCATTATTATCTCATCACAAAGGCATAATATACAGGCCCTTTGTGGCTGTTCAATATTAAAATGAATAACATTTCATGTGAAATGTTTGTTTTGAATCTAGCATTCAAATTCTAAAAGAAATCATACTTAAAGGATGAATTCTGAACAAATCTTTAAAGGTTCCCTGATATACAAGATATGGAACAGTATCCTGATTCTTCCACAGTAACCCAACCTGTTAATTGAACAACTTTACCGGTCTCAGAATTTGATGATTTTTTTCCCACTTTGAGAATATATATGTGGCCAAATAATTTGTAAGTATTTTAGGTGTACAGCAACTGTAAGTTGGTCAGACACATCTCCAAAGAATTGAATTTGTTGAAAAAATCATGAAAAAAAACTACTTTTTTTTCCAGTTAAAATTCAATAACTTCTTTCAATTGTAATACTTAGCTTTACATTTGATTTCAAAAGATGCACCAGACTTCAGTGAAGGTGATTTGACCCAATTTGATGATTTATTATTTGTGTTTGAGTAAGTTTTGGGGTAAAGTGTGCACCCTGGCTCACACCTATGGCAGTGATCATAAAATAGGTCATAGTACAGGCCCTGGATGACTTTTGGATTTTCTAAAGGTATATTCTTGGGAGTCTCTGGGTGTACTACAAATACCACACAATAAACAAAAAATTGGGCTGTGGGCAAAATTACATGTATTGTGAAAGAGGTCCTTTACCATATTGTCTTCTTAAAGACAGCTGGCTGAATCACCAACCCAAACCAAAACTGTCAAACAAATTGACAATACACACTGAGATATCAGAAAAAGTGAACTGTGAAAAGCTTTCCTCTCACAGAGGAAGCAGTGGTTTTAACTTAGGTATGGTGATTAAGATGCTGTTACAAGAGTCAACAAATGTATTTGGTGCTTGCACAATGCTTGAAAAGTACCAATTTTTTTAAAGCTGTAAAATCCCAGGGTAAAATGTGTGATTCATTTCGGTCATGTTAGTGAGAAAGAAGTAACCACACATTGATCGCACAATGATTATTTTTTTATTTGGTGAAATAAAGTTTACGAAACCACAGCCACACCAGGGGGTTTGCAGATCCTGAAAAAGATTTAAGATCATTAATAGGATAAACAAATCTTAATTTTACTCGTTAGAGATCGTAAATGCCCTACTGTGCATTCATTGACGTTTTTGTAAAGGCTTTAACATTTTGAGCACTGTGAAAAATATATTGATGAATGACAACTTTTACCTAAGGGGAAAATATAAATATCTGTTAATAATAACCAAAAAAGTACCTTATCAGAGATTAAACAAACATAACACAGCGCTCTGCATGGTACTTAATCAGTAGTATTTTGTTTTCAGCAAATTTATAATTGAAATTTGAACTTGGTGTATTTCCCATCCCTAAAATTCAGCACACTTGTCTTTTTAAGGATCAAACTGCCTCACTTTCAAGTCACATCATCTAACTTTTTCACCTATGGTTTCAAACCTGAATAGCACACTAGCTTTTTACCTGAAGAATTACCATAATCATCTGCTTTTAGGGTTCAGTAACTATCAGGGCGCTTCTGTCTGTGATATCTGCTTAAGTTGGCATGCTTGAAACCTCGCTAGAGGTGATATGAAAACTGTGCTGGATACTAGGTTCAATCCCTGTTTGAGATTTAAAGTCACTCAGAAGAGTCGTGACAAGTCAATAACATGTATATACCCCATAAGGCAGCAGGCCGCACACATGCATGAGAAATATGAAGGCTTCAGAGCATCCGTTTATACACCAGCCCATGCTGTCACGGTTCGATAAAAATCTAAACTATGACCATAGTGATGGAAAAAGACGATGACAGATGAAGCAAAGCTGATGAAGCCTGTATACAGTGGAATCCCCTGGATGTTTCTTCTTTAAAGCCTGTCACTGTCAGAGATCCTCTCTTTGCATCAGACGGTCAACAGCATGTTCAGATGCTTCTTGCCATCCTGCTGATCAGACTGAAGGTTTGGAAGAACATCAAAACGATTTGTTTTCATCTTGAGAAAATGTGTGTGATGCTCCGCTGTGAGCTGATGTAAAGACTTCTTAAGCTCAGTTGGTAAAAGGCTGTTGTAGAGTGTGTTTTAAATGCAAATTTGGGATTAGGAGAGGCTTCTTTGCATAAAACAAGATAGTGTATTTTTTCATCAAATATTTATTAATATTCTTTTTTTGGAAGATGAATGCAGAAGGGCCCAGTTTTGAAGGGGAATTGCCTAAAAGGCTTCATACCCACATTTGCATAAAAGGGCTGTTTGTTGTCCATTTACTGAACTTACCTTTTCTTCATATATGCTGTACACTATCTATCTATCTATCTATTTATCTAGACTATACCTGATTGTCTGTCCATCCTTGTTTAGGTGCTATATCACTGTGATACACTGCATGCTTCAGCTCACTCACTCTTTCTGTATCCCTTGAGCTTCTTGCTTAAACATGTTGATCCCACACCTCTGATGTTGACCCGTCTTTCTCTTTAAAACTCACACAGCTCATACTCTATGAGTGATTCATGGTGTAAGCTCCCTCATGTGGTTGATTCTTCAGACTGAAGCCTCTCCGCAGAAGCTAAATATTTTATACACATTGATGAATTTGTGAAGTAACAGCTTCTGTTTCAAAGTAGTCTGTTTTTCTCAGTCATGAAGGTTGTTGATGCTCATTCTGGAGTAGTTTTCTGTGCACACTAAGGATAAAGGCAGCTTCTTGTTTAAGAGAAAACATAGTGGAGATTTTGCTTCAAATAATCAGTGTTAATTTTGCTGACTGATTATTTCCATCATAGTTTTCATCAACATCTTTTTTTCCCCTGACAAAAACTAGACTGTAAGTAAAAAAAAACAAGTGCACATGGACTAAAACTAAAACTCAATTAACGGACATTTTCATCAACAGATAAAAACTAGACTTAAATGTCTGACAGAGACTTAATCCAATCAGACCTAATTTCGTTATGTAGAAAGCAGGGACAAGTTAGGATATGTCCTATCACAGCTGCTTTGGTTGTGTGGAAAGGTTGGATGAGTTAAGAGGGACATCCAATCACAACTGCCTTAACTTCATGGTGGTGGGATCCAAGTGTAAAACATGACTTCAGAAATTCAAGGAAACATAAAAAATGCCTTACACTTTACACTTCATATTTTAGTCGACTAAATTTACAGTAGAGTTCGTCAACTAAAACTAGACTAAATTAGAACAATTTAGATGACTAAATTATGACTAAAACTGAAAGATATTGTAGGCAAAGGACTATAACTAAACTACTATAACTGAAACTAAATTAAAAAGTGCTGTCAAAATTAACACTGCAAATAACCCTGTGCAGCAGTCACTTTCAGTATTGATTGAACATGTATGCACAAGTGTTAGTTACAGTCTGCTCAGACCTGTGGGTGATCTGAAGGAATGATTGATTAAAATGAACAGATATATTTGTAACCCAGTAATCATTGATGGAACTCGTGCGACTCCTGATTTTGTCTTTTTGGCGTAAAAATGACTCAGCTTGGAGAGTCCGATCTGTCATCTGGACGGTCAAAGGTTCAGTCTCATCTGCCGCAGTCACATGCTGATTTGTCCTTGGGCAAGACACGTAACCCCAGACTGCGTCATCAGTGGTGTGTACATGGATATGAAAGAGCATGAATGCGATCAGCTTGTACAGATTGACAACTTCATAGAGGTTTGAACCATCAGTAAACATGTGGTTTGAATGGGTGTAAAAAGGTGAACGTGACCTGTGACGTAAAGTCACTTCCATAACTATCAATCTAACATTACTTTGGTTTCTGTGATTCTTCTGTGGTTCTTATTTGAGACTTCAGTTTTGCATCTACTTGCCAAGGGCTGCTTTATTTAATCCAGCAATTCATCAGAATCAGATTTTAAAGGCCTTGAAATAAAATATAGACAGTGGCAGACCTACCAATAATTTTAAGTAGAGTGTTAAGAATGCAGAACAATACATCAGTGGTAATGTCTAACTTGATTCTCTAATGGCACTGCGAGTATCTTAAAAGTCTTGGACGGATCATACCAGTCAGAGTGGTAAATGGTCCTGTCTCATGGAAAAAGAGAAAAAAAACAATTAGACTGATGGATAAATATCATGACCTCCTGATTCTTGGAACAATGTTAATAAAATATGCTCAAAACGTTCATGTTATAATGCTATTATGTCAGACCAAGAAATTTCCTGGAAGTTCTATATTAAATTTGCAAAAACTTAAAAATAATATACATGTAACATATGCATGGGCAAATGAAAAACTGACACATGAATTGTGCCCACATCTGGATGAAAAACTTCTGTACTTTGATACTGCACAATAGGATGGGCTTTAAACCACATAATGTCCATTATTTTTTCTGGTCATTTGTGCCAAAAATGCCATACAAACATCATTACAAAAGAACAAAAAAGGAAATAATTGGTCATATTTTTAACCTAGAGCGGCAGAGAGAGACTGAGCAGGCAGATGACCAAGTAAACAGAGGAAGCACTCATCAGTAGGGCCCTATAAAACCTGCAATCACGGAATCGCGGATGGAATCACGGAATTGGACATTAAACGTGGATCTTAAGAAAAACAGAATATCACAGACATGGCCGATATTTTACATAAAAACGTTCCTTAAAAGGAACATGTCTCTCAGGAAAATACTCTGAGGGGGTCTCTAAAGCCACTTTCCTACTAAAATTAGCGTGTAAACTCGTTTTTTTAAACACGGGTAAACCTGCTAACAATCGGCAAGTGACTCCTTTCCCACTGCCAGCAGACGAGCTGCGTGGCTTTTTTTTTTTCCTCTGGTGCGTCAAGCTGATGTGATCACTTTGATGACATCATCAATGCTCCGAAACATGGCCAGGTAAACAATGGAAAGGTTCACACCAAAGTGATCTGCGCGTCCTCGGCCTCCAGCTGCCATTCATTTTCAGTGATTGCTGGCATCGAGGGGGGATTGAGGCAAATGAGCGGCGCAATGTGAGCGACTCAAACGTCCTCGAGTGGCGTCTAAGTTGGCAAAGAAGCTACGAAACTCCCAGCTAACTCCAAGGTACAGGGGAGTCAGGTGATCAAATGTTCTGCAAATTTTGTTGACATACTGTCGACTGGACACATAAAGGTACGTGTGAGGACCACCTGAAGATTGAGTGATTATATTTCATTACTTTATACTGTGTCTCAGGGTTAAACTAGTGTAAAATACTTAAAACCAAATTCTCAAAAAATTACAACGGAAAAAAGCGCAATATAGGAAAAACTAAAACGGAATTTGGGAAAAAAATGACAGATTTTTACAGGGCCCTACATCATTGTTGAGCAAGTTACGCAAATCTGTTAGTTGAAATAAAGTGACACAGAGAAAAAGGGGTGTTACTCTTTATTGTTTCACAGAGGTTACTCTTGAAGGAATTTGGATTTTTTTTATCAAGAGAAGGAGAAGGATTTTTTTTTATTCTTTCTCAAGTAGTGCTTTTTCTTTACTGCTGTTTTTTTACCCTGCCTCTAGTCCTCAGTTTTATTCACCGGTCTGTAATTACAGTTCAGTGTGTCTCCTTAAGAATTAAAATAGCGCAGTATATTTTTAACACTGAATTCTGTTGCAGACAGAGAGACAGTGATGTCTCGTTGTCCTTAATGGTTTTCCTTAAGTGAACTGTTTCCTTCTGTGAAACCAGTTTTCTTCATTTGATTTAGGACATGTTTTGGAAGAGGCATTTTACAGTTTATATCTAAATTTTCCCCGAGCACTGCTCCGTGACTTACAACTGAGCTAACTGCTATTAGTATCTCCCAAAATGTTCTCTCATGGTGCGGGTCCTGCTGCTCCCAACAATGCAAATGGATAAACTGCTGTGTAGTGCATGTTTGTGGTCTAATGCTGATGAGATATCTACTGATCCCATTATGTAAATGAACTGAGTCCTACTGTTTGGTCTAATTTATGATAAGCTCAGTTGCCCAGATGAAAAAGCTTACCATACACCTTAGAGGTGTGCAAAGAAATCATTTTGCATTTGAATGAAATTGTATTACTAAAATATTCAGAATCTATTCAAAACATCCATAAATCAGTTTTGGACACTTCATTGAAAAACTTCGTACTGCAGTGCATCTAAGTTGTTGTAAATAAGCTGATTCAGACATTACAACGACATGACCGGTGTATGTCCTCGACACATTTAAATTATTATTTTTTTAATATCCAGCCTCTGAGTGCACTGCAGGCAGAAGCAGATGCTGCAATTAACACCTTCTAAATCGTAAATCAGTTGGAATTGAAAATGGATTTGAATCAGATTGTGACCCCTAGAACTGAATCACATCATAACCTATGGAAAGATTCCCACTCCTAATACGCCAGTTCAATGAAGAGTACAGTGGTCCCCCCTCCATTGCTGTCCAAAAGTACCGACACTCTGATTGGCTGAATTGGTACGTATGGGCATTATATTGTGAGGTGCGAGATTTAAACCCATAAACAATGTTGCAGAATGCCGCGAAATGGCGAAAATATATGCAATAATAAAATTAACAGAAAATAACGCGAAATACCGGGACCGCGAAAACTGAACCACAGTATCACAGGGTTTTACTGTAATTATATTTTCAGGCTATCATGATCAGGCTGTTTGCACAAAAAAATGACCATTGCAGATCCTTTGGTAAACATTCGCTGACTAATAATAAAACAGTGGGTGTGGACAGTGGCCCCGCTAAGAGTAGTCCTGTATGTATGAATCGTGCATACAGGACTACTCTTAGCAAGCATGTGTTCACATACAACTGACTAGTTGCTTGTTTAATTGTTAACCTGGCCTAGACAAGAAGAGGATCCATAGTTTCCAGACATATGAATACAAAATACTAAAATGCAAAAATGTACCTTGGTGAGCTGCATGTGTAGACAAAACAGCAAGGTTTTACACACTGACTGTATCTTAAAAACTTCCTGCTAGCCCCATAATATTGCTCCCCTCTCTCATCTTTCTTTTGACTTATTGACAAACTGCAGGAAAACTTGCTGATGTGAGGATCAGTTCTGTTTTGTTGGTGAACATTTTTCAAAAATTTCTGTTGTGAGAATGGAAATGGGGAAAGAGTCATCAATCCATGAGGTGCACATGTATTTAGGCTGTGAGAGAGCTGAGAGAACCAATTCACACAGAGGGGAACATGCAAACTTCACACAGAAAAGCCCTGTCTGATATGGATTATAACCAGGAACCTTCTTGCTGTGAGGCAACAGGGCTACTGCTTGTACTACTGCTTTTGTTATTGCTACTTTAGAGTCTGGCTGAAATGGTTTAAAATATTTCACACTGTTTACCAAGCTTACAAGATCAAAAATAACCTTGAAACACAGCAAAAAGGGCAAATGGATTAAAGAGGTACATGAGGTGCAGAGGTTTGATGTTGTACATTTAAATGAGATTGTTTCCCCAGCAAGACATGCAGCTAAAGATGGTGAATACTGATATTGCCCTTTTTTTAAAGCTACTCAGATAGCATGAGACATCTGAGGCTAAAAATTGTTTCTTCGCAGCCACTCTCCTTCACTGTAGGATCCAAACACCTCCAAGGTGCCGTGCACAGAACATCAACATGTTTTCACGCTCAGCTTCCAGGGTGAGGCTGCATTTCTATTCAGCTCACAAGCTTTAAAACTTTGAGGAAAACTCTGCTTTATTTGTTCAGTGTGTGTATACTGAGGAGTCAGTGTCAGGTTATCCTTGGAAACAGTCCCTACTGAATGTAAATGAGACTTAAGCCCTTCATGTAATTGCATAAATCAAACTGATAAATGAAGTTGATGGATGTGTTTGCTGTTTTCCAGAGTAATACTTTATATCTAAAGAGGGGACCACTGAAGAATGTCTCCATGAAAAATCCTTACCTTTCAAGAAAAAACATTTAAGATAATGCAGATCTCTGTTTGCTGAAGGAAACAGTACGCATTTCAGGATAAGTAGAAGCATGGTGCTTGTGTTGGAGAGATCTTTGTTTGAGCCACAGGTTTGCATAAAAACTGTGCCTTCTTAACAATTATTTTATGAAAATATAACAAAAAAAACTGTTAATTAATGTTTGGAAAAAAACAGTATTTCCAGTTGTGAAAATACAGCATATAGATGGAAAAAGTTTTTTTAAAAGAAATGTACAGTATGATTTTTTTAATCATAAGTCTAGGTGTATTAAGCCTGATGCTATTGTACTGGCCTGCAAAACATTTATTATTCAGTCACCAGTATTTTCTGCCAAGGAGTGGATATCTGCATCACTGCCATCACCACTTAACACACACTAACTGTATTTGTGCTCCCACAAGGCTATAGGCACTCACACATCTATAGCTCACAGCTTTGAACTACCAGCTAAGTAAACTTGTAAATAAAAGTAGTTTGACGGACTGTTTTCTGGACACAGGCAGCACAGCTCCAGTCCTGTCTTTGGCAGGTTTCTGCCTGACTCTTAAAGAGCAGAGCAAAGCAGACACACACCTTCAGTGAGCTTACTTACTTTGCTGTCTTGCATCACAGATTTTTGTCTGAGATAAATCAATATTTGACTTATTTCATTGCTAAAATAGCCCAAACAGATGCTCAAAGCTGTGTTTAAACCCATGACTTGTGTAGAAAACACAGCTCTGAGCATTTGCCAGTAACTGTAGTCTGTAAAGCTCTGTCGGCAGTGAACATGGACAAGGTTTTGACATTAACAGTCCTTACTTTTCATAAATGTCAAGTGCTACTATATCCAACTGCCAAACCAGGAAATTGTGTAAGACGTAGCAGCATAACACATCTCAGAAGAGAAACAAACCACAGTTACAGCTGCAACATTGAGAACTGAACTCACAAAGACTTACAAAGAATCTCCATGTGAGTCAATATAGAAACATGATTAGAGACTGAAAATGCAATCAAATATATTATCACTCTAAATGTAGTATTGCAGTATTATAACAGTGACACAAAGAGAAAACAAACAAACAACAACCATTATTTGATGTTTAGGTCATATCTCCCAGCACAGCTTTACACTTAAATGAACATGGCCATAACGGCCATCAATTATGATCCATAACAACAATTGTCACAAAAAACGAGGCTCTTTGGTGAATCAGCTTTCATTGAGAAAAAAAAAAAAAAGTCCCTCACCTTGGAAACAAAACAAGATTTTCTGTTTTCTTTCTGCTCTTTGGACATGATATATTCATATCAAGTCAATTTGGTATTCAAATGTCTAATAAGATTTTCTGTCTCCTGTTTCTTAATCAGTGCCAGTCTAAAAACATTTCATAAAATCATGAATGAAGGCCAGTCCCAGTGACTGAAACAGCCTTTGATAACTGAATGCATTACTTAATTACTTTACTCTGAGAGCACCATTAAATCAGCTTTATGTAACACATTTTGATATGTAGGGATTGATGAATTTTCCTCAAAGTGAAATTTTCTTTGTTCGAGGCTACAGCAGATGAAAGAGTCTCTGAAGGCCAAATGTGAAATTTATAACTGGACAGTCAGTTAATTTGATGTCAGTGGGGAATTTCTTTTTTCTTAAACAAAGAAAGTATACAGATCTATTTCTGACCCTGTATTTCTTTTAATTGTGTTATTTCTTTTCCATTTGGTAACAAAAACCCAATCTTACACTGGGTTGAAAAGGTATTTGTGACAGTATACATTCACTCTGCAATAAGGATTTGAAACTCCTGGATAAACCTGAGGCACACTAGAGAATAACTCCCCATCTGTTTGTGTTTTTTAGCCCATAAAAACGTAAGAAAACACCAAATGCATCCAAATCCATCAGTCTGCTGTACTCAATCTGAATAACAAGCTGGCAGCTTCAGGCTATATGCATTCCCTGATCATACAGTTATAGATAGCAGAACATTAATCCTAGAACCTGTCATACAGTTTATTTTGTGGCAATAAGCATGTTCATGCAGTAACACACACGATCAGCCTCCTCCCAAGTGACCTGTGTCACATTATTCTCCCCCTAAAACAAACGTACTACAACTTTACACAAATGAAATTTTAATGCTTTCGCAGTGGTTTTAGGAAATCCCTGTGAACTCTTCTTTCATCTCGTTTTGAATGTGCAGTCAAGGCACACATGTTAAAAATTATGGCATGCAGAAACCGATAAAGTCATAGGTCATTGTATGAGAACATGAGCTTCAAAGCCCTGCCAGCTGAATGTCATAAGAGATATAATGTCTGCATTTTCCCCTGATAAGAGTTGAACTATGATGAGCGCACCATGTCTGACATAGTTCTTGCTGGCTGAGCACACAGGTGATGCAGAGAGCCCTCCTATCCTCACCAAAAGCAGGTCATACTGGAATGTTAACAACTATAATGGACAACACACTGATTCTACTAACCATAGATACCTCTTGCTCCCACATTGATGTAAAGTATGGGCACTGCTACTCCTTTGAACATCTTATTTTAATTAAAAGAAAATAAAGCCTGACAGATAGCTCAGTGGGTGAGTCATAAGCAAGCTGCACCTTATGATTTCAAACATTAAACCTTTTTCTGATCCCCTTAGTTCCTTACATTTACTTTTTTTGTTCCTTAGTGAGTTGTTTATCTCAGTGGTAAAGCTAATATCATCATCAGAAACTTATTTTTTCCCTCTCCAAATATAGCAGTTTTTATTCAGACAGAAAGTAAAGTATTCTAAGTAAAAGCCAGTACAAATTAAAAAGTCAAATCGTGATAACAATCACGTTATAAAGAAAATCTTACATTTTAAATGTAATTTGCCCAATTAATTGAGGAACATTGGACATTATTGAATCATTTTGTGTGTGAACTTTTTTTTTCAGTATTAAATAGTGTTAAAATGTATTGACAGAATGAATACTTTAAAGCTCAAGTTACCGCATTGAAGCACTAATTCAAAATGATTACCATACCTAAACTAGAAATGCTTAAAATGTACCTATCACACGGTGTTGACAAATCCACATCTGGATTTAGATCCCCACCAAAATTTGATCACTTTTCTGTTGTGCCAAGGCTACTCAGCGAAATTATTGAGTTATAGCACAAATGTGGAAAACTGCCTTTATTAAAATTTAATCACGTTTTCCTTGAGCCATGACCAACAGCTTCATTTGTGGAGGTAAAATGAAGCCAACTGATAAAAATTCCAAACTTGCTGTTTAAGAGTGATAATTTTTGGTAACTATTGAATGAGATAAATTGCAATTAAAAATTTCTATCTGTCCAAAGCCCTATTAATTTACTGATTGTTGCATTTGTTTATAACTAAAAGGATGGCTCCAAAGCAGGGGGCTTGCAAGCCACATCTCTCTTTTTTTTTTTAGTGAAGTGGCTCATGTTCTGTCCTTTACACCAGTAAGCAGTAGTACCAGCCTACTACATTTTCTGATTGGCCTGTAATGAATTCATTGATGGAACGATTGTCCAATCACCTGCCAGATATGCTTTTGAAGGTGCTGCCCATTCCCAGACACTTTCTATGGGCTCTTTCCCAGATGGACGAGTAAAATATATTGAACTGTCCATCTGGTGGGTCAGGTTATATGTTTAGTTCTTTAATCGAGATGACCCAGCAAAGGGTGTGTGTGTGTGTGTTTGTGTGTGTATGTATATATATATAAATATGTATATACAGTGCCATGAAAAAGTATTTGCCCCCTTGCCCGATTTTTCTTACTTTTTTGCGTTTTTGTCACACTTAAATGTTTCTTATCATCACACAAATTTTAACATTAGACAAAGATAACCTGAGTTATCTTTTGGAAATATATTCTGTGACTGACGAGACAAAAGTTGAACTTTGTGGAAGGTGTGTGTCCCGTTACATCTGGCGTAAAAACAACACAGCTTTTGATAAAAAGAACATCATAGCAACAGTCAGACATGGTGGTGGTAGTGTGATGGTCTGGGGCTGCTTTGCTGCTTCGGGACCTGGACGACTTGCTGTAATTGATGAAACCATGAATTCTGCCGTCTACAAGAAAATCCTGAAGGAGAACGTTCGGCCATCAGTTCGTGACCTCAAGCTCAGGCATACTTGGGTTATGCAACAGGACAATGACCTGAAAAACACTAGCAAGTCCACCTCTGACTGGCTCAGAAAAACAAAATTAAGGTTTAGGAGTGGCCGAGTCAAAGTCTGGACTTAAATCCAATTGAGATGCTGTGGTGTGACCTTAAACGGGCAGTTCATGCTCGAAAACCCTCCAATGTGGCTGAGTTAAAACACTTGATTGCAGTAATTACTGCCAAGGGTGGCACAACCAGTTACCAGGTTCAGGGGGCAATTGCTTTTTCACATAGGGTCATGTAGGTTTGGAGAGCTATTTTTTCCTTAATAAATAAAATCATCATTTAAAAACTGCATTTTGTATTTACTTGGGTTATTTTTGTCTAACGTTAAAATTTGTGTGATGATCTGAAACATTTAAGTGTGACAAAAATGCAAAAAAGTAAGAAATCAGGAAAGGGGCAAATATTTTTTCATGGTACTGTATATATATATATATATGTATATATATACATATATAGTTCCTTCAGTTGGATTAAGCAATAATTTATTTTGAATTTAGAGATCCTACAATCTGTACCAATATGTTATCAGTGTGCTAGACATGACAACTATAAATCTGACTTAAAAACTTCAGTGATCTACATTTTTTTCATTTATTTAAACCAGTTTTTAAAAGTCTGATTGAAAGACTGACATTGTGGATACAGTTTTCCTTGCTTCATGCAGTAATAAGGCTTGACCATCAAAAAACAGAGCCAGAGTCATGTTTGGCCTAGCTCTGCATTTAGACTGGAGGCAGTGGGAAACAGTAACCTGGCTAGCCACTGAAATAATAAACAAAACTAAGCAGGACTGACAAACAGCCATGAGGCAAAAATACATTATATTCATCTTGCATTATGATGTAATGCAGTGTAGCTCACATAACCTCCATTTCAAGTAGCTGATTGGCTGCTGTGTGTCATGCAACAAAGCAACATACATGTTTGTAGGACTGACATCCTTCAGCCAGTTTGTCATTAAGTTCTCATCTGACCAGAGTCTAACTGGACTGATGATTGCAGTTGTAACTTTTATTGGAAAAACAAGTTTAACCTTTTGTTTACAGGGATGGGAGGAAGACCTGATATATTTACTTTTATAGTGACACTGTTGCAATACTTATTATAAATAGAATTATTAAGATATGTTTTTAATATCTCTCTTTTTTATTACCTTTATGGGGATTGTGATATATTTTGAAGAACAGTCATCTACATTGTTTTTCTTCCCTGACATCTGGAGTTTTCTTATGATTTGGACCCACTGCACAATTCAGTTGACCCGGAGCACTGCCCAGCTCCACTGCTTGCTTATTGTCTTTAACTAAGGAGTCATTTCTTTAAAATCTGCACTCCATATTTTGTAGTAAATGCAGCCAAACTTATTGTGGCTACTTGCAAGAGTTCATATAGCATCTTTTCCATAACATGCCATATTTCTTTTTCAATGCAGTGTATGAGAGGTGGGTTCATGCAGAACAAGTGGGCCCTGGTTTTTTTTAGTACCATTAAGTAAGACAAAAAGAGTTATCTGTTATTTTGTTGTTTTGTGTCATTTGTTGTATTTTGGATCAGTCCATTTTGTCTATGATGCTTAATAGTTTTTGTGCTGAAATCCCCCCTTTATATTTTTATATTTAGTACATCATATGATTATTTAAATGTATGATTTGGTTAAGACATTGTTCAACAAAGCTTATTTTGTTTGTTTTCAAGTTCATGTAGACTATAACTAGCACTCAATGACTATATGGTGACTAAATTTTGGAAAGATAATGCACATTTTTTCCCAACTTTTGCTTGATAATGGATGTAAATTCAGTCTACCAAGTTTTTCTTTGTTTGATTTATTTAAGTACAGCTTCTTTGTACGGCAGTTATACTTTACAACAAGACATTTTTTTAGTTCTCTGCTATAAAACTGATGAATTTTGGGGGTTTTACTTTCATCTTTATTTCCAAACCAACAAATTGACCTGACAGTGTACCTGTGTTTAAACATAGCTCTAATGAACTCTCTGTGAACCATGGGAGGTTTGATAACAGCATTCCTGCAATAAAGCCATTAAAATGATCATGTTGTCTCCAACACTGTAACTGATAATGCAGATCAGACGTACTACCTAAAATACTTGATGGATGTCTGTTTGTCTAACTTACACTTTGCTTGGTAAAACAGTAGATGCATTATAGGAATATTTTTTACTTTTGTCTCCTGTTGGACTGCCCGTCCAACAGGACTGTGTGGGATGTTTGTTAAGATTTTTGTACTTACATCCAGTTTATTCAGTTGATCAGCTGCAGCAAAGTTATTTGAGTGCATTAATCAGGTCCCATTTTTCCAGAAATATTAAGGAGGGCAATTGATATCTCTAGGGCGTGTTTCTAATCAGGGGCTATTTTGATTGAGAGCTTTTACCCAGAGCACTTATGCTGAAATATGTATTGAAAAATGTACTGTGTTCGTCCACAAGCAGAAAGACTATTAAATATTTGGCTAGATTAAAAATGTGTCTGTCCCAGGTTATTGTAATTACTGTGTTTTGTCTTGTTTGTGTGATCTTTGTTACACATTCACCTGGAGAGCTGCATCCTTGGCTGCGGTGCATCAAGGTAAATGATGCTGTGCCCTTGAAATGGTCTATGTGTTAATCCAAGATTAGTGTGTCTATTTGTGTGTGTATGTGTGTGTGCTCACTGAAAAATGAGGGTGAGTTATTTGTGTGATAAAAAGAGAGTTAGCACGTGTGTGTGTGTGTGTTTAATAGTCTCTGTTTCAGTTTCATGCTTGATTTTTGAACAGAACTATTGTTCTGAATTTTGTTGCTTGTAACTTTTAAGTCAATCATCATAGTTTTCTGTGCTAAATCATAGGCAGTCAGTAGGTGTGCATGCATTAAGCCAGGCTGCAGCTTGATGAGACAGTTTCATTACCATATCCCTCTGAAATACCTTAGGGAAAATTGAGTTAAACAGTTGTTTTTTTAAATTGTTATATTTAAAGATATTTTATAAACAAATAATTAAAAGGCAGTTGAACACACAACTTCGAAGAATAGATGAAAATAATTCAAATAAACTATATTAAATAAATGCAGAAATGAGTTCACTGTCAATTCTTGCCATTCTTACAGTATCTTATTTTGTGATACGCCGTACTGTCACCTCTATACTGTGATATGTCTCAAATCACTAGGTTCTTGCCAATCCCTAAACAACTGGTTTTGTGTTTGAAATATGAGCCAATTTATGGTTCTGCATATTTCATACACGCCATGCTTTACTTTTGGTGCAAATGAGATAACCACTATCCTTCTAGTTTATTGTTATACCTGAAAGCAGACAAAAATACATCTTGTTCTAATGCTAGTGCAAATATACTGTTAGGTTTCTGAGTAAATGCTGTCTATTTTTTGGGGTCAAATTCCAGTACAGAAACTTTGAAAGACACCCTGTCAGGTCTGCTAATTGAGGTATATATGCTGGAGAATATCACCATTCAAACACATTATCTAAGAAGGTATGTCAGTCTGATACCAAGAAATTTTCATATTGGGCCATTCAGTCAGTCTGACACGTTCACATGTACTTAAAAGTCCAGTTTTATCAGAGTAACAAAGTAACAATTCAGCTTTTTTTCCCTAATAGTATGTAAACCTGTGATGAGTGCAGGTGTTAATATAATGGGTCTGAGTTACACACCAGGGGCATGGCCTTAAATTCGTAAGGCTCCTTTGTTTCTTTTGCCTTGATGAAGTCATAATTTTATAAGGAAAGCAGTAGCAGAATATTCACACACTGAAGTAAACAGCTAAAAGGACAAGTAGTGGGGTTGACCTTTGAAAGCCACAGATTTTTATTCATTAAAATTAGAAGTAGCTTAAAAAAATGTTGATTATCAAACCTGAATTAAGCGTTATAAGTAATCGGGATAGTCAAATGTTTCATGGTCTGATGTTGGAAATTGGTACTGGCTCAACTTGGATTGACTCTACTTGGTTTTGATGCTCAGCACTTACTTTCCCATTGCAGTGTTTACATAGAAATCCCCTCCTCAAAATAGGCAGGGTTATTTAAGTGCACCTGCATGAAGCTGTTGTGACCTCCAACACAACAACAAAGGAGCATATGGAAGCCATTGTGTATAAGGAAAATGATTTTATTAATACCATTGTCATTTTGAGTTCTGCTCATTGCTGTGATTCTTTAATGATTCCCTTATCAAATCGTGGGGATTTGCTTTGTTGGCAGAAGTTGGCTAAAGGTTTTAAGTGGCTACAATGTTAAACACGTCACTCCTTATATTTAATACCCGGCTGTTTAAATAAATGCTTCTGCAAGTAGCTGTTTTTTCTACCCTTTGCTGTCTGCCAACTGCCTCCGTCGACATCACCGATTTGTGAGGCATATATAACAATGTGAAAGGAATTGATAAAGGAATTGTTAAGCATAAAGACAAATGATATTGATATATATAGGTATTGATATCAAGGAGATGAGCTTTGTCCCAGAAAAGTTTGCAAGCAACGAGAAAATTGGTGTAGAGTTTGGGAAATCATACAGCTGGACAAATGAGAGGGGTTTGTATTTTCCATGCTACATGTCTCTCACCCAATCCCAGTAACAATACCCTCTGGTCATGCAGTGGTCGGCAGTGCCTTATCACTACATTTGTTATTGGCTTAGATAGTTTTGAGCAGGTGGTACAAAAAAAGAGGGTACAGTCCCTTATAATTAGAATAAAAATTAGTTGAGTCAAGTCAGTACCACATAGTGTAGTGGAAAGGCATCATAAGGCTTAGTTACCTCACTTTCTCAGAAGTCATTTAAACTGAAAATTTTAAATTGAAACTGACAAAAGTAATAATGAATAAAAATGTACTGAAAATTAACTAATGAAAATCAGACATTGTTTTGAATTGTGGTTCAACAGAATCATTTAAAAATATAAAATAATGAAACTGACCTGGACAAAATGATGGTACCCCTAGAAAAGATTGAAAATGACTTGACCACAGGGACATGTTAAACTAAGGTGTGTCCTGTTATGATCATCACAGGTGTCTTCAAACTTGTAATCAGTCAGTCTGCCTATTTAAGGGTGAAAAGTAGTCACTGCGCTCTTTGGTATCGTGGTGTGTACCACACTGAACATGGACCACAGAAAGCTAAGGAGAGAGTTGTCTCAGGAGATTAGAAAGAAAATTATAGACAAGCATGTTAAAGGTAAAGGCTATAAGACCATCTCTAAGCAGCTTGATGTTCCTGTGACTACAGCTGCACATATTATTCAGAAGTTTAAGGTCCACGGGACTGTAGCCAACCTCCCTGGACGTGGCCACAAGAGGAAAATTGATGACAAATTGAAGAGACGGGTTATACGAATGGTAACCAAAGAGCCCAGAACAACTTCCAAAGAGATTAGAGGTGAACTCCAAGGTCAAGGTACATCAGTATCAGATCACACCATCCATCACTGTTTGAGCCAAAGTGGACTTAATGGAGGACATCACTGTTGAAAGCAAATCATAAAACATGAGACTGGAATTTGCCAAAATGCATATTGACAAGCCACAAAGCTTCTGGGAGAATGTCCTTTGGACAGATGAGACAAAACTGGAGCTTTTTGGCAAGTCACATCAGCTCTATGTTCACAGACACAAAAATGAAGCATCCAAAGAAAAGAGCACTGTACCTACTGTGAAACATGGAGGAGGCTCAGTTATGTTCTGGGGCTGCTTTGCTGCATCTGGCACAGCGTGTCTTGAATCTGTGCAGGGTACAATGAAATCTCAAGACTATCAAGGCATTCTGGAGCCAAATGTGCTGCCAAGTGTCAGAAAGCTTGGTCTCAGTTGCAGGTCGTAGGTCCTCCAACAAGAGAATGACCCAAAACACACAGCTAAAAACACCCAAGAATGGCTCAGAATAAAACATTGGACTATTCTATTCTATTAACCTGACATGCCAGATGGACAGTTTCATATATCCGCCACGGAAATATTTCACTAATCCATCTAAAAAGAGCTGTTTGAAAATATTTTCAGAGGCAGAGCCTTCAAAAACAACAGCAGCTTGTGATTGGGCGATCATTCGGCTTGTCACACTCATCACAGACCAATCCATATCAAGCAACGCCGCAACGTATGACGTAGCGGCTGGCGCTGTTGTTAGCCGTTAGCTTAAACTACCTTAGACTTCATCTTACAATAAATTAAACGACACAGATGTATCATTTAACTCTTATATGTGACATGAACCTTGTCAAAGACAATCCCTACCAAGTTTTCCTGGTAAACTTCTGAGGAGAGGATATTTCACCAAGTATCACTGAGTAACCATGACGACCATAGACTAACCGGCATGTCTGTGGAGGATTTCTGCGTTCTCCCAGCAGTGATCCCCGGTCGGGAGAAGAGCAAAATCCTGGTTTCTTGTAAGACAAGCTTCAAGTGACGTTCATTGCTCCTCTTTCAAAGAATAAATTGAGTCCATTTATGATAAAAACCACAGATATTGAGACCACTTCAGAAGCCATCATTGTTTTCAAACATGCAGTCACTTCCTGTTGTCGTCACGTCCGCAGCTCCTGCCTCTCTTCCCTGATTGGGCCGTTAAGCATTTAGCCGAGTGAAGTCGTTGGACAATGGAGGTTGGCAAGATGGACATGGATTTCAGACAATGAATCAGGCAGGTCCGTCTGCTCTGCAAGGCTAGCCTTCTATGGTCCCTGATCTAAATCCTATTGAACGTTTGTGGAAGGAGCTGAAACATGCAGTCTGGAGAAGACACCCTTCAGACCTGAGACAGCTGGAGCAGTTTGCTAATGAGGAGTGGGCTAAAATACCTGTGGACAGGTGCAGAAGTATCATTGAGAGTTACAGAAATCGCCTGATTGCAGTGATTGTCTCAAAAGGTTGTGCAACAAAATATGAAGTTAAGGGTCCAGGCCAGTTTCATTATTTTGTTTTTTAAAGTGATTCTGTTGAACCACAATTCAAAAACAATGTCTGATTTTCATTAGTTAATTTCAGTAAATTTTTATTTATTATTGCTTTTGTCTGTTTCAAGTTATTTCAGTGACCATTGTGAGTTTTTCTTTCTTTAATGGAAGGGTACCAACAATTTTGTCCACGTGTGTACACACTTATCAGACAAGCCTCAGTTTGTACTCTAAATCTACATGCTTCATGACCCATATGTCAGGTGGTATGAAATGATTTCTGCACCCAAATCTGTGCAGTTTTCTACACTGGACTGTTAAATGAGGCCCCAAATATAATACATAACATAAGTCGTCAATAAACACAGTCACTGTTTTTATCTTTACACCGTTCTTGTTTTTTTCTATAGTTTTTCAGAGAAACAAACTCATGGCTGTCACTGATCCTGGGGGAGTTGATCCCCAACTGTGCTGGCTGCTCTATCACAATATTTTCTGGCATGAAACTGGTCTGTGGTGCCAAAGAGTTAAGGGTCATTAGAGCATGTTAAAACTTAAAAAACCCAAGTGTACTGTATTTAAGGAATTGTGTAACACTAACCTCTGTGAAAATGCCTGTTTAAAAAATAGACTTCTTGGGTATTTTAGCATTAAACTGTCACTGGACTTTATGTAACTTTACTAATGGGGTGCAAATCCTGCTAGTCTCCCACGCATAGGTTTGGTCCCCTTCTGCTGATAATTGACACATTATTCTAAGTCAATACATGCTGTTTTTGGATCACATTGTCTCTGTTTGCCTGGAAATGTTAAATACCACACCAGTCATTGTGAAAATATTGCTGTTCCTCCTTGATTACTTGAACCTTGATGTTATTTATGAGCTGACATACTTTTTCTTTATCTCATACATATTTGATGCTTTTAGGAATGGTAATTTTTAAGTTTTCTTCAGTCTTTGAAACCATGTTCACAGAGCTCTCCTTCAGGCCTAAATGGTTTTGAGAACTCTTTTTACTTAAGGTTCAGTTCTCGAAAATGTGTTTTAGGGAAATGATAAAGTATTCCTGGAATGAAAAAAGGGACACTGTATTATTTTTTTCTAAGCCTCTGAGGGTTTGTCAGACATTGTGTCAATTGCGGTGTGTTTCTCCTCTTTCAGGTGGGAGGAATGAGCTGGAGGGCCTGGCAGCAGTCAGGGAGATCTGTGAGGAGTACAAAGAGGCCAAAGGTAGCTATTCAAACATGCCAGGGAACACACGCATAACACGCAAGTTGCAAGCGTTAAATGATAAAGGTCAGAGCAGAGGCAGGGCCTCCCATGGGTTTGTTTTCACTGTCTTGGTTCAGACATAATTGCACACTTACAGGTAACACACATACTGAGACGCGCAGTACTTCCATGCTGGCCGTACAATGTCAGGGGTGTGGATTCACTGTGAAGGAAGGGGAATACCAGAGGAAGGGGTGGAGACGCAGATGGGAGATAAGTCAAGCAAAATGTCGAGAGGAGGGGGAGAGACAGACATACAAGGAGGCAGATGGGAGGAGAAGAACATGACAAATGAGTGAATATAGGACAATAAAAGAGGAAAGGAGAAAGACAAGGTGGAGGTGGTGATGGGGATGGGGGGAGACTAACAGAAGCAGAGAGAAGATTTATTACTTCATTGAGTAAAGCTTACAGTGTTCTGTGTAACTCCCATGTTGAGAAATCGATTTGACTGACCTTCACAGCACTGTAAATTCAACCATGGTCTCATGACCAAGCAGCCTCATAACTTTTTCTTTACTGTGGCAAACAGCCTTGAGGCTTAGACATCGCGCAAGGACTGTCGGATGCCATTTACCACAGGGCTATCTGAGCTTTAACTTGTAAACTGCTTAAATCCTTGATGGTTTAATTTCTAATTTACTAGACAAGCTTCCTCTTTGCTTTTTTTGGAAGAAGAACAGCAATGATTCTGCCAATGAATAACAATACTGCATAAACTTGTGGATGTAAATAATTTTCAATTTGTTGCTTTAATCGCAGTTTTAGTAAAGGCACCTCAATCATAAGCCTTTTATTGATATTGATTCCCATATTGATGCCCTGGTCCTGGATGCCACTTTTTATACTTTTCTGCTGTTTGATGGACCACTATAATTTTTTTTAATATTACTGGTATGTATTGAGTTGAGCTTGTGGATCTGTCATGTCTATCCTAGGCTGGTAAACTGGAAGTGCTCTGAGCGCACAAGTCTCTGCAAAGGCATTTCCAATGTAGTCAGGCGGGATAACAGATCCTTTAAAAAAGATCCCTGGACCCACATCCGACTTCTGATCACCACCAAAGTCCTGTCACTTCTCCCTTGTGCCATGACCAGCATTCCCTGAAAATATAATCAAAATCAGTTCTCGGCTTTTTTAGTCATGAACAGTCAAATTGGCAGATGCCGGCAAAAATACAACCTTCCCTGATGAAATTACAGTTAAATTGATCAAATTTCACCTTCAAAGTATTGGATTTATTTAAGTTTCTCACCAAAACCCACTCAATGGTCTTTTTGTCCAGAGCTGATATTGAACATGTCATAGTGTAGGCACATGTCTCCTTTTAATAAAACTGACTCCCAGCCTATTTCCACACAGACTTCAAACTTGAATTGATACTATTAACCAGCAGAATTTACAACAAAATTAACTATTCTTAATGTTGAATGTAGACTCTGAAGTATTACATCCCTGCTGCCTAAAACACAGATATCAACAAACCCATTAAAAAGAGATAAAACAAAAATCATAATTATTTGAGAGGGTTCGTGTTACTATGATAACAATAAATGTGGCTTAAACCACATAGATCAATGTTTTATTGCTTACTTTTTTCTCTTTTTTCTCTTTTCCTCTTTTCTTTCCTTCAAATTGTGTTTTCTCTCCAGTTAACAGAAGCTTTTAAAATGTACAATTACCACAGAGTTGACCAGTTACCCAATCAGACTGGGCTGGACTCACGTGGGTAAGGGAACCTTAAAGTGGTAGGAGCTCTAGCAGAGTGTCTCAGACAGAGAGGGAACACAGGTGGATCAGGGGTCACCTTTTATATGAATACTAGTTAAGGCTCTTTAATGGCTGTTTATTAAAGTGCAGCTTTAAAGCACCTCCACAATGGCTCCAAGTTCAGAACAAATAGGCCAGAACAGTCAGTCTATGATTTTAATACCTGCAGAAACAACAGCAAATGACGACAACCACTCAGCTCCTCTTGTGCAGTGAGGAAATGCTGCGCTTCAGATTCAGGGCTACAGTACTTCTAATCAGTCTTGCCAGCCCGGGGACCATTGTTGTGCTGAAACAGATTAAATAGTGTGTTTCATTAAAACAAAAGGCTGTATAAAAGCTAGTTTGCACTTTGGAAACAATTGTGACAAAAATAAATTAGGAAGTTTGCTATTTGTAGCAATCCTGAGTCAGAACAGTCAGAGTCACCAGAGTCAGTCACTGTGTGTTTTTGTCCATAAAAAGGAGGTAGAGTATCATGAGATACAATGTGAAAACACTAGAATGACCTTGATTTAATGATACCTTTGGACTTAAAGAGGCACTCTCCTTAGAAAAGCCATGCTAATAAATGGAGTCCACACAGCCATCAGCTACAACCATTTTAATTTCATGTCCTTTGTCATCTTTCAGTTTGCTATAGCATCACATGCTGTTACACTGGTACTGAAGCAAGTGGATGTAGTCCTACTTCACAGTATTTTGACAGATTTAATTCCAGCAAGCTAATCTTTAATGGTTCAGCTAAAGTTGTTACATTTACCTCTAGTAATACACCTATGCTTAGAATCTTGTTCAACAGTGCTTAGTTTATTTTGTGCAATTTATTAAATCTATAACCCAAACTGGTGAAGGCTGTCTTAAAGTTTGACCTTAATTTTTGAAGTCATACACAAGCTAACCTGAGCAGACTGCTGTAATCTTTGCTTGTTAGGCTCTTGAAATAAAACAAAATCAAAGATAATTTATTTCTTCTGTTGTGATAACAGCATCATTTAAAATACTAAGAAATAAACTCAGCAAAACACTACTGCTGATGACAATGTCACTATGGGAATGACGAAACTGAATGTTTTGTTAAAAATGACTGCATCACAAGGATAAAGAAACCCTAGAAGTTTCCTCAGGTTTGTTGGACTTTGTCAGACATGAAACCAGGCATAAATTTTGGTTGCCTACAAGTGAAAATTTAATGAATTTTTAATGACTTTACATTAACAGTAATTAAGATAACATAGGGCTGGCTATCAGCTTAATTAGAAAATGTGACAAAGAAGAATGATGAAATACCGGCAGCTGTTTTCATGTTATCAGTACATCTCCTAAAATGGACCCAATAGGCCACATTTTTTGGCTTATCCACAATAATATTCATCCATCAAAATGTTACTCCTAATCTAACAATTATCCGTGAGTCTAGCAGGAATATCACCAGTTATGGTGGTGGTGATTGGTGACACACTGCAGAGAAATGTGTCTCTCCTCTGCAGAGAGATTTTCACTGAGAGAAGATTTACAGTGTTCTTGTTATTTGTCAGTAATATGCACATGTGCTGTGAATGACTGTTTGAATACAAAGCAAAGCTGCCTTTTGACAAAGTGGGGTCCTAGTTAGAAGTTTTAAATGTCATATGTTGTCCTTACTTGGGGTCATGTAATAGGTTTTCATGAACAGCAAAGTTCATTCACAATTGCTAATTTAAAAAAAAAAACCTGCTAGTTTTGACATACCTAACAGCCCTGATCCACCATTATTCTCTATTTGTCTGAGATGCTCAGGGCTCCAGTCACTTTGAGGCCTGTTCCCCATGTGGACCCAGTCTACTCTGACTGGTTGTCTGGACTGACCCTGGGGGGTTAAACAAATTTAACCATTCATGTGTCAGACAATAGACCAATGTTAGCTAGCCTCAGACAGATCAATACATAAGTACTGGAATTAAACATGAAGGGATTTTGTAAGTAACGTGGGTCATTCAAATGGAGCCTGAAAAGGGCAAAATAAGAGTAAAACATTTAGATTGACAACACAAAAACAATAATCTTAAAAACATTTTCATACGCTATATTGGGGCTTCACAGTGAAAGTTTGGGAGCTACTGTGTCATAGTGTTTCACTGAAGTTAAAAAGATGCACTAGGGACATCATTTTGAAGGGCGTATGTGTTCTTTGACAGGAAAAAATGAAATATCTTCATGCATTTTTTATATCAGTAATAGGATGCAGACTTCAGTGCATACTAAAAATATATATGTATATATATGTGTATGTGAGTGTGTGTATTGTTATACCTTAAAACGTGGCAACCAAAAGGCAAAGGATCTGTGTGGTAAATTTAATAGCATTTGTATTCCAGTTTTCTCTAAAGTCAAGCCTGTAGGCTGACAAATACCTACTTTGGGTAGAGCATCATAGCCAATTTCTGTTGTTTATTAAAGCCGCAGTTTATTTTTCTGTGAATGTAATCTCTCCTCTTTAAAAATTCACTGACCTTCTCTTGTCTTTGAAATGAGACTGTTGTTTAGAGGAGAAAATGTAATAAGTAAAAACTCTCATTTTGGCTTCCCGGACTCAGTATATAAAACAGTAAAAACAGAGCCTCAGCTTGGTGGGGCAGCAAATGTCATTGCTCTGTGAGAGCACTTTTTTGTGCCTGATTGATTACTTGGCCATTTTAAAAGACCACGTTTAATGTTTGAATAGAAAGACCCCACTAACTGACTTCAGTACATTGCTCAATTAAAGTCTGTCTGAGAAGACAAACTCTACAGAGTAAAACTGTGATCATCAGATAATAAACCTGCTCCAACTGAATGGGTTGGTACTTCATTTGTTCTCATTGATAGCCATAACTACAGGTCATGTATGATACTGAATGAAGCACTGCCTGATGGGAAGCAATTTACAGTTTGTCTTGGCTTTGCAGAAGACAGCGGCGGAGGCTGGCTGGGCTCTGCCTGTGTGTAAGTGGCTGTCAGGTACAGAGACGGCGGCCGTGTAGCCGGTGTCATTGAAGTCGATTTCCCTGGACGGGACCGTGGTGGAATTGATTACTTCTTTTGTAATTGGCAGGCGCTGAGGCATAGGGACAAGGGGGTGTCTGTAGCCAGATGCTTGTGCACTGAATGAGAATGCGTTGATGTGTGTGTGTGTGTGTGTGTGTGTGTGTGTGTGTGTGTTGGGGTGTGTGTTTGTGTGTGTTGTTTTGTTTGAGTAAGACCGTAATGGATTCTCATTAGTATGTGAGGCAGGAGCTTTAAACATCTCTGTCTAACGCCCTTTGGCATCCTTCCTGGTGTTTGCACATTGTCTGTTATGAGAAAAGGGAGACAGCTCATAATAAACATGTAGACTGAAGCACGGGTTGTTCTCAGATGGACCAGCAGACATTTTCAGAGGTCTTTTGAGATTTCAAGGTGCCATTAATGATGAAGAACTAACTTCCTTCAGAGAAAACAATATTTTGTTGAAAAAGGTATATTCGGCTTTAAGAGAGAAAGAGGCAGAGAAAAAGGCAATTTTTTTTTCATTTGTTAATTGAGTTTCTATTTTGGTTATTTTCCATTAAAAACATCTATATGATATGCACAGCACATAAACACTGTGAATTTAGCAGTGCTCAGGGAGCACAAACCTCCACCAAGGCATTTAGTAGCCGAGCTATTAGCAAAAATGTTGAGAACTGTCCTGTATAGATTCTCCCTTAACTTTTTATTTTAATTATTGTAAATACCTCTAGTTATTCTATTTTGTTTGTCTGCTATTTGTACAGTTTATTGATCCACATCTATTATATTATATGTTATTCTATTGACCTTTAATGCATGGTACTTAGCTGTGTACTGCTGCAACACCTGAATTTCCCCTCTGGGTATCAATAAAATTATCTTATCTTATAGTAATGTGAACAACTCCTTAGAATATTCCTGGATTCCTATTTGCATTAATGCCAAAAATAACCACTTCTCCGCTGTGGCAAGTATCCCCAGAAAATTTGGTTTGAATCTTTTGATAATGTTTTGAGTTTTCTGGCACACATACAGACAGACAAACAGACAAACACCAGCAAAAATATAAACTCCTCGGTGGTGGTGGCATGCAGAGATCGTGATCTTCTAATATATATTAAACCAAGGGTAAAAACATGATAAGCTCAAGTCCTTTTATTATTTTACCATATACGAGCAAAGCATTCTGGGATGACTCATACCGTGAATCAGGAAGTCAACTTTTAGAGTTTTTCCCCACATTATGTAAATGAATCTGTTAAACAGAGATGATGGTCAGCTGTGGAGTGATAACACCTCACAGAGTGCTGTTTTTGTTGACATGAGCCCTACATTCTAAAAGAGAAGCAGCACTGAAGGTGCACAAAGAAGACAGTGGATCTCAGTTTTACTTATAAATGTCTGGTTTGGCCACTATTTCATGGTGTGCTAGGGAGGAAGTTTGAGTTACAGAATGGACAGCATCCAAAGAATAATGGTCCACCACAGGTATGCATTTCAACATATGAATGAGATACAGAGGCAGAATGGCAGCAGTAGGAAGTCCTGCCTTTCCATCCAACCAGTCTTTTTTCACACATTACTGACGTGGACAAAAATGTTGGTACCCTCCGTTAAAGAAAGAAAAACCCACAATGCTCACTGAAATAACCTGAAACTGACAAGAATAATAATAAATAAAGATTTACTGAAAATTAACTAATGAAAATCATACATTGCTTTTGTGTTTTTAAATGATTCTGTGGTTCAACAGAATCATTTAAAAACACAAAATAATGAAATTGACCTGGACAAAAATGATGGTACCCCTAGGAAAGATTGAAAACGATTTTCGGGACATGTTAAACTAAGGTGTGTCCTGTAGTTAGCATTACAGGTGTCTTCAAGCTAATCAGTCAGTCTGCCTATTTAAGGGTGAAAAGTAGTCACTGTGCTGTTTGGTATGGTGGTGTGTACCACACTGAACATGGACCACAGAAAGCAAAAGAGAGAGTTGTCTCAGGAGATTGGAAAGAAAATTATAGACAAGCATGTTAAAGGTAAAGGCTATAAGACCATCTCTAAGCAGCTTGATGTTCCTGTGACTACAGCTGCACAGATTATTCAGAAGTTTAAGGTCCACAGGACTGTAGCCAACCTCCCTGGACGAGGTCCAGAAAAAAAAATTGATGACAAATTGAAGAGACGGATAATACGAATGGTAACCAAAGGGCCCAGAACAACTTCCAAAGAGATTAGAAGTGAACTCCTAGGTCAAGGTACATCAGTATCAGATCACACCATCCATCACTGTTTGAGCCAAAGTGGACTTAATGGAGGACATCACTGTTGAAAGCAAATCATAAAAAAGTGAGACTGGAATTTGCCAAAATGCATATTGACAAACCACAAAGCTTCTGGGAGAATGTCCTTTGGACAGATGAGACAAAACTGGAGCTTTTTGGCAAGTCACATCAGCTCTATGTTCACAGACACAAAAATGAAGCATCCAAAGAAAAGAGCACTGTACCTACTGTGAAACATGGAGGAGGCTCAGTTATGTTCTGGGGCTGCTTTGCTGCATCTGGCACAGGGTGTCTTGAATCTGTGCAGGGTACAATGAAATCTCAAGACTATCAAGGCATTCTGGAGGAAAATGTGCTACCCAGTGTCAGAAAGCTTGGTCTCAGTTGCAGGTCATGGGTCCTCCAACAGGATAATGACCCAAAACACACAGCTAAAAACACCCAAGAATGGCTCAGAACAAAACATTGGACTATTCTGAAGTGGCCTTATGAGCCCTGATCTAAATCCTATTGAACATTTGTGGAAGGAGCTGAAACATGCAGTCTGGAGAAGACACCCTTCAAACCTGAGACAGCTGGAGCAGTTTGCTCATAAGGAGTGGGCCAAAATACCTGTGGACAGGTGCAGAATTCTCATTGAGAGTTACAGGAATCGCCTGATTGCAGTGATTGTCTCAAAAGGTTTTGCAACAAAATATGAAGTTAAGGGTACCATCATTTTTGTCCAGGCCAATTTCATTAGTTTGTTTTTTTAAGAGTATTCTATTAAACCACAATTCAAAAGCAATGTCTGATTTTCAATAGTTAGTTTTCAGTAAATATTTATGTATTACTACTTTTGTCAGTTTCAAGTTATTTCAGAGACCATTGTGGGTTTTCTGTCTTTAACAGAAGGGTACCAAACAAGGACAGTGTTCTTATTGGATCCTCTCCTAAGGTATATGTGCTTGTTGTATCCAAGTGGGCTTTAGTTGTTGTCAAGATTGTACAGGTAATGTTAACTCCATGAAGAGTCGTTCGGACATTGTTAGAAGGAAGATGGCATGGTTAATAGGGCTTAACATATTAAACAGCAAAATATAGCGGTTTAATGTAATCATTCTCCAATGCTGTTCATGTCTACTGCCGGGTATACATTATTTTATTCTTGTAGGTAAATGTATACAAAACCCAAAACCAGTGAAGTTGGCACGTTGTGTAAATCGTAAATAAAAACAGAATATAATGATTTGCAAATCCTTTTCAACTTATATTCAATTGATTACACTGCAAAGACAAGATATTTAATGTTTGAACTGAGAAACTTTATTTTCTTTTGCAAATAATCATCAACTTAGAATTTAATGGCAGCAACACATTGCAAAAAGTTGGCACAGGGGCATTTTTACCACTGTGTTACATCGCCTTTCCTTTTAACAACACTCAGTAAACGTTTGGGAATTGAGGAGACTAATTTTTGAAGCTTTTCGGGTGGAAATCTTTCCCATTCTTGCTTGATGTACAGCTTAAGTTGTTCAACAGTCCGGGGTCTCCGTTGTTGTATTTTACGCTTCATAATGCGCTACACATTTTCAATGGGGGACAGGTCTGGACTACAGGCAGGCCAGTCTAGTACCCGCACTCTTTTACTACGAAGCCACGCTGTTGTAACACGTGCAGAATGTGGCTTGGCATCGTCTTGCTGAAATAAGCAGGGGCGTCCATGAAAAAGACGTTGCTTGGATGGCAACATATGCTGCTCCAAAACCTGTATGTACCTTTCAGCGTTAATGGTGCCTTCACAGATGTGTAAGTTACCCATGCCTTGGGCACTAATACACCCCCATACCATCACAGATGCTGGCTTTTGAACTTTGTGCCTATAACAGTCCAGCTGGTTCTTTTCCTCTTTGGTCCGGAGGACACGACGACCACACTTTCCAAAAACAATTTGAAATGTGGACTCGTCAGACCACAGAACACTTTTCCACTTTGCATCAGTCCATCTTAGATGAGCTCGGGCCCAGCGAAGCCGGCAGCGTTTCTGGGTGTTGTTGATAAATGGCTTTCGCTTTGCATAGTAGAGTTTTAACTTGCACTTACAGATGTAGCGACGAACTGTAGTTACTGACAGTGGTTTTCTGAAGTGTTCCTGAGCCCATGTGGTGATATCCTTTACACAGTGATGCCGGTTTTTGATGCAGTACCGCCTGAGGGATCGGAGGTCACGGGCATTCAATGTTGGTTTTCGGCCTTGCCGCTTACGTGCAGTAATTTCTCCAGATTCTCTGAACCTTTTGATGATATTACGGACCGTAGATGATGAAATCCCTAAATTCCTTGCAATAGCTCGTTGAGAAATGTTGTTCTTAAACTGTTGGACAATTTGCTCACGCATTTGTTTACAAAGTGGTGACCCTCGCCCCATCCTTGTTTGTGAATGACTGACCATTTCAGGGAAGCTGCTTTTATACCCAATCATGGCAATTAGCCTGTTCACCTGTGGGATGTTCCAAATAAGTGTTTGATGAGCATTCCTCAACTTTCTCAGTCTTTTTTGCCACTTGTGCCAGCTTTTTTGAAACATGTTGCAGGCATCAAATTCAAAATGAGCTAATATTTGCAAAAAATAACACAGTTTACCAGTTCGAACGTTAAGTATCTTGTCTTTGCTGTGTATTCAATTGAATATAGGGATTTGCAAATCATTGTATTGTGTTTTTATTTATGATTTACACAACGTGCCAACTTCACTGGTTTTGGGTTTTGTATGAGCATTATTTGGCTCATTTAGTATCATGTTGTATTACATTGCTGGATATGCTTGAGGTGTCATCCCTAGAAAACTTAAAGTTAAGTCCTGAAGAAATATGATAATGACTGTAGATGGCAAGTGGGCGTAAGTCAATGAGGCTTTAAGCATTTCACTTTGGATCATAAGCATACACACACACTCTCCCTCTCTCATCCATGCACACACACACAAATGCAAATTGAGGGTATTTCTGTATTTTGCCACAGGCAGTTTGATCTGTCCAGTAACTTTAGTCATGCTGTGCTTAAAAGTAACACTTTTTGCCTCAAACCATAGGCCTAGATTATCAGTGTGTTGTCGGGGACCCTCAGTGCATATGTGGGCGGAAGGTGTGTTTGTTTGCCTGCTTAACACATAATTCTATAATTGACTGAGTGAACTGCATGCTGTAAGGCTGCTGTGGTTGAATAAAAGAGCTCTTATCCCTTTTAACATCATATACAGTCACATTTATTCAGTTTAGTCCTAAAAACTGGTGCACCTGCCACTTTGGTTGTAAACTGTTTTGGCGTTTTACAGTGCGATCATGCTGATATTGGGTATTCATATGTCTTCATGCTGAATAATTGATGTGTGTCAGACAGGCTTACCGTAGGCATTTACACAGATTCACCTTTCAGCCATCTGACTTTTGACTGTGTGAATGATAACCCTTTAATACTATAAGCTGGAGCTGACTGGGTCGCCACCTCGCATCCTCTCTGCCACATCAGGTGGAAAAAATGTATGTGTAGGAGCAAACACTGGCACGACGCCCAGACTTAATATTCTTGGATATCACTGAGTTGTTTATCATAGAGCTAAAAGTAAAACTATTTATATAGGACTTCCTTGTCACCCCTTAAGAGGTGGTATCATAGGAGACAGCCCATTCAGGCTTTTAATAACTATTTATTTAAACAGAGAGGGGGGCTCAGAAGCAGGAAGTGATCTAAAGAGAGAAGGCTTAAAGTGGCTGGCTCCAAACATCAATACCATCCAGACATGATATGATATGACTGATGTGTGTGAAATATGTAACCCATGATATGGTACTATCACGATGTTACAGTTCTTTTATAATTGATACCGTAATTTCTTGATTTTAATACGCACTCGATTATAACACACACCCCATATTTTCATGATTTTTGCCTGAAAAACACTGTACTCGAGTATAACACGCACCCAAATTATGCCAAAACCTTCCTCTCTCAGACAACTCAAAAATTACATTTATTCAAAGTTTCAATCAACAAATTTCAGTATTTTCACAACAAATACATGATTTTGTCTCTCAAATGGATACGGAAACACCTTTTGCTTCACACGCAATTACTTGATTTCTGCCCGAGCATGCTCAGTCGTAGTGTACCGACCAATCAGAGAGCAGCTATCAACATGCCGATGTCTTCGACCAATCACAGCGCAGCCATATTGCGTCCCCTTGCTCACAAAATGGCAGCGCTCTATGTTTGCCAGTGAATGGTAACACTTGAGGATTAAACTATGATTTCACAAAGTTAAACTAATTAAGACCCAAAATATTTGATTAGAACAGTTTAACAGTCAGTTTAATAAGAATTACACAAGTTTGGCGGGAATGTTTTGCAGAGAAAGAGAGTATTTCGGCTTTTTGTATCAGATGTGTTTCAATTGTGATGTTGGCGAGACGAAATATTTTTTGTATTTTGCTTGTACTCATGTATCCACCTGAAAAATTAGAGCTTATTTAAAAGCAAAAAAGCTTGTGTTAAAATCAAGAAATTACGGTATGTCAAGGCAATTGGGTCATATTAAGTTAGGATGTCTTACTTAATGAGGGATATGAACTGATTCTTCAACAGCTCTTTCTGTTTCCTGACATGTGACTGTCCTGATGGTCTTCTTTCATAGCACCTGTAAAGCAACAACTAAAATTTGACTCTATCTGATTGTCTGTTTGTCAAGGCCGACGTACCAATGTGACCAGTGAAACAATTTAAAATGCTGAGACATGTACCGTCCTGACTGCAAGTACAGAGGCCAGAGTCACACATTACACAGGACCCAAAGCTAATAAAAGTTTGCAATCATTCATTGTGGCTCAATGAGCTTCGCTTCTTTTCAAAATGTGCAAAGGAAATCAGTGAGACAGGGCTGGCAGGATTGGTGTGACTACTTCACAGTATTTCTTTGACTTTAAGTTATAATATAACATTCACATAAATCACTAGTACACCCTAAAGAAAACCAGCTGTGTGTTGCACAGATTTCTATGAGAAGACTTTGCATTGGAAGTAGACAAGCAGTTTTAACAGTACAGCTCTCACAGGCTGTCTGCCTTTCACAACAGCCTCTGCCAACAAGCTGAATACTCTAAAAGTTTAACTACTGTAATAAAGGTAGCAGAAGCACCAATCAACGTTGGGGTAGCCAGCGGCATCAACAAAGCTCCACTGCTGCACAGAAATTGCACGTTGCGGGCTTTAATGAATTCATAAATCATCAGAGAAACAGTTCAAACAAGGGATGCACAGTATTTAATTTTATATATCAGCCAAGATGATACATCTCAGCTATTTTTAGTCAGTACTGATGGTACCAGTATACACACAGTTCTTTTGTTAAGAAAACCAAGATTCATCTATACTACAGTGGACTTGTGTTTTATATTTTGATCTGCTTGTGTTAGAAAGCTTAGTTCTTGAATCCATATGAAGGATATTTCCACAGTGCTTGGCAGTCCTGCCTGTCATTTCATAAGCTGAATCAACCAGCTTTGCACACATACAGTTCTCACAGCTATGTAAACTCCCGCCTGCACATAGGTCAGTGCCACAGTGTTTGATGTTGCTTTAATGAAAAAATTAACTATTAATGGATTTTTTTTGACTTGCAAAACTCACACATCATGTTACTCATTACACTGAAAAGCAATCTGAGTGCTCTCATGGATTACTTTGTTGCATGTTACGTCCAATACCACTGACAGCAGAGCAATTTAATGTGTGTTAATATGTGCACCAGCCAGGAGTTTTGTAATCATAATTCACCATAATCATATCTACCACTGTCACAATCAACCAGAAGGAAATGTTTGAGACAGGTAGGAAGAAGACAACATGTTCTATATAGTTTTTATTTGAGTTTTTTAAAATGGTGATCACATTATTTCAAAGCTCTCAAACTAGAGCAGAAGAGTCTTCAGCATGAGGGCTGCACATTGAACTCTTGCACTCTGAGTTGTGAGTTTGAGCCATGGGCATTAACCGACTTACATATTAATCACCTGCTGTCCTGACAGACTGCGCTTTCGTTTGTTATGATAGTTCTGGCAATCCATGTGGCAGAGCAGCAGAGAGGGTGTCAGATCGAGAATTTTATGGATGTGCACATGCTGAAACTTTGATGGAAAAACAACTTCAAAGTGCATTTTTACCTCTTATTATTTAATAAATGTTTTGATGCGTGGTTCACAAATTAAAACTGGCAAAGGACATTTTTATTTACTGCCTTTTTTTCCATCCGGCATAAGTTGAAACACTGTGATCAAACATAATTATATTTTCTGTTAAATGAAGCAGTCAACAAATTTAGTCTGAAAAGATTACTTTGTTGGCTGCTTTATTTCTTTTTGTAATTAAGTTAATACTTTCATCCTCTGAAGTCTTTAGCCCTGCAAGCTGAATAAAACAAGCTAGCATTCAGTTATGTGATCCTGAAGACACGCAAAAGTCAAATGGGGCTGGAAGCCAAGCCTTATTGGCCAATCAGTAAAAATAGCTGAAAATGAGAACCCTTCAAGGGATAGTTCAGTATTTTTGAAGTGGGGTTGTATGAGCTCCATATGGCCACGAAGTACATTAGATGTAGTTGAATGATCTCTCCTCTCCCTCAGTAAGACACAGTCTGTAAGAGTCTGTTATGCAGAACCAGCCGCAAACAGGGAAGTAATGTACCAAGTACAAGGGGGTATTTTCTCCGCCTACAAGAACTCCCATCAAAAAATAATACCACAGTTTAGGAGTACACTACCTATAAATGTTTTTAAGTGCATCAACTTTTCGGAAATATAAAGTTTATCTGGAACTAACTGAGTCATGTCACGTATTCTTCCGCGCAGCACTGCCGCTAGCTGCGCAATGCTAATACACACAACCCCTCTCAATACACAACAGTAATGGTTATGTGTGTGTGAGAGAGAGACACACACATACAGGTAGTCTGCAGTGTTATGGTAAACAGCCTCTTCTACTCTGCTTGTTTGTCTCTGACGGATCATTGTTACTTACTTTGAGGATAAACTGTCATTAGGTCCTTCAGGTTTGGGACGTTTTTTCCGGTTTATCTTCGGGAAATTGAAGAATGTCCACAAAACTCCGGGATTCAGAAGAGCAGGAAAGTCTGTTTGATAAGTGATACAGATAGTGTGAGAGTCACCAATATCCTCTGACCCAGACAGATCCTGAAGTTGGTCTGTATCCAAGATCCACTCGTGCATTTTGCAAATTTCGTGCACGGCACAGTCTGGCAGACCCAGGCGCACCCACGCCTTTGTCCTTCCCACCGGCGCAAGTGGCAGAGAGGGAAGAGGGAAGGTGTGAGTGGGTTTAACACAGCCGAGTGTAATCTTCTCCAATCAAATGAACACCTCTCCTCGCCTTTAAATGCGCTTCGGGTGATGCGCAGTGACAATTTCACCCTGGTGGCGAAGATGGTCAGAGCCGCTGTCACTTTTACAGCAACTGGGAGACTGAGGTGCCACCGGGCTGCCATGTGGACCACCTCGCGGGACAGATGTAATCTGTTCCTGTGTCATAAATAGGGGTACAAAATTAAGTGACAATTACATTTAAAACGGCAGCAGGCTAATCCATTTATCATGCTTGTGATCCACCTGCATTCCTGGTCTGTCATCGCCAAATAGCAGAACCTTTGGTGAAATACTCTCCCGATATCTCCTCCTCATCCTCCTTGCAATAATGTACTCCGTCTTTTTAGGTCACATTAAGAATAAAGATGAAAACAGAAATATGGGCAATCACAGATAAATCCTTAAGACACTGAGCGACTTACATTTATTCAGCGAGCGTCTCTCTCTTTTTTTTTACTTTTGAATTTAATGAGATAAGAGAAGCCGAATACTCCGTATCGGATGATATGGCTGTTTGTGGTTGGCTGAGAGATGTGAACTCGTTAGTTTGCGTCACTCTTCCAGCTGCCGCCAGGTTGAGTTTCCATTATGACAAACGTCTCTGATCTGACATCAGATGTGACGGGACAATTAACATAGATACAAATGTATGTGCTGGTTCAGACGGTTACATTCAATAGTGGTTGCTGTGATTGTTTATTGCATTGAAATGTGCCTGACACTCTGGATATCTGCCTGTGAGGTTTTGGTGATGTGTGCGCACTGTGCGCCTGTCAGCCAAATTACCACTGCACCGGGTGAGCTTCGCCTGCGCCGAGAATAGACCAGGTTGGAGCTGGCAAGCTTTCATCACACCCTCCGTGCAATTTTTTGGCATGAAATTGTCACTGCGCCAAGCTGAATCTGTCGACACCTCACCCTGGTGCGCTGCCACACTCATCTCGGCGCAGCCGGTCTATCAAATTGCCAAATTGGCTGCGCATGGCGGCGCACTGGACGAAATTACCTCTGTGCGGGGTGCACCAGGCTGTGCCACCCTGCGCTGCACCAGGAAATTAGGGCCCAAAATATTAAATAAAAAAGGAAGATGAAATTATCCTACAAATTTCAGCAATTTTGCCCTGTGGCTTTAAGAAGAACATAACGTGGCCCTCTTTTCAACCAAAGTTACCATCTCTGCCATAGAGGCTAGCAATGCTTAAGACAAAGATGCTGGAAAAACGTTTCCTAGCAGCAAATAAGAGCTGCAGAACAAACTTTCAAACATTTTAATAGCACTTTTCCTTGCAGAAATCCCTTTCTGCTCGCCATCTGGTGTTTTCAGCAGTGACCTGACATCCACTGATAACAGCATATTAGAGCCAAGTGTATAGAAAAGGCATTTTGAGTGTCACTTGTACAACTAGAAAAGCACTCAGAGAGCGCAGACCTCCACCAAGATACAATTCTAGATCACCACGCACTCCGGTACGACAGCCAAGTCTCCGTGGAGACGTGTCTGTCCATGTGGAGAAGTCTTCTGCTGGCATTGCAAGGGAAGCTGGGTAATGTAGTTACAGGCTTGAAAAACGTTGACGCGAGTTTGCAAATAAACTGCAATTCCCATAATGACGTAAAGGGGGCAGACCCCTCACAGCAGCCGAGGAGAAATGAATGGGATTTGCCATTTTAAACTTTAGTGTTTTTTTGTGACATCAGTCTGAATCAGGTCCAGATGAAATTGACCTTGATGACAGAGTTATCACATTTTGAAGCAAATCCATCAAGTGATGCCAGAGATATGATTTTTTTTTTAAATGCAGCCCAATGTTAACTTATGGAAGTTTTTGGGAATGTTTTGCATCCAGACAAATGTGCGGATCACCACCAAAATGTAATGGCTTCCTCCTTAGACCAAGCCACACCTCTAGTAAAATTTTCATGTAAACCAATCCTGTAGTTTTTGCGTAATCTTGCTAACAAACAAACAACCACACAAAAAGACCCTGGCGAAAACATAACCTCCTTGAAGGAGGTAATTAAAAAAGGTTTAATTGTAGAGTGATATGGCAGGATCCATATCTATTCCCACTGTTTCAACCTACAGCTGAAACTGTTTAATTGTTTATCTTTTATCTATATCCAGAAAAAAATGGGTTACATTCAGTAACATTAAAAAAACAGAATGATGTGCTGAGGTCTGACGTTGTAGCTGTTTGTGTAGAAAATGAAATGGGAACTTTAAAATAAAATAACACTCTTGAAGTTTTAAAGCAGAGTTACAGTTCTCCACTCATCCATGGAGCCATTATTTGACCTTTGACCCCTTCAAGACTTGACCACTCATAAATGTGACATTGTGCACTCATGTGTCTTTGTTTGGAAGTAATTCTCAAAAGCACAGTGTGACAGTTTTATTGTCAACAGTAAAATAGTAAGGGGACACAATAAAAGAAATGGCACCTTCACCTTTCAGCTACAATAGTCCTTTCTCATAGCAGACTTTGTGACTTTTTACAGAAGAAAAAGCAGGTTGTTTTTTCATTCTCTCAGTGTCCCAGTTAACCATACCAGTGTGACAGTGAGTCAGCCTGTGCACAACCAGGACCTTTGAAATGGAGGAGGTAAATAAAGCGCTCTTTTCATACACTCTTTGTTGTTGCTCGATTACATGCCCTTTTTATTTAGAATTACAATTTCAGTATATAACAGCATTATTCATAAATAGATATAATTAACAGTTAATTAGGATGTAATTCATGTAATAAGATCTTATTACCATAAAAAATAGCACATTACATTGTCATTCTTCAGACTCCCTCAAAGTCTTTAAATATAGTTGGGGAAATACTATCTTATCATAATCATGACCAAAACAGCCAGAACTTAACCACAGTATACTTGAGTGTATCTGTGCTATTCCTCAACCACATGAACATATGAGTCTAGAACCCTGGACTGTTGAGGACACTTATTTGAGCCTGAGGACTATATAAAGTGGAAATAAAATTGACTGTTCAATAAAATTATCCAAACTTGATAAAGTTCTACAAATAAATAATTCAGTTGAAATTTAATGATTTTAATGTATTGTTTGTTTGGATGCCTGCCTAGACAAAGAAAATGTTTATATTTGCTGCAGTTTTAAATTACCCCCCCATTTCCAGATAATGCCCATTATTTCGATGGAAAGTTTTCAGTTTGGAATATTTCCAAAATTCCCCAGCTTAACTTCTGATGGAAAGTTTATTGGAAGTTTCTAAAATTGCACCAGAGATGTTTCACCCCTTTGCAACCCTACTCACTTCAGATAACAGGAGATGCTTTCCATTTTAATGTACAGTCACTGGTTTGTACCGTAAAAATCAAATAATGTCATAAAGAACAGCCAAGTCGTTTTGACATTTTTTACTTGGTTGCTTTTCATTTTGTCAAATCAGCATGTGACTTGCCAATAAACACAACTCATGGGGCTTGTGCTCTTTCCCACATGCACCCCAGTGTGTGACACTATCTGTCGCTCCATGCACAGATGCTGGTTAATTAAATATCTTTTTTTCTAAAGGAAAAAGCGTACACCATCTATTTTATTTGATGTTTGTGTGAAGCAAAGTTGTAGCTAAAATAAAAAGACAGTTCAGTAAAACTTAAAGTAGTGAATGGATCCAGTGAGTCCTGAACAGTATGCCCTCTCTCTAAAACCAATTTCTGTCATTTCTTTTCAACGACTCCTCCAGAACAAAAGCATGTCAGAGTGTTTGGTTATTGAGCATCAATGTCGAGCTCCACAGAACATCTTGTGTGTTATTGAGGGCTGGCAGCAGCAGGCCTGCACCAGATCGATAGCATTTCTTTCTCAGCAGGCTTGCTTGATATGACTGACCTATCTGAAAGAAACCGGCCCCAAAGGGAGTCCAATCAAGAGGACAAGAGAGAAGAGGAATGACAGGCAGGAGCTACACACATCCCCACATACATATATGTATCTCTGATATACATGCACTAGCCAGCTTATTAACTCTAAACACATACTGGAAATGCTGCTTTAATACTTGCTGTCTCTGCTTTAGTCTTTGTCTTTTTGCTTTTGCTTCTCTTCTTGCACACACACACATACACACACAGTCATCAGGAGGTGAGTGGCAATGGCTCACAGATAAGGCCGCTATCAGACCTTCATCTGGGATGGCTGCACTCTCGTCTGTCATGGCGGCATTTTTTTCTTATCAGCTCCATCAGCCTTCCGCCTGTCTGCTGCTCTTGAAGTCCTCGTCCTGTCTTTGTCCACCACACATTTGACCCTCGACAAGCTCTCTCGAGCAGCAGTGGGACAATATGGTATTTTATTGACACTCAAAATGTTCTGTATGGCAGACTATGGAACCATTTTAAATGCTTTTTCTCTCAAATGGTTGTTTTCATAATGTTAGACAAATCATTCAGAGGCAGGATAGGAATGAAGGGTATCTTGACAACCCAAGTATCCATCCATCCAGTATCTATATTGCTTATCCCTTTGGGCGGTCTCTGGGGGCTGGAGCCTATCCCAGCTGACATTGGGCTGACAACCATTCTTGGTTAAACTCATACCTAAGGGCAACTGAAGTCACCAATAACTAGCATGTTTGCCCAGAGAGAAACCAAGCATGCACGGGAAGAACATGCAAACTCGACACAGAAAGGCACTGAACGACATGGGAATTGAACCAGTGACCTTCTAGCTGTGAGGCACATGCACTACCTGCAGCGCCACCATGTCACTTACAACCCAGTGATGTTTGACATCTACACAGTTTTCCAAAAGAGAGGGTACATTTCAGATATAGGCAGCAGTAAATACCAAAACAGCAAGGTTGAAACTGTTTGGTGTTTGTAGCTTAGTTTGGAGATTCACACAGTCAGTCAAAGGTTGGAGCCCAGCTCTTGCTGTCACATGTTGATGTGTCCTTGGGTAAGACAATTAAACCCAAACTGCACTGGGTATTAAAGACCATGGATTTGTAAGCTGGTACTGATGGATAACTTAGAGGGAAATTTCAAACATCATTAACAGAATGTGAGAGTGAGATTGGGTTGTGATGTAAAAGTGTTTTGAGTTGTCAGAGAAGCTAGAGAGGCATTTTTAAAGCTAAAATCCATTTACTATTTTGCAGTATTTGCTGTTTACAAAGTACCATTACAAAACAAAAGTTAGTGATTTGGACAGACACTTAAGGGTAATTCAACAATTCTCAACTTAAAGACACACAGAATATCTGACTATAAATGAGTAAATGATCAATTTAAGGAGCTTTTTAGGAGTTGTTTATGAGTACTTTTCTTTTTTTGTAAAAGAGTAAGTAAGTGTGATCAAACAATATGGTATATCACAGACGTAGGATGGCCAATTGTGGTGTTTTATGAAAAAAAAAAGAAAATTTCAAAATATGGAGGTTAGAGATTTTTGCCTTACTGCAACAGTTATAGTCATCATAGCAATAAATTTACAGACAACTTCATTTACAACCAATAGTGAAATGTCAGGGTCTCAGGGGGCTCGAGCCTATCCCAGCTGACAGTGGGCAAGATTGCAAAAATGTTAAGGATAAAAAATATTTTAAAGACCAATAGGGTTTTGTAATACATTTCTTTATACATTAATACAAAATGAATAACTCAAGACTGTTGTTCTTGTGGCTAGGTGTGAATTAATCCATGGAGTGTTAAAATTTTCCATACAGATAAATTCAAAATATTTATTTGGACATATGGTGTTGTTATATCCTGAGAATATGTTTCTCCTTCAGAGGAGTGCAGGGAAGGTACATTAAAATCTGCAGTGTGCATTCACAGGAGGATGTAGTGTGGAAGAGCAATTTAAAGGCTTTCTGTAAGAGATGGGATTTGAATTTGCTGTTTAAGATTAGGAGCGACTCTGCAGTCCAGAGGATTGGGAAGGTCATTCTGCCTAAGGAGAGACTGTTGGGAAAAGAGAGATGAACATCTTTACTTGAAAAAGTAAATGAAGGAAAAGAGAGGAAGAGACAGCTAAGAAGTAGAGACAAAGTCAAAAGAACGAAGTGTCGCAGCTTGCCAAATATTGTAAGACTGAATTAGATTTTATTTATTCTAACTGGAAAACATGGGCCTTTGTTACTACAATATTTTAGTCTTTCCACGCACACACATATTTCTCAAAGAGCTAGGTTGATTAAGTGTTTCAAGAGCACATTTTTATTGCCTCTGTCTAATCTTTAAATCATCAGAATTTTAACTTAGTGTCATCTTGACCTGGGACAAAAAGAACGGTTATTACAGTTTTTTCATGACTGATCAATACCAGCACTGCAGGGATTAAACATTGATCTGTCGTGCAGTGTCTGATTTGCAACATCACTGACTGAATGCAAAAATCCCTGGACTTTCAACAGCTGCCAAAAGCAACCCACTGTATTAAAGTTGCAGTAGGTAGAAAGCCAGAAAACGGTTGATTTTTGAGTCTCATCTGAGTTAGGTTTCGTTCGTCTCTGCCCTGAGCCACTCCTACCTGACGAGCACGCACACACAGCATTTTTTTTCGACAGAGTCGCTATCGAGCCGCAGCTGGAATTCACTGGTCCACGTATCACAATTTTGAGTAATGTCCGAGTCAAGCTTCAACCATACTCTTTACTAACGGTTAGCAGACGGCTAAACTGTTAGCAGCATTCAGCTTACCGGTAGCCGTTTGTCATCTGCTTTCTTGAAATCTTACTACACAACACAACTATCACCGCAACACATTACGACAAATATTACAAGGTTATTCATTTAGCAGCTTACCTGTCCAAGAGAAGAGTGGCCAGCTCCGAATCCAACTTCAGACCTAGGCTATCCCGCAGTTCTCTCCATTTCTGGAATGCTCTGCCAATTTTAATACGACTTTTGTTCCTGTTTTGGTCAGTCTCTTTTTTATATTCTTTCTTTTCTAATTCTGTCTTCCTTTTTTGTGTTGTTTAGCCGTGTAGGAAGTTGTAGCCAATGCTGGAATAGCTATTTTACCTGGTGCACTGTCCGGATTGCCGCTTGCTCTCTACTTCTGACTGCGGCACGGGAACGTGCATATGCAGTCGAACAGCCAATAGAAACGCTGTGGTCTGAGCCGACCTTTGATTGGTTGATGCACATCGTGCCAATACTGATTCTTCAGAGGCTGAACACAGAGCCATGGTGAGGTGCAGAAACCTATTGCTTGTCTCAGACCACTTGACTTATATTATGCTTGGAGGATATTATAAAATTTTTACTCAATTATACTAAAACAATGTTGCCTACTGCAGCTTCAGTATACAGAGATGCAGCTTATACAGTGTGGTGCAAATTAGTTGCCTTTTCAGCTTTAATAGGAAGAAGCATTTCCATCAAGAGCAGAAAACCTAATCTAAAAAAAGTTGCAAAGATTGACGTTGTCACCTCTAATAACATTTCCATGCCAACATTGCATTTGTTGGATATTTTAAATAAAAATAAAGTAATTTATGATTCCACACTGAAAACCTTGTAGTTTTCACAGGGCATTTGTGTGACCTCTGATCATTAAGTTTGTTTTTTATTGACAATGCAAAGAACTGGGCATTAAATTGAGTTTCAATTCCAATTACTGTTTCCTAGAATTACAAAAACAAAGTTATCTTGATTTAACAATTACTGATTACTAAAAAAAGACTACTGTGCCACATGACATATTTCACTTGTTTTTTCTTTATTGTCAGATTTTAGAAACTTGTATTTTGTTATTTAATTGCTTGTTTTTCATCGTTCTGAATGATACAGTGGAGTGTTAAAGTCCAATGATTGCATTGTGGTGCATGTTGTAATATCAACACATGCCTGTTGCAATATCAGTATAATTGTGATCTCAAAATCTGATATAATAATCACAAGTTTAATTATCCCCATAATCTAACAGCCATAAGTACCAGTGCTAAACTCATACTTCCGAAAAAGAGCTTGTGCTTAAATGGTTTCTGAATTATTATTTTCAGCAGTAGAATTTGTGTAAGTGATTTGTCCTCCTGTCATGGCCCTTGCGATAATGCCTCTTTTGCATTTAATGACAGTTTCTTTATGGATGGCAATTTTGGTCAGCTTACAAATTGGAAAAGGCAGAGAAGGCGCAGCATCTTTGGCTTTGACATTTGGTACATGGGACCAAAATGAAGCATCAACATCTGTGATGGGGTTAGGTTTGGCAGGTATCAGATCTTTAACATCCACAAGGGATTTTGGTACCTATCCCTGTTGGTGACTTCCAATCATTGCAAAGGATGTTTTTGTTTTAAATCCTGTTCAGACTGCCATGTCTGCAAGTTGTCAGGTAAAAAATATTGATAAATCAGATTTCAGCACACACAGAAGTTCTCTCACTAGGGATGTGTATTAGCCAGTGATGGGCAGTAATGTCACAACAAATATTGTGGTTAGTAGCTTAATCAGTTATGCTAGTGTTGTTTTTTCTGAGCTTCTCAGTAGGTTAGTTATTTTATTGATCAAGCAGTGCAGTAGCATCTAAACAAGGTATACATTTCCCTCATCAGAGAAAGTGAGCAGCAGCAGGGCGCTCTGTCACAGTCCAAAACACTTTTACGGAAAAGTACATGACGTGAGCAGACACACAGACGTGCAGTTTTAGCAGATCATGTCCTTCCACATGACGGTGACAACTCTGTCTAAGCCTTTAAACCTCCAGTGTCCATGCTGCCAAACTAATTAGCTGAACACAGGGACATATAAGCAGGTGATTCACGAAAGTAATCACAGAACAAACACATATTATGTTTTCCATCAGTAATCTGTAAAAATCAGCTGTCAATCATTCAATTGCTAACCACAGAGCATGAAGGAGAAGCGAGGGACATTATTGTTGAGAAATAAATGTTGAAGTTGAATAGATTAGGAGAGACAGGAACAAAGTGATCATGTGAGGTAAGATAGGCAGCCTGGTGTCATTATTGGGCAACTTTGTGAGTTTTTGTGTGTTTATTTAACAGTGTAGGGACTGGTGATCAGATGGTTTATCCACAAAATATAATTATGGCCATCAAATTAATTCTTTTTTTGTAGGGCCTAAATGACTACAGAACTAAAATCAATTGATCTAGGACATTTAAAACAGTTGTATAATTGCATCTATAATATGGGAATAAGGCCAATTTTAGGTGACTAAAATAATTTTGTAAGAAATGTATTTAAGTAATGAAATAAGAAGACAAAGTTTATTAATACAGAGCCATCATGGCAAACCTTACAAAGTGCTGCACAATAATATGTTTCCTAAAAAGGGAAAATCAAGGAGATGCAACGATAAAAAAGATATATATATATTTTTTTAAAGAAGTTGCACTGCAGATAGGATCACTACATTTTACAAATGTCTTGCCCATCACTGGCAATAATCTGTCAATACCTAACACAATGCAGGGGTGATGGTACTTACTTATAAGTCAATTATTTGACAGTGTTTAGAACACACAAAAATGTATACAAAAGTTATGATGGACTGAGAGAGAGTGTTTTTATTGTTGGGGATGGGATTTAACACTGATTTTCAAAATATGCATATATAGAAGTACAGGCTGTCAAATACAGTTCAAATCAGGTACTGTCTTATGGAAACACATGTGGGCATTCTTTATTCATTGTCACTTGCAAAACATGAGGTATGCGAAATAGCCCTTAGGTTTCAATAAAAATAAACAGATAATAAAGATAAGCACAGTACTCTATTATTATTACTGTTTACTACTATTATTATTTATCATTACCTTGACATTTTTTGATCAGAAATGTCAGTAACAGACTTCTCTCATCTGGTGCTAACATGCCACTCTAAACACTGTCATCAGGGGTGATTTCAAAGCTACCAGAGGTCCACAGGTAATACTTATCCTGTCCCAAAAGGGCTTAAGGGTCCCATTTAAAGTTCAAATCAAAGCTTGAGATCAGAAATTCAACTTTATGACCTTGTCAAAACCCATTGCTTGCAATTTCAGTGTTATTTGCTCCCTTACCTTTAGGTTAGGTCAGGTCAAGTTTGGGAGCACATGCCTGTGCAGCACTGTGCCATTCATCATTGATGATAACTTGTCTGAACCACCGGCAATGTTAACCCTGCTTCACTAGTAGGTGTTTCCATGCGATGAAGTTTAAGGGTCCCAGGCCTGTACATTAACTTTCTTTGTCCATAGCACTGGTGCTACAGGGGTTGTCAATCTTGTAGCATAAGACAAAAACTTATAGCACAATAAATGATATCTAAAGAAACAGGTTGTATGACTTCCCAGGAGGTCCCCAGCAAAAAGGGGAGTCATTTATTTTCACTGTTAATTCCATCCATAAATAACACAGTAACAGAATGTATGACTATTTTGGTCATGGGATTCATACACTTTTTTGTAATAAAACATCTAAAGGAAAAAAGGCATTTGTGGTCTAATTTGTGTCAGTTTAGGAGTCCTTGACATGAAAAAGTCTGAAGTGACGCAACAGTGAAAGAATTATGGGAATTGGTGTGCGATATGTAGTCTTTAGCTAGGCAAAGAACAAAATTATAAACTATGACTACAATACTGCATTTGAGGAGGAGCTACTGATGAAAATACTGCGCACACACATACACACAAACGTATAATATGGCTCTTAGGCTGTCATCGCACCGGTGCTATGAAGATATACCTTATCTTCATTTTGCTTTATGACCAGAACTTTCCTGTACCACTTCAGTATTACCAATTAACATGAATGGACATGTAAAGAAGTTTTTTACTGTTTCCAGGATTCCTGATGCCTCTTCAAAGTGAGCACTTTGATTTAAGTTATTAAAATGTGTTTTTTCACTGTGTTTGGACCCAAATTTTTTCCATAAGTTGAATACAATTTACCCATATATCCATTATCTATAACGCTTATCCCGTTTGGGGTTTCCGGGGCTGAAACCTATACCAGCTGACACTGGGCGAGAGGCAGGGTACACCCTAAACCGGTCACCAGCCGATCGCAGGACCACATAAAGAGACAGACAATCAATCACTCTCACATTTATATCTAAGGGCAATGGAGTCACCAGTCAACCTCGTGAGTGTGTTGGAGGAAGCCAGGGTGCCCGGAGAGAACCCACACATTCATGGGAAAAAACATGCAAACTCAACACAGAAAGGCCAAGACTAACACGGGGATCAAACCAGCAACCTTCTTGCTGTGAGGCATATGCACCACCGTGCTGCCCTGAATCCAGTTTAGTAGGATGTTATTAAAACGTTACAGTAATTCCACATAATTTATTGGACATATCAAAGCATAAGCTGTTTTATCCTTCTGTAGGTATTAGCATGGTGATGGTGCTTAAACATTTATGTTCGTCTCACTACTGTTAGTAGATGTGCGACAGGATGTATGTGTCAGTCAAGGTCTTTAAGTCCACTTAGTATTCAGGTTGCAAAAGTAATCTCTCAGCATACATATTTTCACGCTTAAGCACACAAAGTTACTTTCACGCTCTGATGATACCTGCTCCTGGCCATTGCTTTCTTACCTGTGTCTTTTCATACATTAGAACTGATAGAACGCTGTGTTAGGCTTTTGATGGAGCTCAGGAAGAAGTATTAGCTTTGATATAATGTGCTGGAGCAACAGAGGCACAGAGCTGCCCGTATTGTAGTGTAAGAATCTAGCGAGCCCGCCAAAAAAGAAGATTAATACACTCTTTGATGTCTTACCGTCAAAACGGCTCTCGGAAATAATCCTTTTACAATAGCTCTGATATGTGGGCCGGTGTGTTTGTGTGTGTGTTCATTTCAGTGGAGTTCATGAAACTGGACCTGGCCTCTCTGCAGTCTGTCCGTCAATTTGTCCAGCGCTTCAGGGAGCAGGACCTGCCGCTTAACATTCTGGTCAATAATGGTGAGTGATGGGAATGTATTTGTATTCAGAAAGACATTTACAAACCCTCTGCAAAATAACTCAGATGCTGTACGAGCTGCACCAAAATCTGATTCATACAAAACATTCTTGAACTTATGAACATGTGCTCCATCAACCATGCTATTCTGCTATCCAGTTATCTTCCACTTTGGTTCTCTTTAATTGAATAGTTTTGGTTTTTAAATGCAGTGAGTTTGTTTATGGTAATTATTTAAAGACGAGCAATATTCTATACAGCTGAGACCAGTCAGTGCAGGCCAGGTTCAGATAAGCCAGCTAGAGTTGCTGCAAAACAAGGTTATTATACTAAACAAAAACTGACAAAATAACAAGAAATAGAATGTAAAAAAAAATCATGTTTGTTGACATACAAATAAAAATGAGGCTTTAATTAATAACTAGAAAAAATGTATTTCTTTGCAGCAAATGCGTTGAGATGTTGAGCCTGAATGCTGAAAATGTGACAGAATAGTCCAATGTTTTGTTCTGAGCCATTCTTGGGTGATTTTAGCTGTGTGTTTTGGGTCATTATCCTGTTGGAGGACCCATGACCTGTGATAGCAAAAATCTGAACACATGAAAAAATAGTTGAATGATTAGTAAAGATGATAAGGCAGGAATGAAGTCTGTAGGTGGAAGTATGCTGAATCTGTAGAGTGTGAAAGTTGAAGCAGTTTTCAGCAGAACTGCAGAACTCTTCATTTCATTTCAATGTTAAAACATCTGCAGAAAATATTTTTTACTGTAAAAAGTATAACTGTTAAACATGTGAAAAATACAAGCCAAATTCTCCTGAACATGCTGCGTAGTTAAATTTTTTGTGTGACAATCTGTGCAAATTTAGAGACTGTGAAAATAAAGAAGTGTACGGAAGAAAAAAAAAATAATAATAATAAAGTCGGATAACAATATTTTGGAATTCTGACTCAGCATTTCAACATAATAAATGAGAAGGAGCTGAAAGAAGACTAATCTTATATGATCTGCCCTTTTTTTACAGGACACCAGTTAACAATGTACATAATGAAACACAAAAACCCTTAAATCAGATAGCTGCAGGCCCAAGAAGCCCTCACACCCCTCTGTAAGATATGTGGTTTTAATAAACACTTTATCTGAAAAAAGGGTTGAAAAAACAGGTGATGAACCCGTCAGGTGTGAGTTCCTTTAAAACATTCTTGTCTCAGTTATTATCAAAAATATGAATCACTGCCCTATCGCCTATTGATGAGAATCCTCTAAATATATTCCTTTATCTGCATCTGGATTCAGATCACCACCAAAATCTAATCAGTCCCCCTTAATGCCATGATTAGCATTCAATGAAAATTTCATCAAAATCAACGAGCTTTAAGAGTTATGAACGAAAATGTGGAAATCTGCTCTATTTTTTAATATAAACTCGGCTAACAATGTTAAAAATAACTTGGCAAAGCAGTTGTAGTTTGGAATTACAATGAATTTTCAACCTAGACAATTAAAAAAAGAAAGAAACTGATCAATGTAGTTTTTTTATTTTGGGGAAACTACCAACAATGAAAGAATTAAAGGCATTTTGGTTCTGTTTAGTTAAGGTCCCAACATTATTTTATCATTATTTGATGATTTTTAAAAAAGTTTTTTATTAAACATGTGCATTCACCACAGCTGTTGTTAGACGTTCAGTTGTTTATTATGTTGCCGTGGAAACCACAGCCCTCAGGCATCCAGATCAAAGCCATTCTGTGCTTTGACTTTGGCTTTGAATCAAAACACGCTCTGGCATCCCTCGGGTATTTAAGCACGCAGCATCAACTCTTCGTTGTGGGTTTGAGTTGGCGGTTTGAGTATTCTGAGTTCGTAGTTGCATTGTATTGGAGTTTGTGGTTTTAGTGTTTGAGTTGGTGGTTTTAGTGTTTGAGTTGGTGGTTTTAGTGTTTGAGTTGGTGGTTTTAGTGTTTTGAGTGTGTGGTTGGAGTGTTGTGAGTGTGTGGTTGGAGTGTTTTGAGTGTGTGGTTGGAGTGTTTTGGAGTTGGTGCTTCGTAAAAGTCTGTTGTTTGAGTTGCAATTTTCTGTTCAGTTTTCTGAACTGCAACTGAAAACATTCAAATGGCGTTCATTGAAGGCAGCAAAGGCATTTACGGAGCCATCGAACCGTTATTTGCCACAGCCAGATATGAGCGCTGTCTCCTGATCTGCTGGGACGAGCAGTCTTACAGCAGAAACATCAAATCGATGGCTCAACTGCTCCGCCTTCAGCAAAACGAGCAGCTGCCATCAGATGTAACTGCTGAGGCCATGGCTGATCTTCTGATGGTTGGCAGGAGGGAGATCGTCAGACATCAGTGCTGGGAGCATGAATTGGCTGGCTTCGACAAGGAAGAGACCAAGTCTCTCCTGGAGCTGGTGTGGGAGGTCAATGTCAGCCTGCAGATGAGGGACATTGAGTTCGAGGCCAGGAGACTGCTGGACTCAGCAGAGGACCTGCCTCCTCTCTTCAGGCAAACAAAGGTGCTGAAGAAGGCCAAGGACTGTGCCAGGATCCTGGGAGAGGAAAAACCTGAGGCATCGATCCCCAGGAAGTCAGTGGCCAGAGACGTGGTGTTGAGTGTGATGCCCAAAGTGGTTCAGGGCTTATGGAAGCCCAACAGAAACACCACACGCACCATGCCCTCCAGGCAGCTCAGTGACATGGCTGTTGGGCTGACAAAGGCTGTTCTGGACCAGGTCTCTGCTGTTCTCTACAAAGACTGTTTGGTCTGGGTAATCCTGTCCCCTTCCCTGAGAGACAACGTGGTCCTCTCAATAGAAGAACAGCTGCATCAGATGTTTCCTCCTGAGACACTGAGAAAAAGGCTCAACAGCTTTGAGGCGGAGATCATGAGCATCATCACTGATGTTGCAGTGGAGCACATCTGTGAGCTGTTCATGATCAAGACCCGCCCTTCAGAAGAGCCAGATGAGGAGGAACCAGCTCCATTCACTGCAGTCACCCTGCCAGCTGAAGGTGATGCATCGTCAGTCCTGGAGGGTAAGGTCAGTCTTGACCCAGAGCCTGCAGTGGTACCAGAACCACCTGCAACCACGTCATCCGTGGTGGATCAGAAACCCTCACTCCACTGCACGAATGTGAATGGAGCTTCACTGAATGAGGTGGAGAGAGATGAGCCCACCAGTGAGCCAGAGCAAGCTCTGGTACCACCTCCGAAACCCCCTCAGGCCATGTTATCGGAGGATGTCAGACCCTCAGTCTTGATAGAGGACGTCCTGTCTGAACCACCATCCTGTGGAGAAGCTCTTGAGGCCTGCAGTGATGCACCACGGTCACGTGGACAGAGATTCAAGGCCTGGCTTCGGAAGAAGTTCTCCTTGAAGCGTCTGCGACGACGCTTCAGATGACTTCTATGTATAATAATAATAATAATAATAAACAAAAAAAAGCATTTATTTCACTGTCATCAGTCCAATCAGTTTTAAGAAATTAAACTTATCTCACTGAAAATGAAAGGTATGCTCACAGATGAGGTCCTGTGTAGGGGTGTTACCAATAAGTGATTTCAGAGTCTGGTTACATTGTGACTCATAATAAAATATAAGAAAAAGTGTGTGATAAGTGTGTCAAAGTGAAAAACACATTATGGCTAAAAACGTTGTTCAGTATTCTAACAAGGTGCAGAAATGAGATAATGAATAAACTTTATTGAAGCAGACATTCAGATGCAGTTTTCATTACACAATATTAAATGTTGAAGTTTCCTATAGAGGAACTTTTGGAGTAAAACAGAAAATTTAGCTGAAGCTGCAAAAATCATTGACATGGTCCATGAAGGTTTTATGCAGATTTCTGATAAACTCAAATTTATTTAATAAAAATTCATAATATAATGCAGAAACATATATAATAATTTATGCTGGTCAAAGCTGGGGTATTCGCTGCATTCATGGATTTTCTCAAGGTTCTCTGGTTTTCTCCCACAAACCAAAAACATGCCTGTTAGGGAGAGTCAGTGGTGACCAAAGTAGGGCCCACTGCCCCTGGACGGTCCTGCTGCTATGTTGAGGGGTCTGTGTCACGACAACATTAAATAATTGAAAGTTGTTATGCACTGCAAGCAAAGCACTGGCAAATTTCACAAGATGACTTTCATGTTGATCTCAGACAGGGTGGGCAAGTAGTGGCCTGGGGGCCACATGCAGACCCTCGGAGTGTCCTAGCAGTCAGTTTTATATATTTTAAATGTATATACATGGAGATCATCGGACCAAGTTTGCCTTGAAGACATCAGAAACATAGTTAAAAAAAAATCTACAAATAGCCTGATTTTTAGAAAACATTTTCTGCATAACTAAGACATCTGCAAAGAAAACAGTAAATAAATGTAGATAAAATGATCATTACGCCTTGTAAGTTAAAGAAGTAGCTAAAACTGTCTTGAATTATGCATTAAGCTCCATAAATTGGAATCAGAATCAAATTGTGAAAACAATCAACATATAGTTAAATTACAATAAAACTAAAGAGTCAGGATGAATAAATGAAGTAAATGATAATAAAGTACAAAAATAGGTTAGATATAAAACAGAGATATAAAACAAATATTTAAAAAAATACAACATATACAATAGGCACCAAAAGGGAAAAATGCTGAAAATGTGAAATGAAATAGCCTAACGCAGTGTGAACAAAGCTGAGACTGTGAAAATGTGACATACAATAGTTGGAAGCAGTAAAGCAAAGCTGAAAATGTGTGAAATGTGTAATAAAAAGTGTTCAGGAAAGCAGCCAGATGCTGTCTGTATTGGACACACAGTTGAGACGTATAAATGCCTTCACTAGGATCTGAACCCGGACTGCTGGAGGGACAGTCAGCAGCATTACAGCTGTCTCAGGTTTCAAGGGTGTCTTCTCCAGACTGCATGTTTGAGGTCCTTCCACAAATGTTTAACAGGATTTAGATCAGGGCTCAGAGAGTCCAATGTTTTGTTCTGAGCCATTCTTGGGTGATTTTAGCTGTGTGTTTTGGGTCATTATCCTGTTGGAGGACCCATGACCTGTGATAGCAAAAATCTGAACACATGAAAAAATAGTTGAACGATTAGTAAAGATGTTAAAGCAGGAATGAAGTCTGTAGGTGGAAGTATGCTGAATCTGTAGAGTGTGAAAGTTGAAGCAGTTTTCAGCAGAACTGCAGAACTCTTCATTACATTTCAACGTAAAAACATCTGCAAAAAATATTTTTTACTGTAAAAAGTATAACTGTTAAACATGTGAAAAATACAAGCGCAATTATCTTGAACATGCTGCGTAGTTAAATTATTTTGTGTGACAATCTGTGCAAATTTAGAGACTGTGAAAATAAAGAAGTGTATGGAAGAAACAGAATAATAATAATAACTAGAAAATTGCATTTCCTTGCAGCAAATGTGTTGAAATGCTGAGTCTGAATGCTGGAACTGTGAAATGAAATGGCTAAAAGCAATGTAAACAAAGCTTAAAATGTGAAAATGTGACATAAAATAGTTGGAAGCAGTAAAGCACAGCTGCAAATGTGGGAAATGTGTAATAAAAATGGTTACAGTTGTGAAAGAAAGCTGAAAATGAATAAATGTGAAAGGAAATTGCAGAAAGCTGTAGAAATGTTTGGCCACCATAAAGAAGTTGTAATCTATGATTAAAAGAGTAAAATTTGTTAGGGCTAAAATGACAAAGATGGTAATCAGTAGCAGAAGTGTGAAATATGTTACTAAATTTGCATTGTAAAGACAGGAAAAGAATAAAGTTGTATGGAAGTGAAAGGTTGAATGACTGACAACCTGTGACATCCAGACTGAGAGGACAGCAGCCAGATGCATACAGCAAGGAGCTGTAGTAATCAGCAGTCTGTGTTGGACACACAGTTGAAAAGTACAACTGCCTTCACCAGAATTTGAACCCGGGCCCATGGAGGGAGAGTCAGCAACTCTGCCGCTAAAATATATATATGTTAAATGTTATGGAAATTATGATTTTGTTGGATTTCAGTAGGAAGTGAAATAAACATTTCAGCTCCAAAAAAATGAATGTTCTGGCCATTATTTGTGCATTCAGGCTTTAAAGGGTTAAATTATGAAGTGCAATTGAATATGCATAATAAGCCTAGATTACATTTTCCTTTCGTAACTGAAAAATGTTTTGGCATGAATTTGTAGGCTACAAGTCCACAACATTATGAACTATCCAATATAAAAGCATCTGACTTGAACATTAATGTAAACAGAGGTGATTTTCATTGGAGGACAATAAGGAGTGAACATTAACGGTCAGAATGTCATTAGAAACTTTATCTGTTCAAGTTAACATGTAGGTCAAAGTTATCACTACTTCATTTTAAATCAACAAATCTATACTCGAACATCAAACTCAAAGTAATAATAGCCTACATACATGAATTTGTAAATCTGGACAGGAATATCTGAGTAGAGAAATGTAAAACAGTGTAATATTTGTGTGTAGTCTGGTTTATTCTAGTGGGTATAATCTGACATACTCTGATAGATGTTTGTCCTCTTAGGGCCTCCATACACTGAAGACATTTTTGCCACATTTTGACCAGATTAATACACCGTCCACTGAAAACAGCTCTGAGACCCACGATGGGCCTCCACCTACAGGTTGGGAACCGCTCCACTAGTAGACTGTATTTGAAGCTTGATCCTTCAAAGATTGTTCTGATATCATGGAGAATAAGTGATGGAGGATCCCTCAGGATGAATTTATTATTTAGAAAACAGTGAGTGAGTGAAAACAAGAGCTGGACTGATGAAGAATGTAAAGTTTTGATTAATGAAAGGCTGACTCGTCAGTTTTTGAAGTCTTTTGTTCACTTAAACCGGGCACATGAGCTGTCAAGACACCGTGTGAATGGTAAAATCACACAGAGTGGCTGATGGTCCCTCACTGTCCCTGCGATGTGCGTCTATCTGCGTCTTTACGCTCACCAGCAGACGGAGGAGCGCACACACACACACGCTGAGAGAAAGTGAAAGTCACACAAGCATGCTGCTATACGTATCCTTGCGCATTTTGTTGTGGTTATATGGTATTTCGGAGAGTTTTCTAGTGGGTATATGGCGTATACCTGCGTATGGACCCAGAGTCTGACGGACTGTAGAGCAGAGTCCGCGCAGAATGTCCGCGGGCGTCAGAGCTGTCAGAGTCGAGCGCACTGCCGCGTAGTATTTTCTTGTGAAATGAATGTGAAACACAGTCCTTGCGCATTGTTTTCCATTTCTCTGTCATGACGCTGTACACTGAGGACGAGGAAGAGGAGCTGCTCTGCCTGCTGACTTTGCAAAGCACAAACATGAAGAGGCGGAGGTGGTGTCACATTTAATGCGGGTCGATGATGAAGCTGGGGACTTCCGGGTTAACGAGCTAATGCTGTGCCAAATCCGTAATAGCTATCCAAAAAAGGACTGCACCGTGAGCATCACAAGAACCAGCTGAAACGATTGATATAAGTTTTATGTCTGTACTGTAGAAAATGTTTGTACAAGTGGAGTTTAAAACGGGCTTCAAAGTGAAGCGATCAGCTATCGGCCTACATTTCCCACAATCCTTTGCATATTCCCCTGTCATGGCGAGCAGTGTTTTGTGTGACAGCAGTGCGTGGAGCGGAGTCCGCATGTTTGTTAAGTGTCGGCGTACATCAGCCTACCATTCGCATGTCTGTGTCATGACACTGTACAACTGAGAACATGAGGAGACGAAGGTGGTGTGAAGCTGGAGAGTGTGTTACGCCAATGAAATGTGTGGGTCTCACGAGCAATGCGTGACAGCTGGCAATTATTGATTTTGGAGGGCTAAAATGGCAAAGACTGTAATGAGTAGCATAAGTGTTTACATATGTTCTGAATTATGCATGATAGTAAAAAACAGTCTAAACCGGGAATCAAACTCCGGTCTCCAGATGAAATGCCAGATGTGCTAACCGCTTAGCTAACAGCCCAGCTAACAACCTCCCACATACCCACTTCCACAGGACCAGACTATGTAATAATGCTGTATGTTTGTACAGAGCGGGGAAGTTAAGCTGGGAACTTCCGGGTAAACGATCTAATGCTGTACCAAAACCGTGATAGTTATCAAAAGAAGGACTGCACCGTGAGCATCCCAAGAACCAGCTGAAAAGATTGATGTAAGTTTCATGTCTGTACTGTAGAAACTGTTGACACGAGAGCAGTTTAAAAACGGGCTTCAAAGTGAAGCGATCAGCTCTCTGAGGACTTGTCTTATAATGGACGCTTATGGAGGACTTTGTGGGATACCTGTGGCTCTGAAGCTCACTGAGACAACCCGATGTCAAGGTAGAGTTTGAAACGAATTTCAGCTGAAAGAGGAGAAGTGTACCTTTATTTTGATGTATAAATCATATCTGTGAAGTAAAGTTTGAGGCTTTTATTGCAGTTTTTCGGCTACAAATTTTGGAATCTTTAGGCGAAGCTCACGCTCTAACAGGTCACGTGACGCGCTCCAAGAACAGAGAGTTTTTGGCTCAAACCTGCAAACTTAGTGTTGCTTAAATAGTGATAACTCAAAAACTGTAGAAGATAGCAAAAAGCTGAACACATGTAAAAATAGTTGAGAGATCAGCGAATCTGTCAAAGCAAGAATGAAGTCTGTAGGTAGAAGTATGCCGAAGCTGTACAGCGTGAAAGTTGAAGCACTTTTCAGCAAACCTGCACAAGTCTCCCATTCATTTCAATGGGAAAATGTCTGCAGAAAATCATTTTTACTGTAAAAACTGTAACAGTTACACATGTGAAAAACACAAGTGCAAATCTCCTGAACATGCTGCACTGCTGGGGTTTTTTCTGTGAAAATCTGTGCAAAATTGAAAGCTGTGAAAAGGGCCAAATAGTTGAGGGAAGAATAAGAGGAAGACGAAAATGAAGAAGAATAAAGTCGGATAACAATATGTCGAAATACTGACTCAGCATTTCAACATTACAATGACTACTGAAATTGTCCAGTGTTTACTAAATTAACTTGAATGAAAGCCCTGTGTCTCACAAAAGCATATCGAGGAACACATATAGAGTGTTTCCTCTAAGCACTCTTGTCCAGTTTGGTTCAGTACAGAACACAATGATGTATTTCCCCTGTAAAAAGTCTGGGTTGGAGGGGGAACAAAGCATACTAATCTGGCCCAAAGGGTGGAGCTAGACATACTGTGGTACTAACAAGTCTTTTTTTATTGGTTCAGGTTTGGATTGTCTTTGAGCCCCACACTGTTCCATGATTTACCTCCAGAAATAGAAATGCAGAAACTCTTTCTTGTTGTATGTTCCCTCAAATTGTGTACCTTTCCCTTTCAATAAACACATTTTGGCATCTTACTGGAAATAGATTTTTTCTTGCTTAAAATGTAATTTGTGCCATTTGAAATTCCACCAGATCTGTGCATTTGAGTAACAGAGCTGTTGATTTGACTAATCATTATCAGTAGAGGGACTTGCAAATTTAGATTTGAGCTCCAATTTGGTGAGTGGAGTGTGGTAACTTCAGACCCTGATTGCACAAGAACTTTGTTAATCTTACATTTATATTATTTTGAGCCTGTATTTAGACAAAGTGGAAGGCTTCATTGGAAAAGTCAGCCAGCAGGGCTGAGGGAAAATGCTGGAAAGTTTTGCAGAGGGAGTACAAACAAAACTGAGAAAGCACTCAGAGAGCACAGACCTCTGCCAAGCAGCTGCCAAGCAAGCCCCTAACACAATTTCCGTGGAGTTATCTGCACAAATGGCAAAAATGGTCCTATCTCGCAATGTTAAAGAATCCTTTAAAAAATTCCTGGATCCAGATGGTGATCCGGATCAGTCCCAAAATCTAATCATTTCTTCCTTATCCCATTCCACACATTTCCTGAAAATTTCATCCAAATCCATCCATAACTTTTCAAGTTATCTTGAACACAAACAGACAAATAGACAAACTAGCCAACACTGGCAAAAACATAACCTCTTTGGCGGTGGTAATGAAGGTTTAGTGTACCACACTATGCCAAACTGCACTGAGGCAAACCAGACTGTTTGTTGGAAACATACTATTACCCCAGTACTTAAGTTTGTCTCAGATCAGTTTCAGTTTTGGACGAGCTTGCTGGCTTCTCAGGCAGAAACTTTGGTCCCTTATTACATCTTTCGGTCCCTTTTATTTCTTAAGGTCAATCAAGTGGTTGTATCAGTCGTTCTTTGAGCATTTCAAGATCAAATAAAAAAAAAAAAAAACACTTAACATAAAAAAAACAAACTGATACAGGAAATTTTCCCAAAACTGAAACTTGTGCTGGCCTTACACCTGACAATTTTCCTGACAAATTCCCAAAGCTGTATTAAAATAAGGTCTTGCTGGAGCATACTGCTCTGCAGAACAGTTGAAAACAAGGAGAAATTGATGGATTTGTAGAAAGAGCAGTAATTCCTCTTTGAACAACAGTGTTAAGGACAGGGATTCATAGGGGCCTGGGGATATCGATGCGGTTGGTATGCTCTAACATGCTAGCTTGAGGGTTAACCACAGATATGAGCTAACAGTGTATTTTAGCCAAAGATTGCTGTTTAAAGTAAAATAAATCACACTGCTGGGCTTCTTCTGAGTCTTTCCCTCTCGTAAATACACATATGTAAGTAGGTAGATGGGGGTTCATTTAGCACAGTGTTGTTCAGCAGCAATCCTCTGAAATATGGCGGGTGCTCATAGGCTTACCAGCAACCAGAGCCCCAGTCAGGACAGTGGTTAGCTCCCAGGTTAGCTATTTGTAGCATAATCAACCAGTATTTGGTAAGTTGTGTCAGTTTTTATCCTGGTGACCCAATACATTCAATGGACTGGAATATGAAAATAAAGTCTGCACATAGTTTCAATGATATGAAAAACGTAAGTGTTAAAGTCAATAATTGCAATGACAGTAGTGGTAACAATACATTAACTAAAGGTAACAGACAGAGGCCCTTACATTTGGTAAAAGAAGACATGGAACGCACAAAATCTAGTTGTAGTCTTGTATTTAGTGACCCTCTAAGATTTCCAGTCTTTCTAAAATCTTAGTCTGAGTTTGGTTTAAATAATTCTTCATACTTTTGTGCTTCTGCTTTGGGCAGAAATGTCTAGTATTTTTTCTAGTAGGTTTGTTTTTGTTTGCATTCACGTTGATGTCACGTGTTAATAAAAATTATGTTTGAGTACAAATACTAAAGTCAATTGACCTATTAAATATTCCAGCTCAAAAAAATGCAGCCAATAAACAGAAGAGTTTGTTTTTATTCAATTATAAAAACACACAATTACATTTCTATCAGATGAACATGTCCCACAGTTGTTATTAGTTTCATAAAGTTAAGTCTAAAAAAATGTGTGTGTCAGAGTTTGATAGGAACATAAGATGAAGAGAAAACAAACTTCCTTCAACCATGCAGACACATTTCAGACTATGATTGAAATGAGGAATATTCACAGCCAAATTATGGCTGTTTCCGTGTCACATTATAATGCTTGACGTGCTTCTGTATGTGTATGTTTTTTTTCCTTAGCTGGTGTCATGCTGGTCCCTGAGGGCCGCACAGAGGACGGGTTTGAGCAGCACTTTGGTGTGAACTATCTAGGTCACTTCTTGTTAACTTGGCTCCTCTTGGACACACTAAAGAACTCTGGGAAATGTGGACACTTCTCTCGTGTGGTCAGCGTCTCCTCCTCTGCCCACCGCATTGGCAAAATCAGACTCAGTGAACTTTACAGCAGGTAGGTGCAAAATCACTTACACAATCACCTTCATATGAAATTATGCATTACAACAAAAGACGGTGTTGTCTTATATAGAAATTATCTAAAAATTGTGCTTCCTGTGTCTCATCTTCTGTCTGCACTAAAAGGACCACTGCACTCCATCTTGGTCCAACTAGCAGCTTTGCTGTCCAGAAGCATTAGCAGCTGAAATGTCTTCATTGAGTTGTTTCAAAACTTCAGAGGAAGGCTATGGCTGAGTTAAAAGTGCTTAGCCTAAATCAAGATGATAGAGTGAATAAATAACAAGAGGTGGAGAGTGACTTATTACAGTTACTCACATTGTAATTCAGTAGCTTTTGGTGCACTTAAAATTGTTGCATCTCGATTTATTTCACTTAGCATGTAAGGTAAAAAAAAAAGAATAAAAAACCAAAATGATTACAGCTTTCCATCAGGCAGTGTCATTATGATGCATTTTTGAAGACTTTGATACTAATTCCATGTTTGCATTATGAGACCTGATAATGAACATTACTAAAAACTACATTTATTTAATGCTTGAAACTCTGGGGATCCGAAAGAATCTGTAACATTTAAAATAATGAAATAGCTGTCAAGGAAATAGCTGGAAGTTATTTTCTTCATTACACTTTCATTTTGTGCAGTCTGTATTCTAACAGTCACAGTATTATGAGGATTTATCTGTTCTTTTAAGAGACAGAAATAGTTTTTTTTAATGAAAAGTTATTTAACAACAGACAGAACACTGACCTTGCTTTTATGTAGTATGTCTTTAGGGCAAAATGTTTATCCATATTTGTGTTTTTAACATTTTATATTTTTATGTCAAATACTGTGACCTAATTTATTAGGTGTATAAGTTCATTTTTTACAGGTATCTTTAATATCTAATTTGATTTCAAGACAAATTGCCACTTTGCGGTCATAATATATTATACAGGTCAATTGTTTATATATACTTTAATATTATGCACCAGAGGGAATAACTGCTTTATTGGCGACTCTTCAGCAGTTTTCCTTTTTGCACAACTCTGAAAAGGTGTAAAAAAAAAAAATCTCAGAAATTTGAGTGCATTTCACATGAAGTAGAGACATAATGTACTCCTACCTATGTTTTATGATTTTGGGGCACAGGTAGTCCATGTACAGAGAAGCTGATGCCCTTGATGTGCTCTGATCCATCCTCTGTCTCTCTCACTATCCAATAAAGACATAAAAAGCCCCCAAAATAAATCTTGAAAAGTAATTTTACTTGCATTCAGTGTTGTTTTACTCTCTCCACCCCTTTGAATGACTGCTTTTTAAAACTGATTTCAAGTTGCCACTTTACGGACTGCAGGTAAATTAACATACGTGTCTATGGAGAAATGAATACAAAAACAGTATCAGTGATGTGTTTTTTTTTAACGCTAATAATAAAAAGCACAAATGCCAATGTTTTTGGACAGTTTTCTAACAAAGTGCAAGAAAAAGCAGACAATATTTTACCTTCACTCTTTTTTAAATTTGGATTTACGACCAGACACAAACAAAAGTTAATCATTCAGATCTTAAAAAACTTAAAAATTGTACAACATGGTAGCTTTAGTAAATTATATAGTGATGTGTGTTTCATTTTCACTTTAATTCTTGTTTTGTTTAACTGATGCATGTTTTTCACCTATCTACAATCAACTATTATCAATAGATTCCCAGAGGTTGCATCAATCATAGAACCAAATAATTAGCAGATGTGTTCAGAATTTGTTGACGTGAAAATATAAAATTTCCACACATTTTAAGGAGCTGATCCGTAAAACTTTGAGGAGGCGCACACAGATTTTAAGAAAGCTTAAACAGCTCAAGTTGTCCTGAAACGAAAAGACCTGGTCTACAGATCTATTTGTAAATCACTGGCTCTGCAGCTCTCCACAGGCATGGATTTAAATGTGTCAGTGACACTGTGTTATTGTTTGCCAAATTTGCCCTTTGAGCTCGAGGATTTAGAGAGGTGTCGTTAAGGTTCAACTCACAAAAAAGCCTGTCCTTGTTTAGAAGGACATGATACTTTCCAAATCAGAAAAAAAAAAGTTACCAGCTATGCCAGAAACGACAGGAATGACCCGGGCAAAATCAAAGAGAAAAGCTCTTTCTGACCTTCTGGCCTTGTGAGTGCTAAAGAGAGGCACATCTCATGTTCAGCACATAAAAGTCTGACAGTATCCCTCTCTCTCTCTCTCTCTCTTTAGGCAGCATTATTCAGCTCATGCTGCTTATTGTAACAGTAAGCTGGCACAGCTGTTGTTTAGTTCTCACCTCCACCAGCAGCTGCAGCGTGAAGGTTTCCCTCTGAGCTCATGTGCTGTGGATCCAGGCATCGTGGATACGGCTCTCTACCGCCACCTCTGGACGCCCCTCTGCTTGGCACACAGAATCTTTGCCCGTCTGCTTTACTGGGTAAAAACACTGTTCTTACCTCTATTAGCATCTCTCGCACAGCAACTGAATTTGATTTCCCTCATCCTGTAGAGGGTCTGGGATATAAATATAATATTAAACTTCATTTGATATTCCCTTTCATGCTCATTTCACAAAGTTTTTCTCTGTGCATTGCAATATGAGGGAACTCTCCACAGGGTTTATGATGTAAATTTTAATTTGGCTTACAGGTCGATAACATTTATTGAATTATACTCACTTTTCTTTGACTCTGAAGCTGTACTTTGATCAAACAAGTTTGTGCTATCAGAAATAGCCTTAAAACTCTTCAATAATCCTTTGAATAGCAGTCGATTCAGCAGTTGTCCTTGTTTGATTTTGTAAGCTTGAAAGAGTAAACTGTTCTAAGTGGATTTTCTCAAGGTCTTTGTGATTTATATACTTATTTATGTTGTAAGATAACAACAGATCTGCACTCCAAATACTGAGCAATGATAAAGCACTCATCAAGCGCTTTTAACTTTTAGGAGCAGAAGTTTACAGTTGATTTGTTTAGAAATCAAGATGAACTCTGATCTCTGTGGGAGACTTGAAAAGTGTTTTTATTTTGAAGTTTAGATGAAAACAAACCAAAAAAGTTAAATCTGTTTAATTGATCATTTAATATAGGGCTGCACAATATGGAAAATGAATGGACAATGTAATATCCTTTTTTTTCTGCCATGTATATTTGAATGTAAAAATATGAGGGATATTATGCCAAAACAAGTTTCTAAGTTTTTTATGTATCATACATACTTACATACAAGTAAAGCATACGTACAAACATTCATACATGATGCAACAATAAATACCTCCAGAGTTTTTGGTTCAGTTTTGGTTTCCATAACCTTTGCTATTGGAGTGCTTTTTTATCATTTCTTTTTAACCTTGAGGAGTTTTAGTCAACTTTACAGGAACAGCAAAAGGTTACTGAGAATGAAGGGTATTTTTATTACTAAATAATTTTCTCATGTCTTCCCCACAAAATAAATAAAATTTCCATTTTAATTATCCTAGGTGCAATTTATGATATGAAAAAAGAATGCATAAAAAGCAAGTCTTTCATGAGCTTCTTACACACATTGAACAACTGTTACTTGTGTTTTAAAATTCTGGAAAAAACAAACAAACCTGACTGTCAAACAGCTGTCATTATTGATGTTTTAAGACAAAAACTACATTTTCATTTGAAGAGAGATGGAAACTGAAGATGTGACGACAGCGGGAAGTGACTGCGTGCTTGAAAACAATAGCGGCTACTGAAGCGGTCTCCGTGAATGCGGCAATATCTGCAGTTTTGTCAGAAAAAGACTCAATTTCTTCTTTAAAAGTGGAGCAACGATCACTTAAAGCTTTTCTTCTGGGAAATCTTTTTTTTTTGTCTTGGACAATCAAATCAGAGAAGCTGGGAAGCTGGGGATTACTGCTGGTACGTGGACGATGCCAGTTAGTCTATGGTAGCCTGGAGTCATGGTTACTCAATGATACTTGACAAAATATGCTCTCCTCAGAAGTTTACCGGGAGAATTCATGGGGGATGTCATTGATGAGGTTCACGTCACATGTAAGTGGTAAATGATACATCTGTGTTGTATATTTTAATGTTAGACGATAATCTAAGGGCTGAAACGTAGTTTAAGCTAACGACTAACAACAGGGTCGAGCTGCTACGTCATACTGTGGCTTGATATGGATTGGTCTGTGATGAGTGTGACTGGAAGACCAATCACCAGGGGCCTCATTTATAAAACATTGCGTAGGATCCATTCTAAAAGTGAACGTGCGCCCAAAAGCTGAAAAAGACGTGCAGCAAATAAAAATCTGATTTATAAAACCTTGCGTGCGCACACTTGCAAGCACTTTTCCCTTTATAAATCACAGTCCACTTGGAAAGTTGCGCAAGTGGATTTACCTCACATCCCGCCCTCTACACACCCACATGTTACCATGAATGGTCAATGCAAAGTACCTCAGGAATGTTTTTGCATCGCCTGCCTGCAGTCTTTACCCAACATGGATGTGCATCAGAGGGGGCAGCGATACGCCTTGGATGCGTATAGTCTGCCGAAACCAAAGAAGATGAAGAAGCTGTGTGTCAGGATGAATGAGTCATGTGTTGACCCAGGCCACCGTGCCACTAAATTTCAAAACCATGTTTGAGGAACAAATAATTTCTACACTGATTGTAGGCACATTTTTTCATTTTCACTCAGAGCTTTTATAGCAACGTGAGTGCAGACTATCATTTGCGCCGATTACATTTGGGAAACCGGGCATTGCTGCAGAGCCTTTTAATGTTGTCCTGTTCACCCACAGTGTAAGGAACCCTGATATACTGACTGGACATGTTTATAATGACATCCAAAACGGCTGGCATTATTGTGCTGAGGGATGGCTGTGCTATCCCAGACCTAAGAACAGAATTTAACTGTCATGTCATACCCAAAAGGGGCTTTAGACCGAAAATGTAAAATTATATATTGTTAATCATATCAAACACATACCTGCTGGCTTATTCCCGCTGAAAGGAGCCAGTTGCCAGAAACCCCTGAGTTTGTCAGCACCAATACACAACTGGCGGGTGGTTTTGTTTAACATTGGGACCGGTTCAGAGCATAGATCCAAGAGCACTGCTCTTGGTATCGAAATCAGTTTATTATCCAGTCATCATTATGGGCCAGGAAATCTTTGTGGTCCCTAAAAACTCTCTCCATCCTGATCCACAGGCTGTGTGATCTTCCAGCAGTGCCAGCGCATCCATTGTGCAGCATTACACATGAGAGTCACTGCACTATTTATGTACGTACTCAGCAGTTACACTGTTTGTTTCACACCTTGTCACAGCTAACTAATCAATCAGTGCTATCCACCGCTCTATATCATTTGAAGATAATGTGTGATATATGAACATTGCATACTGTAGTAAGTGAACACGTCTATAACACTGCAGACTCGGGTGTTTATGATTACGCGGGTCTATAATCTGATTTGTGATGACATTAAATGTATGAGATGAATCTGGCTTCACTTCACCTCCTCACCATCCTTGCTGCCAGTTTCCCACATCTCCAAAATGTTCATATGCCAGCATCAAAGTTGACGTACCGGTGCGTACATTGTCCCGCCAAGTTTATTTTTACAAATCATAACCTTTGCGTGGGAAGTGACTTACACCACTTTCAAGCCCCGTTTTGTGCGTAAGCAAGCTTTATAAATGAGGCCCCAGCTGCAGTTGTGTTTTAAGGTTCTGCCTCTGAAAACATTTCCTAGGGGCTCTTCTCCAGATGGACCAGTGAAATATTTCTGCGGATATATGGAACTGTCCATATGGTGTGTCTGGTTAGAGGTTTTTTTTCTGCTACAGAAGCTAGTATGTTATGAGTCTGTTACAGTTATTTCTCAAAAGATGTGGGGGAAGTTAAGATTTGTAATGATTAATTTATCCAAAATGCTAATGTGCTTGGAGTTTATGTCTCCCCTGCAAGAAGTTTTGAATGTTTGACTCCAATTTTTTAGTAAATTAAGGCAATATCACAGAACCCTAACAACTTGATAGCTGTGCTGATGAGCTCAAACATTATTGATTTCAAGGTTGGGCAAATGTTGACACCATACGTACAAACTTCCACAATCTTTACCCCCACTCCACCATAGATTCAAGAGCAGTGCTAAATTGTATTACGAGTTAAGGGTGCATATTGCTGCCCCTCCTCTCAAAGTAGTAGTGTGATATCGTTGCCCAACTTGAGTGCATTGCTATGAGCTGCAGACGGTTCTTCACCCCTGTGTGTTAACTCACAGGCACAGAAGTGGCAAAAGAGCAACAATGAATGAAAGTTGTTTGTACTTGAAATACCACAATTCATACATCCATATTGAACCATGGGTGTTGTACCAAAAACTTCAGAATTATATTGAGAATTACTGGGATGTTGAGGGTTCCCTGGACCTTGTTCCTACCATCACGTTGCAGGACACTTAGCCTTAAAATTTATATAGTACCAGTGTGAATGTGACAAGAATAAGAAAGGGTTTGTGTAACTCAAGATAGAAAATCATTTTACCAGCACTGATGATCAAAGAAACAAAGTAGAGCACACATTTGCTGAAAATATAGCAAACAGCACAGTGATATTTATGTTAACCCAGCCCTGCGATGGTAACTATGAAAATAAAAGCTTACAGTCTCTGAACACCTGTTTAGCCACACACATCGGGCCTGCTCTATATAGCCTCCATAAGGTATATTTAATGCACATCACCTCAGTGTTAAATTGCAGAGGGATGTTTCCTGCTGATAATGAGAATAAACTCACTTACAAGCTACCTCACGTAGCTTAAAGTCTACTTCCATCTCCCATTCCTCATTGTCTATGACCTCAGCAGCGTGCTGTGCATGTTTACGTGTGTAGACATACAGAGCAACCATTTTTCTTGGTTCTGTTGGAAAACTGATACATAAATGTGGTTGACTGTGGACGTTTACCATTAGTTCTGTAGAGCAATGATGCTCAACTGGTGGGTCATGACCCAAAAGTGGGTCGCAGACCCTTTTCCAGTGGGTCGCGAGCTTTTGCCTGGGCAAAAAATAACAAACAAAAAATGTTAGGAAAAAATCCTGTGCTTTTATTTTGGGGGTAATTTTAATGCAGTGGAGTGCAGTCTGTTCACATTCTTCAAACATAGGTGGCTATAATATCCTGTATTGATTATTGACACATTTTTATAGTACCACTTTATTATATATATATTCAGTGAGTGGGTACTCAGCTAAAGCTAAAAGTTTTTAAGTATTTTTGGAACAACTTCTCAAGAGCTGGACTTTTTTATTTCATGTTTGTTAGGTCTGTTAAAAATGGCTAAAGTTACTCAAGTGTTTTCTGCTAAACTGCCTATTTAGCGCTACTAATTGAATACTGTTCACAAAGGGCTGTTCAGTATGTCCACTGATGCAGGGTTATCACAGCTCGTTACGTTTATAGTTTGAAGCCGTGTGTCTCAAGATGCACTTTAGGCTGTAATTTTAAATGCTAATTGAGTGTAAAACAGAATATTCCCAGCATCGTCACTTGCTGCTCTTTTTTGTTTATCATTCAAGGTTTTTTTTGTGTGTTGGCATACTGTGATATTATGTACTATATCAGCCTGGAACTGCTCGATTTTTTCATGAAAGTCATTTAAGAATTGAAAATTGTCCTCAATTGGGTCATAATTTGTCAGTAAGAGAAAACGGTGGGTCCCATAGCCAGACCAGTTGAGAACCACTGCTTTAGAGATCAGTTTACAGGTTGGAGATCCATGTGAAACAATGTGTTGGAGAATAATTAAGATAAACTACTTTACATTAATTTTACACATTAATACACTACAGTGAGCTTTGGAGTCATTTTTGTTCATTTGTTTTTACTTCTGCATTAAAAATGACCTGCTAGCTGTAATGTGATAATAGAGAGCATCACTGACTTTGCTGATATTTTTCATTAATGGTCTGATTAACAAAGAGGAATCAAATATCTATTCCAAAATATTCTGTTATCAACGGAATTTTTTAGAGTTTAATTATAAACTTGCAAGCTGTCATAGAGAGCTGAAACAAGTCAGTATAAAGAGAAACAACTCAATATCTGACAATGTGTTCATACCAAAGGTGGCCATGTTCCCCACAAAATTGTTTTAAAATAATGTTAAACTAAAACACAGAGTCATCACAGATGTACAGGCTGCTGCTGAAATGTGTGTGTTGTCTTTCATGCGCATCAGGCTACAAACCTGCTCCCTCTTTAGCCCGCAGTATTTCTCTTGTGTGTGCAACAGCATACAAAGATGCTTGTATAAGTCAGTTTGTGTTAGGTTTATAAGACCAGAGAAGGATGTTTTTAGAAATTACCTTTTATGTCTCTTTATTTAAATTTTACAGATCTGTTGACAAAGTTCTGGCTGACTTTGAGCTCATACCTGAGTCAGTGAAACGCCGTGTTATCCCCGCTTGTTAGTTCAAACTGTTGAGCTTAGTTGTTGCTGCCATAAACATCACTGTATCCTGCTAGAAATCTTTTCATCTTAAAAGCCTTTGGTAAACTAACAGCGGGAGACTTTATTTTTTAGGAATGTTTAAGAAATACAGTGGTTTTGTTGAACTTGACTGACTTATTTTAACTGTTTAGCAGCAGCAAGTAAAAAAAGTAAAATGAAGCGTACGAATGGCCTCACTGAACAGGCACATTTTCATCAGAATTGTATTTATTTATTTATTTTTAATACAGTTTAAATTAAGAACCAACTAATATCAAATACTTAAAGAAAAAGTTTTTGTATCTGTGCCAAAAGAAATTTAATCTGCTAATTGCTCTTTAATAGTCCTGACAAAAAAATTCCAAGTTTTTAACAAAAAGTTACCATCCTAAAGTGTACTTTCATTCTTTTGACAGTGCACTTTAAGCCTGGGTTTTCCGTAACCTCACAGTACAAAACTCATCATGAGGCGTGTAAACTGTGGACAGCGAGTATGCCTTTTACAGAAAGGGGTAACCTTGCACAGCAGCTGGATCTGCCTGATTCAGTATCTGTTATCGGACATACTTATCTTGCCAAGCTCCATTCTACCATGGCTGTGAGCCACCCAAAGGGACACGGCCAATCAGAGTCCTTTAGAGCAGGAAGAGGTGGGAGCTACGAGCAGGATGACAGCAGGGGGTGAGTGCTCTGCTCTTACAGAGATTAGCATAGATGCTATTAGCTTCAGTAGCAGTTTTATCAGATCTGGACTGCATTTCTTTATCAAATGAAACATTAAAAACACTAAAGGCACATCTCGATAGAAAGGATTTTCACTGTGCTTCCGACATGTTTTGGCAAGAGTTTGTTCTTATGATTTTTATGGGACACCGCATTTCGAACTTGAATGACAAAAAAAACCCAAAAACATATATATATACATTTATACATATATAACAAGATAAAATAAAATTGTAATTAAATGCTAAACAGCCATTTTTTTTCTACTACCAGTAATCCTTTCAAAACCAGATTCCCTTTGAAAAGGGTGTTGGAAGAAGAAAAAAAAAAAAATCTAGTCCCACCCCTTATTCCTTCTCAAAATGTATTGCTTAATTTCACCCTGAAGCCCTGTTCAGGTCATAGCCAATAATTTAATTAACAACAAAAGCAACAGCAAAATCAGACGAATAACAGCATAAACCACAAAATTCAAAACAAAAACAAAAATACACTTCACTGGCTACACAATACCCATGATGTTACTGAACTTCCCTTTGTTTTTCTATCCTTTTTCTATTCTGTATCTGTTTAATATTTCAGTTTTAAAGATGTATTTAAACCTACCTATTGTTTTACATGATTTCAGCTCATCACTGCAGCTGTCCGATAATGTAACTCATTTATTGAGACACAGTGAAGTTTAATATTGGTTTTCAATGGCTGTTTTTTGAACATAAAACTTCCTCTGAGATGATGTTTACCTTCTCTCAGTTGAAAAAAACCTTTGGATGCTACTTGGTAACTGCTGATTTTTAACTTTATACATAATTTGGATGGTTTTGTCGTCAGCCAGATCCTTAAGTTTTAATGTATTAAGTTTGATGAAGAGTTGGTTTGTTGGTTCTCTGTAGGTCAATTTGTTTGTGATTCTTATTGCTCTTTTCTGTAGGATAAATATTGGCTCTGTATTTGTTTTGTATATGTTCCCCCACACCTCCACACAGTAATTCATGTATGGCAGTATGAAGGAGCAGTACAAAATGTATACATTATCTGATTGGCCTGTAATGAATGTGACTAAGGGAACAATCAACCATTTCCGCCCATTCCCAAACACTCTATGGGCTGTTTAGCAAAGGGATCTAAAGTGCCAAACAGATCATTTTTATTGGTGCATTACCATCTCTGTTTGCCTGCGGTGTTACTGTGATGTAAACATGTGTCATCATGCAGTTAGAAAGTTAGAAACGATTAGAAAGCCTATATCAAAGCTCTGTATACTGCTCAGTTCAGGCTGACACTCTCTCTGCCCTCCAGCCCTCTGCTGGTGATGTGACTGCAAAATATCAATAGAAAAGAAACACAAAATTCATACACTATCTGTGAATAGAAACACTGTACACAGGTCAGTCATAAGTTGTAAAGGAGATGGTTCATTACTTTTATTTTTACGATTTTCCTCTTTTTAATTGACTCAAGATGTCCTTGGAAATCATTTAAAAGTTTGGTATCAGCTTAGTTAATTTTTGTGCACTTTCAGTCTCAGTAAAACAGAAAAAAAGAAATCAACCCATGTACAGTCTACTTTTTATTGGAATAAACATCAAATAGTAATGTACTGTCTCTTGTTCTTTGCACTACACTGATGACATCTTTATAAAAACATGACGTCTCCATTGTAGGAATTTACAAACAGTCACATGACCTGAGCAGAAAATACTGCTTCACTGTTAAATGTTGTGCAAGGTACCACTGTGACCTGCAACAAACAAACTGGAGGGCAGCATTATTCTCTATTATTTTATACAAGATGAAACACAGACCTGGGCACACAAACAGGCACACAGTCTCTTAAAGTTAACTGCTGAAATCACGACAGGCTGTTAACAATGTGTTATATTTTTAAACATATCTTGCGTAGCTCAGGGAGCAGGCCGCGGGCTGCTGTTAATGTCCCTGGGATCTAATGGAAGAAGACAAGTGTGCGTGTGGGAACTCAAAACTGCAGTTGTCATAGGCATTTGCCTCCAAGCACAACCTTTGGGATACTTCTGCCCCATATACGTTAACACATTGACAACAAAAACTCATGCATGTAATCATAACTACACACCCACACACACACACACACAAACGGGGTTTCTCAGCAGTTCCAATACCTTTGTTTATTCGAGCCCTTTGCACACCGAAGCTGATGCAAATAAATGGCCCAAAAATGTCAAGACCTTGGGCAGTGATTTTTGATGTGCTTTTCTTTTCACATAAGAACCTTTTTTTTCCCCAGTAAGTGATTTCACCAATAAATTATGTACATTTAAAACAACATTGTAACTTATATAGAAAGATACTGAAAGACAGGTCCATTAAGACTCAATTCTGCATATTTAAAAATCTGAAGTTTAATAACAGTTGAGCTTATTGATGTTATTAAAGAGTCTCATGGTTCTCAAACACTGCATCATCTAATCATGTCTCATGCACACAAACAAAAATTAGTGCTCAAATGAAAGGTAAAATGTGTTTCCAAACTTTGAAGCTCATTGGTTGGAAAATAAAATCCACATTTATTGTTTGCTCACTTAACAAGCAGGTTTAAAGTGTGTTGGGAGACAATGTAGGGTGAGGTTTGAAAGAATCTCAAAAACAGTTTGAGGGATTTTCCTCCAATTTTGCACCAAAAACTTTTCTGACCTTTTTCTTTGAACCATTCTCCAAGGTCAGAGGTCAAAGGTCATATGGCCCCTTTATCATACTTTGCTTGTTTGAGTGATACTTCAAGAAATTGTTGAGAAAATTTGTTTCAAACATTGCACAAATGTCCCCTCAAGATTGAGGATATATTCATTACACTTTGAAGGTCAAAGGTCATGGAGCCTCATGTTCAGTCCTTGCTTGTGTAAACAATTTCAAGAGGATTTTCTTTAAGTTTTGCACTTATGTTGAATTAGACTTGGGAATTAAAGGTTAAGTTCGGTTTTTTGACACCTGGACCTTATTTTTAGGATTAAATACGCTCGTAGACTCACCCAGACAATTTTGGTGGAGCTCGGAGCCGTTTTCGAGCAATTTAGATCCATCCGACGGCATTTTTTCTCATGCCATAGTAGCAGACGGGGCCAGAAATCGAAGCCCCTAAATCAAACATTATCTGCTGCGAAACTCGCTCATTTCAGCTACATTTATAAATGAATGGCCAGTGTTATCACCATGTCAGCTCAACTTCGTTGTTATGGTCATCCGGGGCTTTACAGGATGGGTAACTTTTGGTGACGTCATAGACATGCCCTGCAAGAGCGCAGCTGAGTAAAGCCACTGTTGTTGCTAGGCTACACAGCTACACGGCTACATGTGCAACATGGCGGAATATTTATCCGATGTAGAAGTGTCTGACGACGACTTTGAGTATAATGGATGCCCGTATCGTTTTGAGCCAGAATATACCGACGAGGAGCTATTTGAAAGGAGGATGCAGAGGGAAAGAGCCGAACAGCTGGCCAGAGAACAAGCAACCACTGCACGTCCACGAATGGGGGCTAACTGGTGGTGTTGTTGTGGACATTGCATGGCAAACACAACAGAGGAGGAGTGAGTTTCGCAGCAGATAATGTCTGATTTAGGGGCTTCGATTTCTTTCTACATTTCTTCGTATTTAATCCTAAAAATAAGGTCCAGGTGTCAAAAAACCGAACTTATCCTTTAACTGATATAATTTTGGACTTCCTAGGTTGAAATTTGAGGGACTTGGGTTCATCCCTTGTTTATAAAATGAATACAAATCATGCTACCACCAAAAACAGAGCAGCCCCTCCTCTTGACCCTTTATTTTACTTTCACTGTCTTCACTTAGATGGGATGCATAAAATTGTAAGCCATAACTTTTACTTCACTTATTTATCTTTATTAATTGAACAACATATTGTAAACTGTAGGTCTAAGTTTAAAATAAATTAGTCAGTACAGCTACACTGTTAAAAATGTTGGCAGGGAACAAAATTGTAACGGAGAAAAAAGAGCACAAATACTTTTTAAAACTAAAATCACAGTTTAGTGTAATGATGAAGTGGATCTCCGAGAGTTCCTCACCCTCTGGTCCTCTCCTTTTTTCATTTTTAAAACTAGTAAGTCAGTTATCTTGTTAGAAATAACTTTGTATATCAGTCTCTTAGGAGTGTGCAGTATCTTTTACTGAGACACATTAATGAGGTTTTTACATAGCAATGATCAGTCATAACTCATTTTCTGTCAATATTTTTTTCCCACCAGAGAGCAACTTTCATTCACACTCTTATCTCTTATCCCCCAGGACTAGGGATGGAATTAATAAGACTTTATTTATCACGTTTACATGAGAGCTTTAATTCCCCTTCAATTTCGAATAAAACTTAAATCCTCTTTAAAAGATTGAATATGACCTTGTAAGCACCTAACTCCAAATAAAAATGATAATTCTGAATAAAACTTAATTCCGAAGTAGGTGGCTGGTTTATTCTGATTTTAAATCTGAATTAAATAATTCCTCGATCACGTATACATTCATTCCGCTTTAAATTAATACCGGCCGTTCTGCGCATGCTCGTTCCCTTGTCCTGTCGCTATGACGCACAAGACGCTGACAGGAAGAGGATGAGCGCCCGAATTAAGCGTTGGACTCGAGCCGAGACAATTCAGAAGGTTTGGAAATAATGAAAGAGTGGATGGACGTAAGCATAAAAATGCAGACCTTCTTAAAGTTGTAGCGTCCAAGTTGGACGAGGTTTTCCTGACAGAGACGCTGGAGACACTGAACTGGAGTTTTTCTTCCAGTAGACGTAAATACGTCACTACGTCACGTCCGCCCCCTGTCCAATCAGAACCATTTCCAACCCCCTGACCTTAAGTGGTATTGAATAAAGGCGAATAAACATGTTTTCCATGTAATTACTATTTCCACGTAAACACGAAGGAGAACACTTTAATCCTGAATTATTTAATTCTGAATAATTAATTCAGAATTAAAAAACATCATGTAACCGTGGCCATTGATATCAGTGCTATTAAAAGTTCTGCTTATCAATTTGGTTTTTTTTTTTTTTTCAGTTCCCTTATTGTATAATTCCTGCTGATTTTCTTTTGGTTAAAGGTTGATCTACCTACATGTAGGTTTTCAGTGGCAACAATGTCAAACACATGAAACTCTCCTGATATTCAATGACGTGCTGCATAGATACATGCTTCTGCAAGTTGCTGATGTTTCCACCTACTGAAAGTGGTGCAGTAAAGGCCTTTTAGTACAGAATTAAGCCACAAGTCTGACCAGTTCTGACCCCTGTAAGTGTAAGGGAATTAAAAGCAAACAGACAAATGATATCCATTCCTTGAGGGAGTTTTTAACGATTCTCAACTGGAATTGGTTGGATGCCTCATAACCTCTGGAAGAAAGTCTAGCATGTCCTGCCCTCTACGATATGTTACTCATAACAGAAGTCCAAAGAGAGCACAGGCCGCTGTGAACATGGAACAGTCACTGATGTAAACAAGCCAAACTGCAAAACAAAGGAAGGAGAGAAGTTGTTGCTGTGGGATGGAAATATGGGTCAGGGAAAAAGTTTGTTCAGCTCTGAAAACATTCCTGCCTAAACGATGGTTTTTTGAGGAGCTACTGTGACAGATTGATTAAAGGGAAATGTTATTGAGAAATAGCAACCCAGTTTATGATTCTTTTTAGCACTTAGCAACAGACTAGCGTATTGTTCAACAAAATGTCTGGATCGACAAATACAGTGTGGTCCTATGAATACAGTATGATTCCTGTTTTCTGTGATGCCGTTCAAACCTCCAACGTCATCACATCAGTGATAATGTGTGATCAGGTATCACCATGTAGTCTATAATGTCTGGCTACTGCACAATACCACGACCATGATTATCTAATATATCACATCATTATAACAGAAAAAATAATAGTGTTTGACCATGGCTTCAGTCAAAATAGATAAAATGCAAGTCGAAGGATTGTCATGCTATAACAAATATGTTCCACAAAAGACTTTCTAGGGAGGTTATTTTGTTGTAAAAAGCCCTCCATGTGTGAACAGGCCTTTAAACTCCAGACAGTAACATGTATAATGTAGTGCAAGTTGTGTTAGTGCGTGTCATTACTTGTACGGAAAAATTTAGCCCTGGGAGCATAATAATAATTCATTTAGAGGGAAAATTAAAATTCATGTTTTGAAAATACTGTGTTGAAGTACAAGACAGACACAAACACACAAACCCAGTGTGGTTAACACACAAACTACTTGAGTGTGGTGTTGATGTTTGTGGGATGTGATCTCCTCCCTGCTCTGAAACCTGCTCCCGGTCTCACAGCCGACACTGAGACCATTGTTAAAATGCATCAGCACTAACACACGCATGCCTTTGCATGCAGACCTAGGCTCACACCATGAGTCTGTTGTTCATTGACACTAATATACAGGGACATGGGCTCTCCTCTGGCTTCACATGTCTACAAAAACACACTCAAACAATAAACATAAACACACAAATACACTAGTTGTGTAGTCTTGCTTTAATGTATTATGATTAAACTTGCCTTACAACTACCTTACTTCTCTCTTGTTGTCTGAGTGCAGAAGATTTGATTTTGCTTTTCTGAATTCTCAATATTAAAACAAATATTAAACTGACTGGAGATATGGGTAATTTACAGATGCACAGTTATTTTTCTCACCTAATGGCCATTGGATATAATTACAATAACACTGACTGCAGTGTTAGTGGCACACATTGTGTATGAATGTTAGCAAATGTGAGCAGGTGAGTCAATGTTAGCTTACTGAGGTCAGCAAACAGTAAGCAACTAAAACAAAGTTTCAGGAGAATGCCAGTGTAACAAAAAAGAAAATATGTTGCAGTTATGGGTGTCTGAAGATCCTCAAAAAGTTCACAATTCCTAAATGTGATTCTTTTTAAATTAAGGGCCATTATAGTCTTGAAAAGTCTTGGTTAAATCTGTATGAAATCATAAATCAGGAATGTTGTAATTACCATAAAATTATTTTGGGCTGTTCTGAAGACTGCTTCAGGAAACACTGAAAAGGAACAATGGCTTCAGTTTGGCACTTTACGGTAAAAAGTCCAAATACATGCACACGCTTTGTGTGTGTTGTGTCTGTGCGTGTGTATGTGTTGATGAGTTAAGATGTGACTAATGATGCTTTCATAGTAATGCTCAGAAGTGAAAATTTTGTCCGGTTGATCTTTATACTTCTTTAATTTTTAAAAAAAATATTTTTTGTGTATGACTGTGTAACAAAATACTTCTTAGCTCAGCTTATGCTACATGTGAGAGTTGCTTTGGCCACCAGTTTTTTTTCAACTGTCAGTCAAATGCTGAAGCCCCTCCAGTTGCGAAAGAGTCACTTTGTCCCTTCTGTTGCTTTTTTGTCCATTTTTGGCTTTGGAAATGAAAATGTCATCTTGACTGTGCCACCATCGGGCGCCTTGTACTCGACGGAGCACAGTTGTCCTGGCATCACGACATTGTCATATTTACTCTGATGGATTATTTTATATCAGGCTCTTTCAACAAAAATAAACTGTTCTCAAAAACCTGCTCTTTAACATTAGAGGTGGAGATAGGTGCTTTAAAAGGATCAAATTAAAAAGAGGTGGAGAATGATGTGTGTTTCTCCTCCATTGATTCATGAGACAATCCTATCCATCAAAAGGCACTGAATACCTGATGAACTGTTTTGTTTTCAGTGTCCTGTGCTTTGTCTCGGCTTTGCTCATGTGTTCCTTATAAGGATAAGTTTTGTCTTTGACACAATCATCCTCGCTGACATAGCTGACAGGTTTGTCTCTCATGCAGCTCAAATAATGTTCATGATACATTAGTCTTAATATTAAAGTTCTTAGGTTATTATTAAACCAGAGAGTGAGTCTTACAGCAGATGCAGCATCCATTGCTGTTGAACAGATTAGTAAAGAAAACTAAATAAAGTCAACAGACTTTTCCCTGGATAACAGTCAAGTCCTTAAGCTGTAAAGTGTCTTGTGATAACATTTGTTATGATTTGGTGCTATAGAAATGAAGATTGATTGATTGATTGATTGAAGTCCTTGTCTCCCCCTTTTGCTGTTCTGTGAAAATACAGAGGCTTCTTTTCTATCAAGAATCTGCTCTGCCCTGCTGGTGGCCAAAGTAGCTCAATAAGCCTGTAGACACAGTCGTTTTACTGACGCTGATTAACTTTTTTGTACTGAACTTTTTAAAATGTTTTTTTAAGTTGCCTGTTAATGAGCTAAGCCGAAGTCCTATCTTGAGTTTTGGTGTAAAATCCACACTCAACCTGGGGTTAACACTAATTAAGTGGTAAATTAAGTTGTGTTTTGGCTGCACCACAGAAACATAAGGTTAAGCTTAACATTCAAAACAAGCAGTGCTGTGACAGATTTGATGTTTTAAGCCAATTTGTCCAATCAGTAATAGGACATTTTTAATTTTGACAGTCCTGCCTCCAAATTCTGAGGCTAATTGAACACACCATATCTTGGGACAGACTAATGACCAGAAAAAAAACTGCCTGCATCTGCCTTTAACTGACATGCAGAAACATAAATGAATCTAAATTATGTCAAAACTTTTTGATTAGGTGAGAAAACACTGTTACTAAACAGCCTCTACGACCCTCTGCTCTTCTCCATCCCTCAAGTTTCCCTGGTTTCCTGCTTAAACCCTTTAAATGGACTGTGCTCATTAATGTCCGTGTGTGTGTGTGTGTGTGTGTGTGTGTGTGTTTGCGTTTTCCTCAGACTCCTTCAGAGGGAGCTGCGACTGTGCTGTACGCCGCACTGTCCCCTGATCTGGAGGGGGAGTATGGAGGAGGCTACTGGGCCAACGGACACAGACAGATGACAACACCACCTACTTTTGACCTCCAGCTACAGCTGAGCCTTTGGGAAACCAGCCTACAGCTGCTGGGCCTGCAGTAGCATGGGACTAAAAGACCACTTTCTGGACTAATCCTCAAAAAAAGAACAAAAAAAAAAGAAATCAGATAAGACCCTTAACCCAGGGACCATCCAGCCAACCTCTCTTCCTTTTTTTCTCATTTTCCCCTCCATTCATACCTCACATCGAGATGTTTGTAGCGATGTAAAAGAAAAATGTGGACTCTGAATGGGACTGAAGACCCCGCTTTTGATCCAAACCCGCCATAGAAGGGCTTCAGGGGATGGGAGATGTTTTTATTATTTTCACAATGAGCAAACAGACATATATGCACACAAACAAACACATGCTGGGGTTGTATTAATTTAGATTTTTTTCATTAGACACTGGAAAGTTGCTGATTAATAGTTAGAAATAGAATCAATGGTCATCCCTCTCTTATAGTGCGGGGTTAATTCTCTGATCGTAGCCAACTCCAGATGTCCGTCCAGAAATTACCCTTGCACAGTGTCGTGTTTTAACACCTGCCTCACTCTGCCTTAATGTCCTTTCAATGAAGAATTCAATTATTCTCCATCAATTTAAGACAATAATCCAGAGGTTTTATGACCCCAGGATGAAAATCAAGGCAAACAGACATGCTGTTTGAGCACAAAATTCAGTTTGGCTTCAGCATCACACTACTGTCAAGCCTTGTCACACACGCACACAATAAACATTCATTCACTTCCACAATGGTCTGACTTTTCTGCTCTAAACCTGCCTTGCTCTGGTGGGGGAATGTGATGTCATCAGTATAGTCTGACAGGTCACAATCATCTCTCAAATGTCTCGCCATCTTGCTGATTTGACTGAGAGCACTTTAATTTTTAACTACATTCATGTGCTTTGACTGGTTCCCAGTGAATCCTCATGTTGAAAACTAGTCGTGGTGTAATAAGCTGTGTTACTTTTTATTTTTTAATGTGAGTTTTGCTGTTCTCATGAAGTTGTTTGCAATATAATTAGCTCCTCTTTCCCATTTGAATGCATTGTTATTCAACTGAAGAGGTTCCTTCAGCCTGATCAGGGATTTTAAAGCAGCAAATAATAAGGAAGCGATCTTGTGTAAAAGTAGGCATGAATTTGGACTAATACCCAGTATGGATTGGTGAGTGAGGAGGCTTTTTGTTTTGTTCAAGGGAGTTTTTTGCTACGTTTGCTTTCTAAAGCCAGAGTGTTTGTTCGCTTTTGTCTGCTAAGACACAAAATGGAAAGGATGGGGAACCAGCCAGCACTTCACTCTGTCCCAATTTTCCTTTGTGATCTGTGTTAATCGGTTTTACTGTGTCTGTGATATGTGTGTGTGCGTTTCATACACAGGAGCTGCAATGTCCTCATGCTACAGACCCCATTCATGTTGATGGAGAGCACAACAAAAATGAGTCCAGAGCGACGGGACAGGAAGTGAGAGGAAATACACCTTTTTTTCAATTACAATACCTATGATTGGTTCCTCATCGCCTCTGCCAACGCTGCCTCAATTGGCGCAGCTCCCAGTGCATTGTGGGATTGAGATTTCCCAGTGGTGAGAATTAAACTCCATCTGCGGAGCTGACACACACACACACATACACATAAACACACACTGAGAAAAGCGGTAGATCCAGGCACGGGCTTATCTAAACAAGCACACAGCAAACTAACACTTCTGGTTCCCATGCAGGAAAATACTCACACACACCAACTCAACACACACATGCTGCGACATAATGCCATCTCCACTGTGATAAACCATTTTACCTGTGAGGATGAAAGTTTTAAGTCAAATAAACAAGTTTTATCTAATTTTTTCCCCTTCATGCCATCCTGTGGCCCGGTGAATACTGCCACTGAGTATCTAGCTTTTTTTTTTTTGCCGTATGTGAAGCAATAGAGTCACTGTGGTAGCTATAGAGGCCAGTAGCATAAAGAGAGACTTTTAGGATAGAGAGGGCGCTCAAGACCATGACAGTGATTCAGTAATATAGCCAGCTCTAAAAAACTCATATGAGGAATCCATACTTCTCAGTAAACAGATACAATGAAAAGAAATCGTTTATTATGTGCAGCGTCTGCAATGGTTTGATGCAAAGTGCCAATTTAAAAACTGATTCAGATTTTCAAGCAGTTTGAGCTTGTGCGCCAGGTCAAGGCAAGTTCTTTGAGAAGTGCAGCCAAGAGGACAAGCGTCTTGAAGATAACGATGGTGTCTCATCAAGGAGCGAACAAATGTTCGGCTAACACTGCACCGTATATTCTATATCTCACTGCTAATTAGCAAGCTAATTTGTAGCACACTGGTTGTATATTACTCATTAATTAGTGCTTAAAAGTGACTCACTCACCATGACCATATTCTGTATCAAGCGGACAATTAACTCAGAGTTTTCCTTTAACCATCAGCCCTCAGGTCCTGTTGGTCCCTTTTGAGGATTCACAGATGTTATTTTTAATTTTTTTTTCATTGATAACTACTTTAATATATTTTTTCTTTCTTTTTCCATTTACATATTGTATTGAATTTCAGCCTGTCATACTCTGCTCAATCAAAGTGATCACAGTTCGACCATCAGGGCTGAAAACAGCCACTTTTAAAACCATGAATACATGGTTCCAGCAGCATTAAAACATGTAATGTCCAATGAAAGTCTCTGAATTTACAGGCCAAGCTTCAATTTGTATTTTTTCCTTTTTTTCCAGCAATTGGCCTCAGTCTTCTTGCTTTAGTATGTAATTTTTCTAGTTCTGGCTGATGGGAAATTTACACAGGGAATTTTCATTTATACTGTCACAGCAAAAAAATATACAGGAACTAAAATTAATTTCTCAGACTGTGCTATTACAAAAATAATTTCCTTCCAACATTTGTATGTGGAGAATGGATTTTTTTTTTTTTCATATTAGTGCCAGGGACATGTACAAAATGAACTTAGAAGAGGTATATAATAGATTAATGGTACTTTTCTGGTGGGCTTTTTGTATTTTCTTTTAACTGGAATGATAATACCCTCCTAATTTCTGATTCTTGATAGGATTTGAAGGTCAGTTACATTACATTTATGTTATCTTAGCTCAATATGGCCCTTATAAGGTAGCAATACTACCAGGCAGCAACTTCCGGGCTGAAATTGGAGGCTAGTGCGGAAGTGCCAAAAGCTGTAGTCCCTCTAGTCTCCTCTTGTGGCTGACTGTAGGAACCCAGGAGGGGCTAAGATTGTGTGCGGGACACTGACATCTTGGTCTAAAACTAGAATACATCTATGTGCTCTCACTTTAAGAGGGGGTGAATTTTTTATATCATGTTTTATACCATTTTTATTTTACTGAAAATTTCTGGTTTTGGAAATAGGGACATGATTGACATGGCTACACGTCAAACCTGTTCAGACGACCTTAAAGCCCGCTTCAACATGGTCTCTCTGTCAGTGAAAAGCAGCTACCTGAGGTCTTACACTGTTTTCATTGCATGCAGATGTGGTGCAACACGAGTGACATTTATGTCTTCACAAGCTCCCTTCTACCGTAAAACACATCCAACAGGTCGCTGCTGCCTGCGCGCATGTGTTATAGGGTTGAGTGTGGACTAAGTATGGCGATCAGTGAATTAGGAGATGGCTTTACTGGTGGGTGTCCAGTTTACGCATGACATCAGACGATGACTCTCATCAGCAGCAGCAGCCGTCTCCGTGGATGAGACTAATGCTGGAAGAAAGAAAACTAACGGGCCTGCAAAGACGTTTAGTGGAAAAGCAGGGGCAAACCTAACCTTTCTGGTTGGGGTGGGCCAGCCCCTGAGTAAAGACAAAAAAATGTTCAAGGTTTCTTAAAACACCAGAAGTAGCTGCAGACTGTGGTAATGATTGGAAAAAAAAAACCTCCGGAAAATATCGCAACTTTGACGCAACTTTATCAAGCATTTTTTGCCACAACACATAAAAGAAAGACCCGCAAACTCCTGGAAGGTCATTTGATTGAGTAAAATACATTTTAAAAATCCTCACTTTTGCCACAACCTTTTGAAAAGTCAGCTGCAAAATCTGTTTTTTTCTGCTGCAGCAATCACAAAAATTTGTCGCATTATGCTGGAGGGACTGCTTTATCAAACTCTAACAAAACCTAATTTAATATCATTAAGCAGTTTTTAGAAGGTTATAAATGGAAAACTCTCAGTCAGTGGCCCCTAGCTACGGATTATGGTCATGTAGAATAAAACATTAATAACCACTCAATAATGACTAATACGCAGCCAGGTATGCTACGAAATAGCATGCACATAAACAACTAGTTAATAATGACTTCATGGTCCTGCAATAAAGTGTTACCAAAGTCCATTAATGGAGATGTTTAAGGTTAACGCACAGAAACAAAAGGCAAATATTGCACCAGGTTAATAGTAAATACACTGATATTGCTCCCATTTGTAGGTAATGCCCTGTGATTGATTCACCCATGCTGCAAATACTGGAGCTGATGTCTGCCCTGTATTATTTACAGCCCACAGTTGATCTTGTCTACACGATACTAACAGCACAGATGGATCACCTTTACACAAGGAACTGGTAAACACGACCTGATTAAGTGAATTTATGAGCTGATAAAAATTGGTCTTGAGCAGTCGATCGGCACATGATGGATGGCTGAACGCTGAGGGTCAGATGTCTCCTGCAGATTTGATGTGAAAATGGGAGCAGCACTTGTTGGTCTGTTGTAAAGGAGCCTTTTAGTAGGCCATTTCTTCTAAGGTTAATTTGAACAAATACTGACTCTGAAAGGGGAAATCCTGCATATGCCGCAGGCTTAATGATGGGCAGACAGAATATTCAAATTCAGGTTTGTAACATTTGTTTTATTGTTACACATATTGCCATTTCATTCTAAATATTGCTTGAAGTCATTTTAAATTACATGATTTTTCAGGTGCTCTGTTAAGTGCAAATTTAAAAATTTTGTCATTGAGCAAAATTGAAGTCTACATTATAAAGTTGGAACCAGACAAAATAACTTAGTAGCTCAACTTTGTATGTATGGACTCCCTTATTATACCTTATTCAGAATGTTCGATCAGGACACGTTTGAGTATATAAACCTCCACCAGCAGACTTACCACTTTGATAAAGAGTGAGGCTGGCTGCACACTAGATGATTTTAAGACGGTGGACGATGGGCCCACTTGGAGATGGGTGGTTCACTTTGAGGGTTGTCACTACTAAGTATTATCCCAATAATCCTCTAGTGCGTGGTGCAGATATTTTTTAATTCACAATATGTTAAAATCACATTTAATCTCAAGTTTAATAAAAAAAAAAAAAAAAAGATGTGCCCAACATCATAGACTTTCATAATAGACATAAACACAGACATATGGTCTACCAAGCCATTATAGTACACCCCACTTTGCAAAGCAAAACACGTGCTTATACAAAGTCAGTTGTCCTCATTATTTGTTATTCTCCTTGAAGTCATTTTTCATTACAATTTTTTTTACAAGATTTTATGTCACCGTGGTCTCACAATCAGTGTGGGGGTGCCTTGGCAAACGGCTGCCCCTGGTCCTTTTTAATTGGCCCACAGCAAAGGGAAAGATAAAGTGAACTACAGTCTGTTTTGAAATATGAGGCTTGTGTTTAACTGTATTGCACCACTTCATTTCTACATTTGACCAATATTAAGACAACAGAGGTAGTAAACATACTAACAACCAACAAAAAGACAAATGGAGTACTATTGATGAATATTAGGGACAGGTAGGTAGAAGACAAGATTTTTCATTATACTCTCAAAAAACATATTGACGATAAAGTCAAAATTTTGAGAATAAAGCTGAAATATAAGTCAGTTTTGTTCTCAGAATTGTATGTCAGCATTTTTCCCAATAATTTAACTTTTTTGCTGTATTTCAGTAATTCTCTTGTCATTTCAATTCAACTTATTTGGGAAACTGTATTACTACTTTCCTTTTGACTTTTTGGGAAGGAGAACCAGGGAACGCCCCCAGTTATTCTGCTGTTGCCTGCCCTAAAACTAAACTCTGGCCTGGCAACACACATTGCATATATCTGCTGTACTGTTTGCTTTGTTTACATGACAGATATTCTTGTGCTGACTGTCTTCAAGCACCAACACTCCCTTAAAGTTCAGCAGCGTTGTGCAGATTGCTCTTGATTAGTGCCTGTGCATGGCATGACATGAGTAGTCAATGTCTCCCTCTCTGCTGCACAGTCTTTTTTTCACCTGTAGTCAAGACTAATGGTGCTTTTTATTCACCTCTGAAATCAGACGTCGTGTTGCACTTAATGTATTCCCGCTACAGGCTGGTGAAATCGGTGTACCTGATGATCATCCAACCTCCCAGTAGGAAATTTCCAACAAAGTGGGTGTTCCTGGTGACGTTTCTTATGTGCAACTTGGAAAATCCCACTTCTGAGATCAAAATCCTTAACAGTGATGACAAGCCACTGACAGAAAGCTATAAGATAAAAAGAGGTTTTCTTTTTTGTTGTTGTTGTTCACATATTTATTAAGTATTTCTTAACCTACAGTGCATTGTTTTCACTAACTGAAAGACACCAAAAGTGAGGAATATCAAAATGACCGGATCAACATTATATTTTTTCTGTACATGGCCCTCAGTAAAAGAAGTTTTGATGCTTACATTCTAAAAACTGTTCAATCTGTCCTTTTGTCCGTAATCTCCCTCATTTTCAAACTGGTTCAGGCTCAGTTTTGGAAATCTTCTAGTGTGTTATCAGCCTAACTGAATCCATTGAGCCAATCAGGGATTGCTGTCAGGGATGATAAAGTTGTCTATATATTTCAGCTTTGATTTAACAAAGATGAATATTAAACTCCATATATTAATTTCATGTTCAATTACACATTTGCTATTTTTGAGTTTTTATTTCCCACTTGTGAGGAGATTGAATCTTAATGCCAGCACTACTCTGCACCAATTATCAAACTTTTCTATTAGTCTGTGTAGTCAAGCTGCCTGGAAACTGTTCATCGCCTCAGTGCTTCCTTGTTAAACTCTGTGGGTCCCTGAGGCTGCTTTAAGGCAAATGACAGAATAACAAACAAACCTAGTCCCATTAAAAATCCAAATGCACCCACAACCCTTCACCCAAATGAAACAAAACACCAGCTTGGCTCTTGGCAGCACCTCTTTAAAAAGTACAACGCTCCTGCGAGGGCTACATCTTATTTAAGAGCTATCATCGTGTTCCTCACAGTCCAGCTGCTACAGAAAATGTACAAAATCCCTGAGAGGAATGAGCTGAAAGCGTCACTGACTCTTTCCTATCTGAGCACAAGGGTTTTTTTTGTCCAAAGACGTGATGAAGGAGGAGTGTAAGCGTCTGTTCGGGTGTTCTTGTTGCGTCATTGTGCAGAGGAGGGCTGCTAAATTATCAATGATTACCTTGTTATATATTTAGCTTACTCCTCGAGCATTTTAAACAGACAGGACAACACAGTGAACTTTCAGAACTTGAACTGCAAATGTTAAAAAAGAGCAAAAAAATCAAACAAAAAACAGCTGAAGTAACTATCTGTGATATTGTCTGTATGTGATTTACTCGTAGATGATCATTTTAAAGCGTTGTCATCGCTGGACTCCGACCAGTGGAGCTGTATTTAGGCTGACAATGTTCTAATAGCCATTCTTCTTTCTGACCTGGGATTACATTTATATTAAATGTTTCAGTCCCGAGTTCTGCAAATCCTAAATGTGTATATGTATAAGAAGAGAGATAATGTTAAGATATATACTGAGGGATACACAGGTGAGACGAGTCCTTTCTCTGGTGTGGGAATACTTAACCCTGCTTGCTGAACAAAAATGGTGATTCCTGCCTCGCATTCAGTGTAAATGCTCAGTCCACCTGGACCCCAGAGGATCTATGAAATGTGCAAAATGTTTATTTTTGTCATGATTTTGTTGTTGTTGAGATACACATCTTATTGCTTTGCCGTGCCTAAGAAGAAAATCTCCCTCATAAATGTGTAACTGTGAAATCTCATGTAGAAATTAACTTGTAGAAAACTGTGATTACGTCTTGTCTTGTGCATTGCCGTAAGTTTTTCTCTCTTTGGAGTGATGAGAGGTGAATGTGTGTGTGAGTGTGTACGTGTGTTTAGATAAGGGAGTACGTGTCCCTGTTTTTTTGTCAATGGTTGTGACATTCCAGCAGCAGCCACCACCTTTTCTATTACCCAAAGCCTCTCAATAAACATATCATTGTGCCACTTCCGCTCTCCGTTATTTCAGATGTGTGTGAGTGGGAAACTGTTGGTCTGATGACATGCAGGATGAGATGGCGAGCCTCGAGCTCAGTCTGAACTTTTAAATTATTCTCTGATCCGGCAGTGAAACTTTCACACACAAGCATTTAATGTCAGGTCACTGGGTTGAAGGTTTTTTTCTTCCGTAAATATCACATTTGGTTCAAATGATTCTCCTCTGAAAGATTAAAGGATGCCCTGCATATAAGATATCCATCCATCCATTATGGAGTGGTGGAGTGTGTTTCAGCTGACCAGCCAAGAGGCAGGCTACACCCTAGACTGGTGGCCAGCCAATCACAAGACTGACATTAGAGACGAGGGTTGCGTGGTGTTATCGGAACAATATTGGTATCAGACGATAATTGCCTAAAAATTAGATAACTGGTATTAGCAGATAGGAAACTTTTTTGCTGATATTTATAGTCTATATTTTGGCTGCACAAACTGACCATTTTTATCCCATTTGGCTAATCTATGTCTAAGACAACTAGGTTGTCACCATAAAAGAAACTGGTCAGTTTACATAAAAATGAGGCTTTATGCTTTTGACTAAAAATATTGGTAGCGTTATCGGTATTGTCAATACTGAGTTCAGAAATAATGAAATGATGTGCTGGCGAAGGCTCTACTCAGTGGTCAGACTCTCCCATCATCAATACAAGATCTTGGTGAAAAGTTAATGCGACACTGGATGGAAAATAAATCTTGTGACGTTGTCTCCTTAAAGTCATGACAAAAAGCAATTAGTAATGTTAAAGACACTTATAAGAGTCCACATAAGATGCTTATATGACTTATAATACAAGTTTGGGCTCCTATTATAAAGTGTTCACCAGCTGATGTACCTGTTGTAAATATAAACAATATTATCATCAACATCAGTTCCACTATGCAAGGCTGATTAGTCTTAGTTTTAGAAATAATTATAACACTTGTTATTTGCTCATCAAATATTTGTACGAACTTGTTAAAAAAGGTCTTAATATTTAAATTATTATGATTAAAATTATAAGTTATTATATAATGTATAATTATTAATAATAATCTAACAAGAAATAAGATTTTTACCATCTTTAACATTTAAGAAATTTATTGAGTGTTCTCAAAAGTACTAATACATTATTTTTTTACTGAGACGAAAGTTTTCAACGCTTACTAGAAACTTGTTATCAGCACACAACCACTTAAAAGGATGCTGAGTAATCAATAATAGTACAAGAGGCTGATATCATTGCCATAGAAATACATGCTGAGCCAGAGGATGGCTCTTCGTGCTTAAGCCCTCCTCTCTTTTGTGATAAATACATTGGGCCCATTTGCCAAAATGACCTGCTGTTTATTTCCACACTGATCAAACAGCCATCCACAATTTTACACCAGAGGTTGTGTTATGAAGATTTCAACATGCTGAATAGTTTGTTAAAAAAAAAAATTGGGAGATGAATATAGTTTTGGCTCTGTGGGACGCCATGCTCAAAAAGAAATATAAAGAGTTTTGGCAGAGATTACATAAGCTCAGCTGCCCGAAGACTGTCGTTACACTAAAGCCAGTGGTGCCAATTAGAAAGGAAAGTATCTAATGTTCGGAAAGTTTCTGAACTTATCACTTTATCTTTACATATTTTATTTATCATAAATTAAGAGGACGATTCTTTAAGGAAATGCTTAAGAAAGCATGCACATAGAGAACTGGTGATTGCTTTTTCTGCTTTGAGCACTGAGTAAAACATTTTTTTCTTATCCAGTTTCCCCTTACAAACCCAATAACTGCATACAGGAACTTAATAAATAGACTTGAACCTGTACAGTGCCTTTCTGGTCAACTCAATACTCAAGGCACTTTTTACATCATAGGCCTGTCTTATTTGTCAGCCACACCGCATTCACACACTGGTGCTTAAAGTTGTTATGTGAAGTGTCCATCAGTAAAAGCTAGTCACAGCTAAATCAGGGACAGTGTGACAACAAGAGTAGATCAAATGATTGGACTCTGATTTGAGCTGTAAGCAAAGGTTTGCAACTTCTTTATGAGGACTTCAAGGTACTCTAGAAATCTGCATCAAATGCAGACATCACAACTTAAAAAAAAGAAAACATATGGATTCATATTTTGCCCAGAGCTTTACTTTTTTAAGGACCACATTGACCGTGATTTTGTCTTAAACATTTTACTTATCATTGATATAGCAGTATCGTCATAATTTTCTGAAACTTTTCAAGTTGCTGTATTGATTTTTTTTCCTGTAGATATTTCAGATAGATTCTAAAATCGGACATTTTTTGCCAAGGGTGGGATTGTATTGCATTTAGATGTGTTTATATGTTATATTAATGGACAGGTGAGGGGCTTTACGGTGGTTTTAATCTGCCAAAGGGCGGGCCTGACAGATAAAGTTTTGAAATCACTGCCTTAGACCAAAGAAAATTGAGACATAGGAAACTGAATTTTCTCCCTCTGCACAATGTCCAAATTCAGCTCTTATTAGGAGAATCAAAGAGGAGCTTTTGCCATCCTGTCTTATGCTGAAGTCAGACTACATGATTTTTCTTTCGTGGTTATGATGGTCACAGTGTCAGATTAAGCAGCCACAGAGCCATAAATATCGTGCTGTGACTTTCCCAACAAGCCTGACAGACTACAAGAGTGAAATTGATGACGTATAACAGCAGACTTGATGATGATGGTGGATTAGGGGCTGACACTGAAGACAGCAAATAAATGCACTGTTTTTAGAGTTCTACATATTTACTTGTCTTTCATAACATTATGTTGAATGATAGCTTGATGCTGAATGCACACTTGCTCAACAAGACATTTCTCTTCTTACAGTCTGATGGTAGCTCCTCTAAAACATTTCATAAAGGCAGAAATGTTGTTTTCAGAGCTTGACGAGCTTTTTCTCTATCTTGAGTTCTCAAGGCAACTTGAGAACTTATGCTACAATGCTACTTATTGTAGGTGGCAGGACAACAATCAAACATGCTTGACTTTCTGTCGTGGAGTTGAGAGGCATCCCAGCTGGGTCTTTTGTGGTCAGTCACTGTGACACACAACACACATCAAAATTACTTATTTTCATAGGGGATGGATCCTAAAACCCTAAGACAGTCTGGTTGGGCCGTAATCATGCATTAGTCGTGTAGTCTGACCTTGCCATTTAAATAGGGACTTTTTTTTAAATAAATAAATAAATAAATAGATTGCTGACATGAGCTGATGTGCCACAAATCCACAAATCAGGGCAGAGAATCAAAGACTGAGAGTGAAGAAAACAGCTCATCAAGGTGTATTTGACTGGCGGGCAAGTAGCTGTATCATGTATTCAACTGCATGTCAGAATAAGTCTGTGACACAGTGAGAATGAAAGCTGTCTCTTCAGCTCTTTGCAATATGACGACACGTACAATACAGAGCGTGTCTGCATTTGACTGACGGCCGCTAGATCTCACTCAGGCAGAAAACAGAGAGTGAGAGACAGACAGAAAGACAGACTGAGGAAGAGGGAGCGCTCTGCCTGAAATGACCGGGTATACATCGTTATTTATGTCGTTGTAATTGATGCTCACAGACTGGGGACAGATTACGCTCCATAACAAAGAGTTAATCCACAAAGCATTCTAAACACACTTAATAGGTCCTTATTCATCCAATAAGTGGCAGCTCTCCTTCCGTAAATGCCGTATGGGAGATTAAATGAAGTCATTGCATGCACACTCATAAAGCAGGAAGTTGCTAATAGGCATTCATTTATGTAATTACTGTCAAATGACTGAGAGGACATTATTATTCATAACAATATTCAAGAGGGACCTGGCTGTACAAAGTCACTCATCTGTTTAAGCTGCTCTGACACAGTCTCACAGTCCACACAGAAATAAGATAATTTACCTTGTTTTAAGGTAATATGTTACTCTGATTGGCCAATCAGGCAGTACTTCAGTACCAAGACTTCACATTGAAATGAAAAATGTGTCACCATAAATATTTCAGAGAAGCATGTTGCAAAATCAGGACACTTTCTTGTGTTTTAGTCAAACATTTCTTGAATGATTTCAAATGTTTGAATTTCTGAATAGGCACCAGCCTTATCACTCTTCTCAGATTTATTCTAACATGCAGAAAATGGGGAATGATGATATAATATCTCAAGCCTCAGGCAGAGCCTGCAGGTGCATGCCAAGGTGGTGGGGGATTGAAAATGTAAGTGCAGCACTGGCATGAGACCACACTATATTAGGAGACTGTGTGTGACTGGAGACTGTATGAATGATGAATCTCAAATGTAAATCAGCACAGCTTCAGGGGTCTATCTTGAAGCAGGCATTGCTCCACAAATAAACCCTCTGCAATAGATTCTTTAGTGGTCCACTCATACTAAACACAGACCATTCTGTAGACTGTTCTGCAGCACCATTTAGAAACGGTTACCTGCTGCTTTGGGCCAATCAGGAAGAGGCACTGTAATCACCGCCACTAGAATCAACAATGGTTGTCCAGCTAAGGTTGTGGCTATGTTTGAAACTGTATGTCATACTAGCAGTATTTACTAATTTTGCCAAAATGTAGAATGTAGTTTGCAGTATGCAATCATTTGCGAAATCTGCAGTATGCCAAAAATACACAGATGTCATACTTTGGGAAGGACTGGTAGTATGCATCAGACCTTTCTACCTCACATACACTATACCCTACCTCACATATACTATAAGACCATCTCCAAGCAGCTTGATGTTCCTGTGACTACAGCTGCACATATTATTCAGAAGTTTAAGGTCCACAGGACTGTAGCCAACCTCCCTGGACGTGGCTGCAAGAGGAAAATTGATGACAAATTGAAAAGAAAAGAACAGATAGTCCAAAACAAGAAAACTGAGTCGGAGCTGCTGCAACAGGCTGCCGTCTCCCAGCGCCCGGAAGTGAGAATGGATGAGATGGATGAGATGGATAATACGAATAGTAACCAAAGAGCCCAGAACAACCGACAAAGAGATTAGAGGTGAACTCCAAGGTCAAGGTACATCAGTATCAGATCACACCATCCATCACTGTTTGAGTCAAAGTGGACTTAATGGAGGACATCACTGTTGAAAGCAAATCATAAAAAAGCAAGACTGGAATTTACCAAAATGCATATTGACAATCCACAAAGCTTCTGGGAGAATGTCCTTTGGACAGATGAGACAAAACTGGAGCTTTTTGGCAAGTCACATCAGCTCTATGTTCACAGATGCAAAAATAAAGCATCCAAAGAAAAGAGCACTGTACCTACGGTGAAACATGGAGGAGGCTCAGTTATGTTCTGGGGCTGCTTTGCTGCATCTGGCACAGGGTGTCTTGAATCTGTGCAGGGTACAAATGTGCTGCCCAGTGTCAGAAAGCTTGGTCTCAGCCGCAGGTCATGCATCCTCCAACAGGATAATGACCCAAAACACACAGCTAAAAACACCCAAAAATGGCTCAGAACAAAACATTGGACTATTCTGAAGTGTCCTTCTATGAGCCCTGATCTAAATCCTATTGAACATTTGTGGAAGGAGCTGAAACATGCAGTCTGGAGAAGACACCCTTCAAACCTGAGACAGCTGGAGCAGTTTGCCCACGAGGAGTGGGCCAAAATACCTGTGGACAGGTGCAGAAGTCTCATTGAGAGTTACAGAAATCGCCTGATTACAGTGATTTCCTCAAAAGGTTGTGCAACAAAATGTTAAGTAAGGGTACCATCATTTTTGTCCAGGCCAGTTTCATAATTTTGTTTTTTCAAATGATTTTGTTGAACCACAATTCAGAAGCAATGTCTGATTTTCATTAGTTTATTTTCTGAAAATCTTTATTTATTATTACTTTTGTCAGTTTCAACTTATTTCAGTGGCCATTGTGGGTTTTTCTATCTTTAATGAAATGTTAAAAAAATATATATGCATATATACATACATGTGTATAAAATGTTTGTCCCTCAGTCACATACTCAACCTTAAAGTGTTTAGAACTTTGGCCTAAAAGTTCTTCAGTTAAAAAAAAAAAAAGAAAAAGCTGCGCTCCGATTAAGTCTTGAACAGATGTTTTGGCAGATGTTGACCAGGAGGATTTAGAACACCTTTAGTTTGACCTTCTATGACAGGAAACTGAACTTAATTTTAGAGGAAAAACCACAAAGTTACAGATTCATGGAAACATGATTTGTTGAAAAACCATGCAGTGATATTTGTGTCCAATATAAGGACATATTTGAGATACGAATTTTTGCAGTTTATCTTTTTGTCTTTATCATCAAGCTTCATGCCAAATAGGAAATTAAAAATAGCTGAATGCACAAAATAACAGTTTTTTTTTATTTTGCAGTTTGACTGAGGTTTGTCTGTCTGCAGGTCCACCTATTAGCACTCTCTAAACCTGAGATTAAGACCGCCATTAATCTTCCAGGCAGCGATGGTTTATGGGAATGACCCGACAGCCCAGGGCTAAGTGATACATGGACCTTGTCAGGAGTCCTGATGGAGGAATAGATGGTTGGATGAAGAAACAGACACACACAAACTAAACTCACCTGGACAATAGAGTGAGACATGGAAGTTTTAATTAGATGGAATCAGGTTAACCACAGACTGTGTGATGAAGCCGTTGTTCATAGAAAGAGGCTTTTTGTTATCGTTTTGTTCATGCCTAGTTTTAACAGCTTCTGGTGACAAAGCCTGCAAAAAGTAAATTAGATTAGTCTAAAACCTTCTTTGACGACCCCCCCCCCCCCCCCCCAACACACACACACACACACACACACACACACAGTGGTGCAGGGGTAACACACTTTTGCAAGGAAACCCATAATACAGGCTCTAATCAACAGAAATCGTACAGGTTTTATTCAGTGCGTTTTGGAATATTGCTGAAAAGACATTTTGTGGTGAAAAAGGTTTGACATTTTACACGATTGTTTATTCTCTGCACAGTTAACACTACTGTAATGATTTTAAGATTTGAAAATAATTGGGACATGTGGAAAGCTAATGTCAGCATTGTGTTAATTTCCGCCCCTGTGTGGAGGTTTACATATAAGCAGGTAGAGATGGAGATGAAGTAGGTCACATGTGCTTTATGTCTCAACTGATACATCTTTAGAGGTATCAAATGCCAGTATTTGTGACACTTAGTTGCAGCACTAAAAAGAAAGAAGTCAGTGTTTCATGTGGAGAATGTGCAGACTAAGAGAAAAGTCATATTTACAAAACTGGATCCATTCCTTGAGGATATCTTACTCAGACTTGGAGGAGGACCAAGTAGGGCAGCACTGCCGAAGAAAACCAAGAATCCCCCATCCTTATAAGACATACAAGTATCAGCTCTCATCCTCAGCCATATAACATAAACTGAGCCATACTGGAAGACACCACACACCTTGAAACTATGGGGGAAGTACATGGGGAGTGTTGAGGGGGTTTTCTGTTGCTTGAAGCCCCCAAAATTTGGAATTGAAAGAGAAAATCCATGATGCTGCAAGTGTAGTCTCCTCCGCTCTCTTTGTCAACTGAATATAGAGTTCAACATGTTCAGGAACAAATGGACAAATGCATCTTCTTTATCGTGTGACCTCCATCAGTCATTTGACTGGTCTGAAACCTTTAAAAGAAGTATGTGGTGGCCATTTTGTACCTGCCCTGATAAAGGCTGAAACATGTTGGCATGACTTGAAATCTGTAGCCCTGTTGAAATAAAGGCTTTTTACTATTAATCCCTCTGAGTGCCATAGACCTTTCAATGCACTTTATGCTGAATTCACACACTGAAGAGCACCAGAGGAAGACTTTTTAAGCAAAATTTTAAACATTTTTTCACTATTGAGCACACCTCGGTAGCACCCCTGCATATTTTTTCTTTTTCTTTAAACTGGATCTAAAATTGTCTTTGTTTTAAGACTAAGTGTAATGTTATAAAAAGACAAGAGGTCAAACTTCAGTGGTCTATGGTTGTATGGAAAAAGGTAAGTGAATGTATGTTGTGGAGCTAAGGTAGACACAACTGGCCATATAAATATATATATATATATATATATATATATATAGATATATATATATATGCCTAAGCCATTGTTTCAAACACCAAAACAGGCTTTGTTTTCTGAAGACTTGTGTGTGAACTTGTGTTGTAGAGCTGTAGATTTTCTCAGGAGAGATTCTTCAGCCCTCCACAAGTTATGTCAGGTGTGTCCAAGCCATGGCCAGCTTGGTAAAACAAAAATTGCAGCCCACGGTCCACCTCTTTGGCCCTCAGCAAAACCAAAAGTGTAATATTAAATTTGACATGCATTAGAACATGATGTTTATGCTATACCAAAGAAAAAAATAATGGATTATGGTAACAAAGGCATAAACTGTGCTTATTTTATTTATCTGCACTGTCTCAAGGTCCAGTATAAAAAGCAGAAAGTGCTGATCATCTTAAAGTAACATTATTCATCCAAAGTTTCGCAGGTTCAGGCAGTTTGTCCATTATGTCTGAATGCAAAGATAGGCTGTTAGCATCTCCCCTCTGTTATACAAAACTGTTTCATTCTCATCCTGACAAGGGGCAGTCAGGGGGGCCCTGGGTCAAACAGGGTCCCCTGAAATTTCATTGGCCAATTTAATTGGTGTAAAATACAAATCGTAGGCCACTACGCACAACAAACTATTGCTGAAAATATCATTTCTACTGAGAAATACACTCACTATTGTTGTTTGATCTTCATTTGGTAAAGAAATGTGGTCTAGATCTGATAAAACCGCTTTTAAAACTATTACTTAAGTTAAAGTTTGACCAATCAACTTTCACTTGTAATGAAGTTATATTGGACCAGGAGGAACTATACTTTTTATGGACACTGAAGCTGTGTTCTTTATCCTGAGTCAACCAGAATCTCCTGAAATGTCAATGTCCACACCAAATCTTTAACTTTCATACACCAAAGGCAAAGTACAACAAAGTGGGCCTGTCTTTTTTTTTTTGTATTTTGTATTTTTCAGTATGTGGCCTTCGTGAATACAAGTTTGGACATCCCTGGGTTGCATGGTGATGAAAGCAGGCAATGATCCCCCCTGGTTGGTCTCAGGCATGACAAAAGAGTACAATACCTTTGTGTTCACACTCTTAGAAGGAGCCCAATTTTGATTGAAAAGGTTGTACTTGGATTCATGGAAAGGTCCCTGATTTAACAAACAATTAGATAAACCAAAAAGCTAGCTTGTAAAATATGGCATACAGGACCTATTATGCTGCAGAATACACAGAGGAGTATGTACATATTCAAATCAAAGGAGTATCAGCAGTTTTCAGTGGTAAAGAAATTAATTTTCAATACAAAAACCAAAGCAACAGACCTAAGGTCAAAGTAAGGTTTCCTCATTTTACCTCCTTTTCTGTGCATTACCTTAAAACAACACAAGTCAAATTTTGCTCATCTCATTCTTAACAGTCAACTTCCCAAACCTCAAAGTAAAAACTTGTTTTTTCCTCACAGGAAGGAGAAATTGCTTTGCTCTGTTTCTTATTCTGTTCTCGTCTCACTCCATTTGCAGAACATCTCATTTTATCTATTTCTAATTATGGGCCATTTTTGTCTGTAATTGTGTCCAGACTGGTTTGTGTTGGACTCTGGTTTGAATGCGGAAGTTGAAGCCGGAGCAGCTGAGATAAATACATCACCATAATTTTAGAAGAAAAACTTTTGCATTTAACTTTGTGTTTTATTTGTTATTCAAATCATTGGAACTCTATATTACTTCAGGATTAAGAGAAATGGACCATGCCACACGCTATTAGCAGCACCTGAAGCTGAAATACTGCCAACCATGCATAATGGTAGGAGTACAATTACTGAAATGTGACACTCTTTCTTACCTACAGGGCCCCACTTTGTAAGCTACATTAGTTTTTCTGTTCATTGTCATTGTTGTGAACTTGTTTATTCACAGTCCCTGATGGCTAAATAACTAGAGATCAATGTCTAATATATGCAATACATTTGTTTAACTGAGGATGTTTTTCTAAATACTCACTGTTCAATATAAAAACTACAAACTACAGGTGATCAGTGTTCACATAATGGACCTCTAAACTTATTTGTCTAAAACTTGTTCATGTTAGAAACACCAGTCTTAAGTGAAGTTGCATCTGTATATTGGGTTATGAAAAGCATTATTTTTTAAAAAACTGAATTGTGTTTCATTTTAAAATACACATGTTAATCAATTTTATTTTAATCTCTGGTATGTTAGAATTACTCAAGAACTTTAAAAATGACTCATTTCTAAGTATCATTACTTGTTTTAAGTATTATATCATGGTGAAACTTTTACCTTTTATGTAACATTTGAGAAACAAAAATCATTTGTTTTTCCACTATATTCTTATAAATGCTCTCATTTATCATTGCAATACGTTGGCTGATGACTTTCTTTTTATTTTCCAACATCAGATCCAATAGACAATACACTGTGTTTGTATGTTTTGTCTGTGTTGTGTTGCTGTAACCGTAGTACATCACATGTATTCATGGTATCACAGAGGGTAAGATGCTGGCACAACTCATGTCAAGCACTTAGTTTCAGTGAAACAGTGGTGATGACTGAAACAGCAGAGAAGGATGAAGATTCTTCTCTCGACCAAATCTTGAGCTCATGTCTGAGAAATGGTTTTTACTGTTTTAAATGTTTGCTCTGTTTGCCACAAAAATTTGATCTCTGGCTACACCAACTATGACACTGGCAAGTCTGACTCGCGTTTGAAACTGGTATAATGAGCATAATAATGTGATCAAATGATACATAATGACCAAGAAAAGGTATGAATCACAAGGCTGTCACGGAGTATGTTTTCTTAATATGCTTTGGCATAATTGTGTAACACCTGAAGAGAAGTGAAAAATGTAAAGAAAGGTGAAGCACCAGGAACAAGAACATGCTGTACTACTGCAGAGTTAAAAAGGGCCCGTGTACCTTCTGAAATGGCTGCACAGTAACAAAACACATATTTACTGTGCATAGCCTGGCTTTGGTCAACAGCTACTTATGGCTGTTTCTACTATTTTGGGGCTTCAAATCTGTAACCTGACACACCAGATGGACCGTTCAATATATTTTACTTGTCCATATGAGTAACAGCCCATAGAAAGTGATTGGGAATATGATATTTCCAAAAAGTTAATGCATTTAAAAACATTTATAGGTAGTGTACTCCTAAACTGTGGTATTATTTTTTGATGGGAGTTCTTGTAGGTGGAGAAAATACCCTCTGTTCTTGGTACGATACTTCCCTGTTTGCAGCTATATCTGTGTAACAGACTCTTACAGACTGTGGCTTACTGAGGGAGAGGAGAGAACTTTCTACTGCATCTAAGGTACTTAGTGGCCATATGGAGCTCATACAACCACCACTTCAAAATATTGAACCATCCCTTTAAGCAAACCCGTGGACAATGGAAAGCTGAATACTTATTATCTGGACGTAAAGAAAAATGACCAGAACTGAATACTGATAATCAGTACCTAAACAATAATGAACTAGACCTGAACACTGATGAGCTGGACCTATAGACTAAAGCTCTGAACCTGGAATCTGTTAAATTTAGACACTGAGGATTTGGACCAAGGCACTAAAAAGCAGCACTTACACACTGATGATCTGTACCCAAATAATAATAAGCAGGACCTGGACAATGATAAAGTGGACTCAAACTTAGCTGAACTAGAATAGTGATGATCCAGACCTGGACTCTGATGAGAATTACTTGAACAACAGTAAGCCAAAACCAGACTTTGATGATCTTGACCTAAATGTTAATGAGCTGGTCCTCGGCTATAAAGCTCAGAATCAGGACACTGATGACCTGGACCTGAACTCATGAATGCAGGACCTGGATACTTAGGTTCTGAACATGGACACCGATGATCTGGACCCATACACTGATTATCTTGCCCCAGACTCGGGTCAGTGGGTTTTGGACAAGAATGATCTAAACCTGGACTGAACTGAACCAGCACAGTGATGTTCTAAACTCATATGGAGCTGAACTTGGAAACTGATGCTCTGGACCTTGGCACTGTTGTGTGGGACAGGAGTTAACTGTGGTGTAGGAGGGTTGCACTGAACCACATTAAAATGACAAAATGACAGAAGAGAGGACAGCCAAGACTATTTATTTCCAATGGGTAATGGTAAGTGTCAGTAACTGCTGTTTAGCCTATTACATTATCTGATTGTCTTGTAATGAATGTGATTGACGGGTCAATTGTCCGATGGGCTCTTTCCCAGATGGACTTGTGAAATATACAGAATTTTCCATCTGGAGTGTCATGTCAGAGGATCAGGGGTCTCTTCTCCGAGTGCATGTCCTTTCATTATGGCACAAGAACCTTGTGTTTCTCTTAAATGCTCATCACCAGAGCAGGAAGAATTGAGAGGGATGGTGACCGATATGAATACTTAAATGATTGAACCCTGCTAAAATTATACTCAGCTTCATTTCAACATATATTATAAAGCCACAATTAACAACAAAATGTGTTTCACTGGACTGGAAACAGTTGCTAAAACACCACAAATGAGTTCCACTCAGTTTGAACTTTGTATTCATTTAATCTGCATCTGCATTGATTTGTACAATGATGCATCAGTTTTTCACTCCACCAGTAAGCCAAGCTTTGAGGAAAAGCAATTAGAGAGTTGATTTTCTTTCCTCTGTTTTCTTTATTTAAACAAATGCAAATGAGGAAATGTCTGAAAAAGAACAGCGTATTGGTCTGTAAATGTGCAGTGATGGAAGAATCATGTTCACGTGTTTAAGAATCTACAGTATGAGGGTTGGGAAGGTGAATGCTGGCATAGTGTTCAGATTTTGTTTGCGTGTGTGAGTGCCTCCCTTTAGAAATCTCTCAAAACACACACTTATATACACACTCAGGGAGATGTACTGAAGGAGAGGAAGGGATTTACTGTCTAAAAATGGCCAAAGGAGGAGGAGGAGGATGGAGAGTGGGGGGGAGAAGAGGCGAAGGCAGGGTAAGTGAGAAGATATGTGGAAATTTAGCAGGAGAGGATGGGGATGTATTTCTTTCTGAGCTGACATGGAAAAGGAACAAGAGCAGAAGATGACAAGTCATGAGGGAGAGAAAAAAGAGGATGGTAAAAGAGAGAAAACCTTAAAGAATCAGAGAAAAACAGGCAAATGTAAGATGAGGAAATGCAGAGAGAGCTGGAGAAACAGAAAATAAGCTGTCATTTTCTAAGTAAGATTTATATATTTGTAGGGCTGCGACGATGAACCCGTAACTCAGATCATTTATTCAAGCTGGAATAAAAGGGAATGTCCATTTTTCTTGTTGCGTCAAGGGCTCAGCAAGTGCATACACACAGGCGCGGCATGCACACAAGGTCTGGCCCATTTGAAAAGCGGATGGCACAACAATCTCCAGGGCACAATGCTTCACTCCACCCACTCATCTCTGCCGAGAGGATTGAGGGAAGGAGAAATATGAGGAAAAACACGGAGGTGGGAGGACAGAGGGAGAGAACAGCAGGGAAGAGAAGGAAATAAAAAAGATGGAGGGAATGGAGGGATGACACAGCGGAGAGAAGGGGAAGGGGAGTGTATGTTTGCGTCACAGCTGCAGTGGAGGAGAACTGCCTGACAGTCATCACACGCATGCTGAATGACAATCTCCTTCTCCCTCAGGTGGCTGCCTTATCCCCCCTTTACCTGTCTTTTTGTTTTTTTTGAAGTAAACCCTTTGTCTTCCTCACCCTAGGACGCCCTTGAAACTTGCAATGCTCCATGCTTAAGGTGAAAGGTGATTTCACACCTGTGAATCAATCAGTTGTGGGAAAACATGAGCTCCTGTGGCTTGTATGCTCAGTCAATACAAAATCAGCACGGTCAATAAACAATTACAGCTGAATCAATTCTGAGCGTTAAACATGAATTCAATACGGACAAGGCCTTCCCTGTGATACAGAGAATCATTAACTACAACAGTAATTAGGCCAAAAGTAAATTAAGAAACAAGATAAATCAATCAATAAAAATGGCTATCGAAATCAGTTAATAAAAATCAAAACAAAAAAGGAAAAAATTAAAAGGTACAAGCAAATGCATTAATCAAAATTGAATAAGCAACTTATTTTCAATAAATTACAGTTCAACATATACGAATAAATAATAAGAAAAAAGCAATGTAAAAAAGATAAACATTTACAGATACGTTTATATAAATAAGACCAAATTAAAAATTAAAATAAGAATAAACTGATGAATCGAATGAAGAAAAATAATAAATTGATTAAATTAATTATCGTATAAATTTCTATGGACACATAAATATAAAAAAATATGTTAAAATAAATGATTAGCAATCCATCAACCAATGAAACAAAATAAAGTCCACTTGTTGTGTAAATGAAAATCAATCAATCAATAAATCTTTATTTGTATATGGCCAAATCATAACAAATCATATCTCATAATGCTTTACAGAAGAATAGGTTAATCCCATACTCTTCCTTTATATTTTATTTTTATGTTATTTTCGTTCTATTTTTCAAATAAATAACAGGAATAAATGAATAAAAAGACTGAAGAAGTTGTAAAAACAAATTGATGCAAATAAATAAACAAAAAGATAAATTAATCAATGAAGCAAAAAATAAAAAAAATAAAAAAAATTTAAAAAACCCAGAAATGCTCAAAGAGCATAAACCTCTGCCACGGCAGTTTCGATATTTTTGGGTCCAAATGGAAAACTGCCCTATCTTGAAAAGTACTTGAAAAAGTTTTTGGATCCACATCCAGATGCAGATCACCATTAAAATATAATCACTTGCCCCGGGTTTCATTCCCAACATTCCCTGAAAATTTCATCAAAGTCTGTTTTTTCCAGTTCTCTTGCACACAGAAAGACAGACAAACAGAGAGCGGCAAAAACATCCTTGGTGGAAGTGGTTAATGAATAAAAGCGGCACTGTGGTGCAGCAGGTTAGCGATCGTGCTTCAGCAATGGGATCGCTGGTTTCACCCCTGTGTCAGTCTTGGCCTTTTAGTGTAAAGGTTGTGGGTTCTTCTCGTGCCTGAACGGGTTTCCCTCAACACTCTGGTATCCTCCCACAGGCCAGAAACATGCTCATTAGGTTAACTGGTGATTCTCAATGTCCAGTTGTTGTGACTGGTGCGTGAATAGTTATCTATCTCTCTGTTTGGCCCTGCAATTGGCTGACAACTGGATCAGGATGTACCCTGCCTCTTGACCAATGCCAGCAGGGATGGGCTCCAGACCCCGTGACCTCCAAAGTGATAACTGGTATAGACAATGGATGGATGTCACAAGGACCCTCTTGAAAACCAGATGCCACATCTCAAGGTGCTAACCTTCAATAAAAGTATATTAAGCAGAGACAAATATGAGGACAGATTTATGATCGGCCTCTGGATCTGTCGCTTCAACATGAGACTGGCTGCCGATATATATAAATGATACAAAAAATACAGACCAACAATCATACACATGAAAATGAATAATCCAAATAAACTAATTAAAACAATTTAAGAGGTTGTAATACGTGAAAACAAACTGATACAGATGAATACATAAAAACGATACAATAAATCAGTCAACTAAACAAAGAACAATAATTAAAAATGACTTTGAGAGTAATACATGCCTACGTATGTAGCGTAATAATAGTAGTAGTGGTGGCAGTAGTGGTAGCACTGTTAGTTGTAGTAGTTGTTGTGTAGAATGGAACAGTAGCTGAATAAATAGACTTGGTTTTGGTAGTGAAAGTGTTAGAATAGATGGAGAAGCAGTGGTTGTAGCAATGGTATAAGTAGTAGCTTGAATAGTTGTGGTAGTAATAGTTATTGCACTTAAAGTATTTTACTTTTCAAAATGAACTTCTCTGTAATAATAATAATAATAATGATAATAATTTGTTTGAAAGTAAACACTGTTTACCACAGTTGATTCAGTCTTTTTTTGTTGGTGTCAGTTGCCAAGTGTTGAGAGTCGAAGGTATCAAGCCCAGCTCTGGCAGTTATGTGTTATGTCCTTGAGCCCATAGTTGTCCCTCTGCTGGGTTGGTGGTGTGTAAATGAGTTAGACGGAGAGTAAAAGTGATTAGTTAATACTGATGGATTACTTATATAGAAAACTTCAACCAGTGAGTGAATGTGAGTGTGAACAGGTGTGACTATGATGACAAAGTTTAGAGTGCCACCTGTGTGATCATATGTTCTGAACTGCAGATCAGGAGCCCCAGACCCTTTGCCTTCCTTTTGTAAAAACTGTTTACTTATAAATTCAACAACTCAGATGAACAAAAGTCAGCATAAAGCCAGAACTAAATAATTTTTCTGAAAATAGTGGAAAACGATGCATCAACTTCATTGGCACTAACAAGTGAATTTATCAAGAAATCAATTAACAGTAGTGCATAAAGTGATGCATTTCTGTGACATAACTTGTCCATTATCTCCTGTCTTCTGCATCTATTAAAAAGCATCTGATGAGAAAGGAAAAATCATTCTTTTTGAGAGGTTTTTATATTTGCAAGTGAATGCATTGAAGATTATTGAACACTTTGTTTTGAATTGTCTCCGTGTTCATTATTTACCACATTTGTTTCATTGTGTTTTTTAATGTGTTGAGAGCTTCGAAAGTGAAAAATTATGCCTGAAAGAAAATGTACCACATTGGCAATCAGTGCCCAATTTACCACACAGTCAGTATGAAAACAAAACAAAACAGAAAAAGACCCCCTGCAGTTCATCATTCTGACATAATCTTTCTGGGGAAATGTTAAATGATCAAATCATTTTATGGCTTGGTCTTAGTCCTTGTGTTTTTATACTAACCAACATTTATACTGCTGTGTCGATTTTAGTGATGCAGAAAGAAATCCAAAGAGAGAGGAAACGTGAGGTTTGCCGCAGTTGGATGTGCTCAGAGAAGTCTTCAGTCATTTTCCTGCACAAAGACTGCAGTTTCTCACAGTGTCTACTTTAGGCAGACTGCAGAGACAGAACACACACAATCAAAAAGGTCTGTTTTTATGGTAGAACTTTGCTACACCTTGTTTCATAAAAACAGTTTAGGTTTTAGTGGCTCTCTCCTTCGTGGTACCTCCACTTTTTTTAAAAGTCCTCTAATTTGATTGTATTAATCAGACAAATTATTCATACAAAGGTTTGTAGCTGACCTGACTGAACAGGGGGCTAAAGACCCTGCCTTAGCACCAACTGTTTGTCTGGTGATAGGCTGACCAAATCTCTAGGTTAACTTCATTTCTGTTGAATAACTTTCAGACACATGACTCTGGCTTTTGAATTTTTCATGTCTCCAACAACTGCAGAAAGCAGATGAACTGATTTCAGCTGTAGGTTACTTGGACACTGGACCCTAATGCAGCACCCAGGATGATATTCAAATTCCTGAAAACAGTAAAGCTACTACAAAACCATCACACTTGATGTTTACATACCATAATAGTGGAGGATTCTGTTCCTTAAACCCTTGCCTTGATGAAAGGCTTAAAAATACGGGATGGTTGTTCTGCATTTTTAATGTGTTTGGATCCACAATGCGTCTGTTCGGAGAGGAAAGATGAAATTCTTCCTTACTAAAATGTTAGGGCTAATAATCTAACCTAAGCTTGTAAGTGTAATTTGATGATAGCATTGGTCTGCTTTTTGTTCCTTGCTGAGTTTTCTTTCTCAGATGGTGCTCTGTAGAAGTAAAATCTGCACTTGTTCCTCCAGCAGATTGTTTTCTTTCATTCATGAAAATAGGAATTAAACAGATAAACTTGACTGGCAGCTCTCAAATTGGCGAGCGCTGCTAGTTGAGTTTCACATGTCAACATCAGGGGCCAAAATAGACCTCAGTGTGTTAAACTTTTAAATTGTGTGAAACAAGAGGGAGATTCCATTAAAGCAACAATTCATCTTTAATCACCCTAGATAACAACAACTAAATAACAAAGATAAATAAATAAATCTAAATTAACACAAATAAATATCTGAGAGCTGGATTTAAAAATAACCACGTCAATATTTTGGTAGTAAGTTGTTAATAACAAAATTTCAGGATACCCAATCAGTGCGAACTTCAGTAGGTCTCTAAAATGTTTTTTTTTTTTTCCCCAAAACTGTGCCAAATAAAAGCTAGTAATTGACAGATGCAGTCTATTTGACAAGTGTGGCAAGACTGATCTCAAACAACTTTTACTGTCTGGTTCTTTCTGCAGGATCAGTTAAAACACAGGAACAGTGGTTTATGGATCCTCAGGGATTAACACCCTGCACAACTTGAACAACTAATTTATTTATGCATTATGCATACAAGTTTCCATCCATCATGGGTTCATAAAACATCAAAAATACAGTTGCACTGGCTCAACACCTCATAACAGGTCATTACAGTTTTCCATGTTCCAGAGGCAGAAAAAGTAATAGCTAAAATATTGAGGAAAGTCTCAAAGTAAAACTCATCCACTTGTTTCATTCAGTTTTTTTTCTGCTTGAGGGCTGTGCATTTAAGGATTTGATGCGCTGAGGCTATGAATAATGCACTTTTCATCTCCAGCATTCAGCAGCATGGCAGTGTTCATCCTGTTATGAATATCTGTTTTCTAAGTTGTAAATGAATCATATATTATGGCTTACAAAGCTGCTGGGCAGTCTTGTTGTGGGGAATATGAAGAGCGGCTGGACTTTCTAAGCCTTCTCAGTATTCCTTTAAACCCTTGAGTTTTTACAGAATGCAGCAAAAAGCAGATTTGCACAATGGGATTTCCAAAGCTATTAGTTGATATTAACAAGTAAAAAAACAAATTGCTTCATGAATGAATGAGGGAGGAAGCTATAAAAATCAGCCACATTCTTACATTGCTGCCTGAGCTTAAGGGTCCAGCCTGACTCTGTGTCCATCAACATGCAACCCAAAGCCTCACTAAGAGAAACAAATAACGCTGGAGCTTCCCTCAATGAGCACAAGGCTACCTTATCTGTTTGTGTGTTTTGATATACCCAGTGTTTTTCTCCTCTCCAGATTAAGAGAGTGAGACATTAACTCTTAACATACAGTTGTGTCAACAAAACACAACAACAACAACCCCAATAATGTCAAAGCGGCTGTTTATATATAGGCCTTTATAAGAAATAGGAGAAAATTCTATAGGAACTGGACTGGACATCTCCAAATTACCTGTTGATGCATGTATATGAACAGTGTGTCTCTGTCACTAGTCTCTGTGAGATATGTGTTTGACTTAATAAAACACTGCAGGATCGTTCTGCATCAGAGGATACCTGTGGCTCGTATATGTAAAGCAGCAGTCTGCAGCTCCTAACATGCAGAGCTCCCTGCTTTTCTGGACACTTGTATTTGTACAGACCAATTTCGGAATTTTAGGTACTAAAATCTAAGACACGTCTGTGTAGATTCTCATTCATCCAGGTCATGGTCATCTTGAAGATTCAAAAACAAGGCAACTGGACTGTGTTGAGTTTGTGGGAAGACGTTTCACTTCTCATCCAAGAAGCTTCTTCAGTTCCAAATGGCTGGTGATGGAGGTAGATATTTATCTTGCTAGAGGGGAAACAACAACAAAGGAAGGGAGGAGTTGGAGAACGACTCATAGAAACTCCTCACAGGGTGATTCAACCCCTGAGAGTCGTTACCCTGAATGGGTCGTTAACTCCCCCTGTCATGTGAGGAGTTGTGGTTACATGTGCCCAGGTGTGAATATTTGGAGAACTTCCTGGGGAGAGTATCTTTTCCTTACATTTTGTTTTCTCAAACTGACCTACAGATGTGGCCATTAAAATAGCACAAACTGATGCATCAGCACAGCCTGATCCCCCATCACACATGAGCCACTGCCTATAAGCATAATTAAAACACTCATTTAGTTTATGCAGTAAAAACACTGACAGATAAGCAATGTTTGATCCTCTATATTGATATTCCACTGTGGTTGGTCTTTCATCAGCAGTGCAGTCATCTTGTGAAGACTTTGTTAAAGCCCCTGGGAACACAAATCAACAAAAACTTCCTTCATATGACATTTCTGATCATATATTGTATGTACTGTCAACTATCTAGAAATCTTAGGACTGATCTTTATATGGTTCTTAAAATGTCAGTATTTAAGTTCTTGAAGGTGCTCAGAAACTGGATACAAAGTGGGTGGGCTTTAGACAATGCTTTGTGATGTAATATAAAACTTGGCCAATGAAAAGATAAACAACAAGTCCCATCCAATCAAAGGCAACAAAACTTCTTTACTCTCGTCCAATCAGCCTCTTCACTTCAAAACAACAGCGACCACGCTCACACAGTCCAGAGAAATCATCTAGACTGTAAAATAAGCTGTTTTAGAGCAAGATTAACACTTAGAGAAGTTTTTTCACTCTAAATTTTCAAGGACAAATGACACATTGAACTTTGAAATTCTATTAAAATAAAAAAAAAAAATCAAATCATGTTCCCAGAGGCTTTAAGACTTGATATAACATTTTTAGGATGTGCTTCCTTCTCTTCTTCTTCATCTCTTCTCAGGCCACCGAGTAAATCTGAAGCAGAGCTGAGATTGAACACATTCATGAGAAAACAGGATCAAATAAAAATAAAGTGACCCTTCAGTGACTCTCAAACAGTAACTAAGTTTAGCTCAACAAAGTCTTTATAGTGAAAGAGCTCAGACAATCCAAACAATCTTTGCCGGATGACAGCTAGGCACCTTTTTATTGCAAAACCTGTCACCAGTCTGATCGGCAGTGTAGACAGTGAAGTTGTCTTTTGTTTCTGTCATGATTAATTAACAAGAGCAGATGATGGCATGCTGCTCAGCAGAGAGCTGGACAATTATCAGCATGCTAGTAGACAGAAATCAATATTCGAGATCATCTGCTATACAAGCTGTGATTTGAAGCCAGCTCATGAAAGAACCCACTCAAAAAAATCCTGAAATTTTGACACATCAGTTTTAGAAGCACTTGGCTGCCACAAAGTTATTTACAAAACAACATTTTTCACCCGACAGTTACTGCCTTGTGCAGTTACCCGGATTTCTACTTGTCACAAAAACGTGATTAAAATGTCAGACTTTATTGATCTGTTGTCCTGGTAGATACTTAGAAGGACCTGTGACTGTAGCAGAAAATAATCTGCTGCATTGGTTTCTTTGCCATTAAAGCTGCAGAAATGTCACACCGCAGGAGGATAAAAACACTCCTGTGATATTCCACTCCTACAAGATGTCACTTTTTATGTCTGTTGTGTTGCTGAAATTGCAAAAGAGTAAAGACTTTAAAGAAAAGATTTAAGTGATTGGACCCCATTCAGGAAATAATTAACAACCCACAAAGCCAGCAGATGACTGGTCTCCCCTGGTGGCACATTCTACAGACTTTGATGGAGATGACAGACCTCTAGGGATATCTCTGAGGGATGTGTTCAATGGTAAAGAGATCTTTTTAATACAGCCACTCACAAACTTGCAATAAAACCATAAAAGTGCCTCTTGAAATAAAAAAATAAGTTCTTCTTGTGCCCCCTTATTTATCAATCTGGCACAGAAATTTGCATAGATTTTGGAACAGAAATCTTACACCAGCTCCCAAGTGTGATTCATGAAATGTGTGCACAGCCCTTTTCCCACATGCAACCCTGATATTCTCATGATGATACCTGCGCAGCCTGCACGGGTAAAATTCACCAACGTGGTCGTACACACTTGCTCCTTTCAGTAGGGAGACAAATCTTGTGTCCTGCCTAGGACACGACATCAAAAATGCGTGGCGGAATCAGTGTTCATAATATGAGAGCAGATGAACAATAATGAACAAATGAACATATCCTAGCTTCAGTGTCACATATTAAAAAGTGTATCAACAGCATCAACAAAAAAGTGGACACGCACGGGTGAATATAAAGCAGCATCACCATGTGCACAATGATTACTGCGGGGAAAGGAAGCTGCAGTGTTTCAGCTCTGTATCCAACAGCAGCGCGAGAAGGCTTTTTGAATACAGGAGAGACCCTTAGGTGATAATTTCAGAACATATGTCTCACAGATCTCTGATGATGTGCAGTGGAAACAACACTTTCAAATGACAGGACCCACATTTGAGTAAGTGTTTTCCTTGTACAATCAGATAAACCTCTCCTGCAACAGTGATTGTTTTATCCATCTCGTCAAGTCTTCCTTTTCCAGTTATGCAAGGTCGCACAGGATGATCCTCAGCCCTCCCCACTCACCTCAATGAATTACCCCTATAACTCGCTGCTGCACAACATTTGGTTTGCCTGGACTTTACAAGGAAGGTGCGTGAAAAACTTGGCTGCATTGGCTTGCATTCACACATAGGACCGGCTTGAGTAAAGTCCAGATAATTTCCGGTTTTCTTTTTTAAGTGTAAATGGGGTTTATTTGTCTAATCCCAGCATACAAATGACCATGTGTTGATAAATGTGGAGACGGATAATGTATTTATCATTTAAATAATATGTCCTGAAATATTTATGGTTAAGCCCATAGAGAGGTGTAATGTGGTGAAAAGTTTGGACATCTGAAAGACAACATAAATGGGAGTCAGAGATGTCACATCTGCAAATGGATGCTGGAGATCTGTTCTTGTCTGAAGATAAATATTTTTAAAAGAGAAAAATCTGTGGCCGAATAAATGTACATTATTACCTATTCACTATGGTTGAGGTAGGCCTATATTAGCATTTTATCAGCCCCAATGAGCAACTTATTTAAGAGCAGTTTACAATTAAACGGAAACCCAAACTTCACAGTGAAAGATGTGTGTTTTTCAAGGGTTTATGGTTTATAACCATCACAGGAGGGACAGTGACGCATGGAAAATGAATGCTCTCTAATGCCTTGTTGTGGCTGTTTAGACAGAAACACTCTATTAAGAGACTAAAACAATAGACTGCAGTGTTGTACGACAACTTTTTATTCACAAAGTAACATCGCTTCAAATAATAGATTGTGGTTTTCTTTTCTGTCCATCTTTGTGCGTCACTGCACCCTCTCTCTTGATCACCCCTCACTTTCCCCGCCTCTCTTTCTCCTCACAGAGTGGACCAGACTGCAGCCACATTATGAAAAAGTTATTCCTCCAAATAATGTAGAAAGGGTGCATTTAAAGTGGCACATTGGCATAATGTTTCATAGATAAAGCATAATTAGAGCAGGTTTAATTTATCTGACTCCTTAATTTGAAGGCTTGGACAGCTGAGCCGAGCAGATTCACACTTCAGCCTTTTTCCTTTATAGGTTTTCTATCAAATAACTATAGTATTTTGTATTTCTGCAAAAATCTTCCCCAATACTTGCTGCAGAGATTTAACTGCTGAGGAAGAAACATTTATAAAATTACTGAGAGCAGTACATTTTTAATTGAAATTTCTGAATAAAATACTTAAATATCAAATGTAAACAAAAAAATCAGCTGAAAGTTCAGGATGCACACCTTTATTTAAGAAAGTATCTTACTGTAGGCGGAGAATAACATAAAGTATATTTTAGATGATGTATCTAAAATACAGTTAATATGTCAGTCTCTAAGTGCACAGTGAATCTGACAGATTTTATTGGTTGCAGAATGAGTCCTGTGAGCTGCAAGCTCTGTACCTTTTGAACACTTGTTTAACTTTCTGGACATTGTTTACAGAGCTTTAAACACCACAGTCTATCCCAGGACATCACCAGAAGGTTACATATGGATACTGGAGAACACTTCCCTTGAACAACTAACAGGGATAAAGACTACAGATGGTATATGAGTGGATTTATGTTTTTTCTGTGTTTGAATAAATATTTCTGCTGTTTAGGTAGTGAGAAACAAGAATTTCTTTACCATCAAAACCTCAGTGGGCACACAATAAGTATTAGCCTATTAATGTCAGTAACTGATAGTATCTGGATCACCAGCAGGCGTCACTTTTAGTCAATGTTTTATGGGCAGTATTTCACCAAAAAATGTGATGTCAAGTGTCTCAAGTTGGAACAAAAGATATGTCAGGTTTAGGAGAAGTCTGTTCTGTTTTTATAGTTTACTGGCACAGTGGTCTGACAGCATGAATCCACTATTTGCTCCTCTCATGTTTTTCCCTGGAATGGGGCTCTGTAGATGTATAATTAGGGCTTGTCTCTTTATTGACTCGAACAACTAGTTGAATAATAGCTGTTTCTCCTTATAAAGGAGAAATTTACATTGTTTACACACCTATGGCCCTTTTCCACCAGCACGCCTTAGCCCTACTCTACTCTACTCTACTCAGCTCTACCCGGTTTACGTTGTGTTTCCACCGGCACGGTACCTCCTAAAACAAACCAGTTTTTAGTACCTACTCTGCTCTGGTTCTAAGCGAGCTGAGTTTACTAAAAGGCGATGTCGACCGACTGCCGGCTACTGATTGGTCGCAGAAAGTCGTCACTGATGAGTCATAAGCGCGACAAGCTAGCTAACACGCTAGCGGTAGCTACCATTAGCTTACCCTCGTACGTCTTTTCTTTGCAGCTCGATTGCTCTTGTCCTTGTATTTGTGTGTGTATTTCTTCTCGTCGCCTGCAGCCTTCTTCTGCTTTCCTCTGTCATTCGGTTTGTGACAAAAAGCCACAGATCAAGCAGCAAGTATACTATTGCCTCCAAGTCCTCCATTGTTTTGATTGTTTTGTCACGCTCAAAATGACATGAACACAGTGTCGCCCAGCTGTTTAATAGCGACCCCACCCCCGCTGGGTAGGGAACCGGGCTGGTGGAAGAGCTGCACAATGCGAGTAGAGTAGAGCCGGGTAGAGTCGGGGAAAGCCGAGCCGAGTAGAGTAGGGCTAAAACGTGCTGATGGAAAAGAGCCATAAGATTGCAACCTAACTGTCACTGTAAACTTCCAGATAGTGTGTAACATAGTGGTAAGCATTGCTTGTGTGTAAGAGGTGGGTGTGTTTTATGAGTGGGTGTAGGACTTTGCATGAAATATACCTATATGTCTCTCTAAAGTTATGTACATCAGGCAAGGATCTAGGGAGGAAGAAATTACATGAGTAAGTACCTACTAACATTTTCAAGTCTGAGTGGACACAAGCGCTGACAGGCAGTGCACAGAGGCAAAGGTGAAATGATATAGAAGCCGATTTTTTTATCCAAAGATAAATGACACATCTCCACCTTCTGTTGTTGTACTAAAGGGAGACAAAATACCCCCGGAGAGTGTTACATCCTGCACTTGTAACATATTTGGAGCCAGAGCAAGAAATGAGAGATAGAGGTGGGACTGGTCGTGCTATTGAAAAGCTGCCACAACCTTTGGGCTTCCCAAAACACATATTTATTTTTCAATAACAAAGCAGAGTCTGTAGGGCCAGTGCAGTCCACAGCAAACAGAGATTTCTGTGTTAGTCTAAAAGGGACACGTACTCTTAAGGAAAAATAAATATCTCTTCTGTGTATGTCTTCTCTTTCTGTTTTCCTTTGCTCTGTTTATCCAGTACACAGGGCTGTCGGTCATAGTGTTTCACCTATTTGTAAGGCTCATTAGTATTCATTAAGATGAAATTCACTGTCTCTAAAGAGCTCCAGGCTAAGTCACTTTGACTTAATGTACCAAAAAGCAAAAATCCAGTACTTGATGTTAGTCATTGTGTTGTAAGGCTCCCACTAGATCTGATTTGAACTTAAACATTGAAACTTCACCCTGATAGCCAAAACACTAATGCTGAGGTCAGACCATAATTTAAGCACAATAACAGCCCAACAAGACCAATTTTTGGGGGACATTTTTGAGCCTGTAATTTGATTGTGGTGAGAGACACTGGATAGGCTTGTGAAAGGGGTTTAGAGAGCAGGGAAGAACACTCCTCAAATGGGTCTAATGTGGGAATCAAACCCCAATATTCTCCTAATGAACGCTTGGTTTTGACAACAAACTAAACTGTTCAAATAACATTGTGCAGGCCTTTGGGTATGATAGTTTATACAGAATTCACATTTCAAATAAGTCATCAAACATCTATATGCACTTATCCTATTTTGAATTAAAATTGGGTTAATTAGTAAGTGCTTTTTTTGCACCCCAAATTTCCTAATAAGTCTTATTGTTACTTTGTGATATTAGTATATTATATCAAGTAATGATGCAACATAATAATACAAATTATTATTGTTCTGTTTATTATTATTTACCTCCAACATTTGACCATGCTCTTTCAAAGCTAAAAATGTGCAATTTCGATTTTAATTATAGTCAAACATTTCTCATATTCTAAGTAGCACTATTGACTTAACTAACTTATCATTGATGATTTTGTTTTAATGTGATGCCTGGTAACCACAGTTTGTATGTTAATGTGATTAGACTTTGCTTTACTGTTTAATGGTAGGTGTGAAGGATGAATAAGAATAAGCTCTTGTAATTTCATTAATCAGTAGGCTACAAAATGATGAGATAACTCACTGTACTCATACTGACATTTTTTGATTGGCTGATATGTAGCTGTATGTTATTTTTTGATTGGCTCATGGGTGGTTGATATTATTGACTCGGTTGTGTCAAGCTCCTGTTGACTTGAGCTCAATGATGCCCAGAGCACCTTGCTACACCTTCCAATGCATATATAACGATGAAACTCAGTCGGCATTACATAATAAATTTTCATGCGTGAGAAATGCCAGGTTTGGGGTGTGAGTGTGAAAAGGTTCAAATGCATGTGTCACACGCTGAATGAGACTTGAGAGTAGACAATTGCCCAAGTCCCTCCGATCTGAGTCCCAAGTCGAGTCGAGTCGAGTCATTTGGGTCCAAGTCTCAAGCAAGTCCCAAGTTTTTTCTGCTGTGGGCAAGTCAAGTCAAGTCGAGTCACAGGTTATGTCAAATCAAGTCCCTCACCATTGTTCCCCAGCCCACCTAAAAAAGCACTCAGGTTTATATCTTGACCTTATCTTCCTAAGGTCAATGTCAAAACAGAGCATGCAGACTAGTCTGCATGGATTAAACCAGCATAAAGCTGTTCATTTATCCATTACAACACTACATGTTTGAATATTTAGACCGATGTAGATGGGAAAGGCTCCATTCCATTAAAGAAATGGCATGTTTGATACAAAAAAAATATTTTTATTTGTAACATTTTACAATATTTAAAATGCAGGCTCAAACTGCCTTTCTGACATTTTTTTAAAGTGTATTTTTTTAGAGGTAGCTTTCTTAACAAAGGCAAACTAAGTTACAGTATGAATGAACAGTGCAAAGTGCTTATGTAAACAGCACACAGCAAATACTTATATAAAAACAACATTTAACTTAAGAGATATCAAAATATTTAAAAAAAAAAAAAGCACTCTAAAAGGAAATGAGAGCTGGGAAATGCAACCTTTCCCAAGTAAAATCAGTGTTTCCCCTGCTTTGATGCTTTGGGATGGGGGGGCATGGTCCATTGTTCAGGATCATCTATATTAATCACTTTGTTTATTCAGTCATCTCTCTATCTATATTAATCATTTTTCATTTATCCATTCATCTATCTATCTTTCTATAGTCATCATTTTCTGTTCATTTTTTCATCTATCTATCTATCTATCTATCTATCTATCTATCTATCTATCTATCTATCTATCTATCTATCCAGTGGTATAGTCTGGTTTATTCTAGAGGGTATACTCTGACATACTCTGATGGATGTTTGTCCTCTTAGGGCCTCCATACACTGAAGACATGTTTGCCACATTTTTACCTGATTTACACACCGTCCACTGAAAACAGCTCTGAGACCCACTTATGGACCTCCACCCATAGGTTGAGAGCTGCAGCACTAGTAGATTGTATTTGAAGCTTGATCCTTCAAAGATTGTTCTTATATCATGGAGAGTACGTGATCCAGGATACCTCAGGATGAATTTATTATTTAGTAAACAGTCAGTGAGTGAAAACAAGAGCTGGACTGATGAAGAATGTTGAGTTGTGATTCATCAAAAGGCTGACTCGTCGTTTTTGAAGTCTTAAACCGTGCAAATGAGCTATCAAGACACCGTTTGAATTATAAAATCACACAAAGTGACTGATGATCCCTCACTGTCCCTGCGATGCTTGCTATCTGTGTCTTTACGCGCACTGGCAGACAGAGGAGCGTGCGCTCAAAGACGCTGTGCAGGGATTTAAATCAAATGTTCACATGTACATCAGATGAAAATCTCTCGTCTTCCTCAGCTTTTCTTCTCTTTCTCTGCTTTGTGTGAAAGCGTTAGTTAAATCAGTGAATGTTTCATTCATGTTCTGCGCTGTTTAACTGAAAGCAGCGTTTGTTTTGTGGAATGTTTTTACGTGAATGATCAGACTCTGTCTGGGACAGAGAGGATGACTGCCTGTCCAACCTCCTAGAGAGCGCGGCGTGCACACAGAGCGCTCCGATCATGCTAGAATGATATGATATCCACGTGAAAAAAACATATGCTACAATTTTTCCGAGTCATGTTGTCTCAAGTCGAGTCGAGTCTAGAGGCATTGTCTCCTGAGTCCAAGTTGAGTCCCAAGTCTTTACCTCGTGAGTCAGAGTCAAGTCGCAAGTCGTCAAATTAGTAACTCAAATGACTTGAGTCCAAATCCCTATGACTCGAGTCAATTGTCTGCTTGAGAACCCTAAAAACTCCCTTTGACAGAAATCTTAAGTGGGACTAGACTGATGTTAGATGGCCATGTACTTGAAGATTCTCAGTGAATCAGTCTTATACAATACAATAGTCTTAAAGAGCAGCTTTTCTGCATGAATAACTTATGAGCTACAATCTCTATTCAAACCTGTCTTTCACATGAACATGGCTTCTGAATATCCTCCATCTCCACTGTACCAACATCAGTGTAGAGTCAGAACTGTCAGAGCCAGTGACACGCTAAGCTTTGCAGAGGAACCAGAGGAGCAAAAGTAAAAACACACTTTTGTTTTCTTTCCTCATTACCACAACAACTATTTCTGATACTTTAAATGAGAGACACTCTGTAACATCTCACTTGAAAAGATTGTCCTGTTTCTATGACAGAAAGTTCCAGCTTTCTTGTGCCATTTGGCTTATTCCTTTTTATTTTTAACACAGTGAGACATCATGTCCTGTAACTAGCTCAGATTTCTCACCTTTAAATGTGCCAGAGAGCCTGAAACATCCTAGACAAAAAACAACCATCTGTCTGAAGGTAGAGCTGTTTTGGTGCCCTGAATTAGACACTTTTGAAAAAGGGTTGAAAGGTTTGGACTGGTCTTATTAAAGGCCTTCATCATGTTGTTCTGGGAGAGGCTTCAATCCTGTACACTTTTTTGTTCTAATTCCTGCTCTTTTTCCGTCAGGCAACAAGCAGCAAAAAGTTGCAGATGCAGATAAAAAATCTAGATCCAAAATTAAAGTAATCAATATAAAGCAATATGGGAAAAGCTATGGGTCTAATTGACCCTGAGCCACTAAATTTCACTGTGCAGCAAATAGGGTCTGTATGTGTAATACGAGCTATAGTGCAGGGTCTCAAATCTACAGGCCGTTTGGACTACAACTAGAGCATGGATGATTTGGTCAAAGACAATACAGACATAAAACAGCACAGAAAAAACAATCTCAATATCCCTGTTATGACCAATACGGTCTTCAGGGTGTTTTACTTTTAGAAATAATTGGATATTCTCACATCTGTGTATAAGTTTCATCTGTCAAATCTTGACACTCGCTGACTGTCGCAGCTGTGATGCCAGAAAGAGTAAAGCCTGAGGAAATCTCACCACTTAACCTTGTGCCAGTATACTTGTCCTGCTTGATTACTACCCTTATCATAAATATGCCTGATAATGTGCGCGTGTATGTTATGATCAATGAGCTACCTGTACAGCTACTTTATTTTCCATGAGCAAACAATGGTCGTACAAACCTTTGCCTTACAGTAGAGAGAGGCAAAAAGACAAAGCAGGAGCTCGGTTATAGGTGAGTTCACAGTGAGAGCACAGCTCAGAATGACTTCAGGGTCAAAAACAAAGCACCCTCTCAAAGTCTTAAAGTACCTTAGCAGCACGGTATGTCTTAAAGGCACATGACGTAATGTCAAGTGTTACACATTGCAGTTGCTGTTGAAAAAAGAAAAAGACGTTGTGAATGACTAATTTAGTTTTATCATAGCATCAAAATTTCATCAAATATGTATTCAATTAATAACTAATGTAATCCCTTGGCCAAATGCACCCTTGAAAATTAATTTTCAAAAGTAAAAATGTCTACATGAAACTGCATTAACCTATAAATGTCAATGGGATTTAAAAAGAATTAACACTAATGTGAAGACCAGTATGACGACCTCCTCTCTCTTGTTGGGTTTCCATCCAGACAGAAAGATCTGCAGCATGCAGCTCTGGTTGTGTTTGCAAGTTTTTGTTGAGTTGTATTGTGTGCAGATCTTTGATTATGCATTGAACCACAGCTGAGACCACTTTCTGTCACGGCAGACAATCCAGTTTTCTGAATCTGGATCTGAACTGCTATGGCTAGTGTGTGAAATTACTGTTCAACACGAAACTAAAATGGGTGCAGAAAAGGTTGAAGCCTGCTGCTGTAGCCTGCTCTAGAGACTTTTCTACCCGAGCCCAAATCTGGCCAGACTCCCTTCACGGCTCGAAGCAGGGTTGGGCCAAGGATCCATCCCTCCTTTACTCAGATTGTGTCAGGCTGGGCTTGCTTGTTTTTTTGACACTGAGAGGGCACAAGCTGTGATGATAATTATGAATAACACAAATATTTAAAAAGCAACCCTTTTAAACCATGATATATACAATACACACTTGTAAGACTTAAATAAATTTATTTCTGTGAGCTTGATACACATCTGGCACGTCTTCCTTTGACTCCTCTCAGAATCGAGCATCACCTGAACACAAGGGCGTAACCGTGGTATAGATATTACAATTCACAATTTTCTTATATTGATTTGCTCATCTAGAACATAGTTTTGAGGAATACACTGACCATTTGAGTTCACATTTAAAGAACATTGTGCAATTTCTCTGACATACTGTATATCACCAACTGGTCGATTATCAACCACTCCTTTTTCAACAGAGATGAATGTATATGCAGTTCACTAGACGTTAAAAAAAATCAGGGCTGTTGGGAAATTGAATCTCCAGTCCACATCTGTACAGAATTATCTTCTCTTCTGTCTCATGATTGCAGGCTAGCAGCTGGGGTGTTTATGCCACAAAGTTTTTCTTTTTTATTTCAACAACATGCATGCGTACCCACCTCCCAGTGGTGTAGTCTGGATTATTCTAGTGGGTATACTCTGATATACTCACACGCCGGCGTTTACAGGCTCAACCAAGTGTACAATCAGGAGGGAAGTGGTCACACAGTTTTGTTTACCTTGTTTTTCCTAAATTGAAAGAAACCAGAATAACAAGAGACGGATCCACTACAGCCAGGGTTTATAAAAGGAGGGCATATCATGTCACATATTAAGATATAATAGGCCTATTAATTGGGGGGGACACATCCCCCCCAAAGTATATGGTGGTTACGCCATTGCCTGTACAGCAGTTTATCACACAGGGCATGGATTACCACAAAAACAGAGCTTGAGGAGTTGCAAGTAAATTATTGCCATCTCAGTGCGGAGGAAAGTCAGAGGATTACAGAAACTTCTTATTGTTTTGTTGTACAACATATGCCTCTATGATGCATTCATTTAGGTCTCACCTGTAGGGATCACATCTGGGAAATTGTACTGACAAACTTCAATTCTTGAAGCAGGAACGCTGAAAAATGTTGTTATACAATCATCCTGGCCCTTAATATAGTTTAGGGGAGATGCCAGGTTGGCCTCAAACAGAACGTCCATTGGCTCGGGTAGGGTTGAGCTGGATTTTTTGGACACAATAGAAGTCCAGTCTGTTCCCCACTAATCCTGACATTAACATACAACACAAAGGCATTTCAGTTTATTTTTACATTTTCAAAAAATTTTACACCAGGAGAGAAATGTGTGCTCAACCATGTGCATGTGCTCACTCGTAATACAGCTCTCAGTCACTCCAGGGTTCAAACATACCCACATTTATTCAAGCTTCACCTTTTTTATCAGACAGATACATGCTTCAAAACCCACTGGATCTCCCCTCAATTAGGTGTATGAAGGATGTGCATGTAGCTTCAGAGTGGGAGAGTGTGCACTGGCATGAGCTGAAGACACCTCCCAGCTCTTCGATTTTCATCCCCACCTCTTTTCTGTTCACTTATGTGGGACATTTGAGCAGGGCTGGAGATTATTGAGAGATTGAGGAGATTAAGAAGAGGACGGGGGATCAGGATGAGGAGTGCAGGAGATGGGAGCAGATCATAGGTGGTGGGAAGCAGAGGAGAGAGAGGAAAGCTGTAGCAGAGACATGAGGCAGGAGAAACATTCATAACGCTGTGGTTTGGGAGGTACTGTGTTGTCCTTGGGCCTCAGGTCAATAAAGCCATTTCAGAGAGTGGACATACACACAAAACTGTCAAGGCTGTCCAGCAACTTTACAATGTGTGCATGAGTGTGTGTACGTGAGAGAGAGCGATGTGCAGAAGACAAATGAGTGACACTGCATGAACACGCAGCCTGCCTGAGAGACAATTTATCATAGTGTGAGTACGAGCTCCTGCCCTGACAGACACACATACAATCTCTGGCCCTCAGGGTTCCTAATATGTTCACATCAAAGCATATAAGCTTTGGGAACATTCTGCCATATTTCATCTTCAGCTCTGTATGTCCATGATAAGGATAACATTCGATTAGCTGTCTCTACTCTTTTGAATCTTCCCCTGGGTCGCCTACAGACACCCAGGCAGCGTCTACAGAAGCGTCTGGACGATGACGTGAGGAGAGAAGACCCATGGTTTTCCTGCATAGATAGAAAGGCAGATTATGATCAAAATACCCTACATATTTAACATCTGATGTCAAATATCAGAGCTCACATGACAGGAATGTCACTGGTTATTACAGAATGTATAGTTTGATTTCATTCCTGATAGCAGGGGGAATCCCTGTGAAGATAACAAAATGTCAGGCACATGGTTTTCTTTGCTCATATTGAGGGCAGATACACCTTCCACCGTCTCACACTGGGTGTAAAGAGGAGGCCTTCACAAGGATGGACACACTGCTCCTGGGCCTGCATGGTCACTGTTGCATGAAATGGATGTGAAAAGATTGGTGTTTTCCACTTTGCACCCTTACTGCAGTTTGCATTTGGAGACTAAAACAGCAAGGTAAGAGGTGGCATGAAATGTTTTTGGATTCCTAAAACAGAAAGTGTCCCCTATTTTTATCTAATGTAGAAAAGTGCTGTTTTGAAAAGTAAAAGTTTTATTTTCCCCACAAGACATTTAAATCACTGAACAAAATGAACAAAATTTATATTAACAAGGGATTGTATCTCAACTCTGATATTTTATTTATCTGAGAGAATGCACAATGCCTTCCTTACTTCAATCAATGCATAATCAGATAGTTATTTCAACAATAACAACTTGTACTTGTTAGTCATGCTATACAAACTATTGTCATTTTGTCATCAGTTTGTGTCTCAGAAAATAATTAGAATAAAAACTTAAAGCAGCACTGCAGATCTTTTGAGCCTTCAAATATTCTCTCCAAAGTCTGTTCAGTGGAGCTCGGCGCTGTAACAGAGAGAGAATGCCCTCCCCCACCTTCCCCCCACAGCGCTTCCCTGCTCTGTTTAGGGGCTATGTAACTTTTGCTCCTGTGACGGGGACACATATCGCGAGATGCTGCGAGAAGTGCAAACTGCTTTACGGCACTACGCGAGATTTGGCTTCCAGCTAAAGAAGCCGGTGTTTTGCATGTAGTAGTAGCAGCCATGGCATCCGCAAAGCGTGTGAGGAGGACTCTTTCTCCAGATTCAAGGGCCAAAAAGAGACGATCGGACAACGCAAGGAACAAAACTAGAATTAACACTGGAGCCCACTTTGCTCGGTGGCGAGAGCGTCGGGAGATGGAAAATTGCAAGATGGACGCCGAGCTTGCAAAGTTACTGCTGGAGAGGTAAGTTATGTTTTCCGTTGGGTTTTCCCCCGTTCAACACTTGGTTTCAGTCGATGGTTGCTCCGTAGCATTGCATGCTTTGTGTAACTTGGCGGACGTTGTTTTGTCACTAAATGCTACCAGCGGTTATTTGCCGGCGAGTTTCTCAGATTGCTGGAGATATTCATGGCGCCGTGACGCTCAGTCATTCACTATTTCACTATTTCTTCTATGTCTTCGGACGTCCTGTCGACTCACTTCTCCCAGCTCTGTATGTCAACAAATGCACGTCGCTGTGAGGCGCTGTGTTACGACAGTGCAATTGCACCCAACGACCAGAGCGGCCCCTCCAGAGCAGACAAACCTGAATCTTACATAGTGGGGCTTTAACATTGCATTATTCAAAATTCATTATCTACCAACCTTGGACAAAACACTTAATCCCACAGTTCAATTTGCTGTCACTGCTGTGTCAGCAAAAAGGTTGCTGGTACGATTCCCATGTCAGTCAGGGCCTTTCTTTGTAGAGTTCCCATGGTGTCCTAAAGCATGCCTGTGTCCTCTCTGAGCACTCCAGCCTCCTCCCACAGACCAAACACATGCTGGTTTAGAGAGAGTTTGAAAGCTTAGAGAAACTGTTGAACAATTTTAAAACAGTCTATAATAATATAAATGGACAGATCAGAGGTTTTTAAACAAATTTTGCTCAAGGTACACCAAAGATCATGCTAAATCATAAAGCACACAATACTTAAACTCGTAAAAAATTGCCCCTGAAGCCATTTTACAGTAGCTGAGCTGTCTGTTCATGTCTGTTCCTACTCTTTGACCAAAAGCTGTGCCACTCTTGAAATATTCATTTCATGAAGAATTCATTTAACATTTTTTCAAATGTCATGAATTCAACAGCTCAGTTTGTGAGTCTTTATCATGCAAAACTCGCACAATCCCACAATACAACTACCAACTACCTTACCCATAGTCTAAGCTTGCTCTCCTTAAAGGTACAGCACTACTGGGACCCCCTTTGGCCACTTCACAGTTTATATCTGATACAACCCAATTTCAAAAGTATTGAACTGTCCCTTTAATGATGTTCTCGCTTTCATAGGACTGGATTAAAGAACATTTCAGCAAGAAATGCTGAAAAAAAGCTGTTCTTTATTCTTTTTATTTGCTTGCTCTACAAGAAAGCAAATAAAAAGAATAAATCAGTCCTCTAGGTCACCCTTCATGGCTGTGTGTGTGTTTAATTAATTAGAAACCTTAAAAGAATGAAAGCATTTGTATAACACAGAGTTTAATCATCAAGAGATTACAGGGTTTTTTGCATTTCCCTGAAAAATAAGTAATTTAGGAGCTACGATGGTTTCGTTCCAACAGTAAAGATATAAGTCTTTCAGAACTTATGATGACAATAATTATATTTGTAGCTCAAGGCCCAAATAAAGCTTTATTAATGAGCTAAACATATAATTAAAGCCAATTAAAGGTATTTTTCAATGTTATATACATCTGGGTATTAAAGTGAGTTTAATAAAATCCTCACAAAAATGATTACAACAAATCATATCTACTTATTTACTGTAAATAGCAAAACAATTCACCCTTTGTTGGCTTTCTTATTGGTTAACTGACCCGCCAATCAGAATCAGAGAATCCCTGATCAAAACATTGACGTAGCTAGTGTCAAACACTTTCTGTGTGGACAGAGTCTAAATTAATGCAGTTATATTTTACTTGTTTTGAGAGATTCAAGGCATTTTGATTTTTCTGTATACAGTGTTCTAATGCCATTTAGCAGACGCTTTTGTCCAAAGCGAGGTACATCTGTGAATAAGTACAACACAAGCAAGAATCTAAACTGGAAGGAACAACATTAGTAAGAGCAACAAACTGCTACAGGTCTGCTTGGACATGGGTGCTGCCATGTAACGCACGTGGCAGTGCCTGTTTTTTATTTTATTTTTGAAACCAACCAAACAACAGAAAACCTTGACAAGTCACCTAAATATTATCATCATCATCACCAGAATCAGCATCAAATTCTCATGTCATTGACATCAACATCATATCAAGCATCAGTGCTGAGCCCACCATGAAGAGCTGGGTCTTAAACCCTCTAACTCTTTCAACCAGAGGAGAAGAGTCAGACTGCGTGCATAAGTGTTTCCTAAACAGTTAATTCTTCAACTTTATCTTAAAAGAAGATAGGGACTCTGTGGATTGAATGGAGTTTGGTCATTTATTCCACCACTTAAGAACATCAGAGGGAAGAGTGTAGCTCGTGAGTTTTAACTATGGAGCACCAGGCGTCTTTCAGTGGCAGAGCGTAGTGGGTGAGAAGAAGTGTGGACTAGTGCTGGGTATTTCCAGCAACCTCACGTTTCGATACGTATCCCAACACTGAGGCCACGATACGATATGTATCCCGAGAAATTGCAACATTGACTACGCTTTTAACAGAATTCCCCAAAAGTTTTATTTTTTATTTCAAGAAGAAAAAGTACAAGCATGAGTTTTAAATGATTCTACAACTGTGCTTTATCATGTAATTTGGCTTCGACTATGAACTGTGCCATTTTTAACATTACCCAAAGTGTGTTGACAACAACTGTCAAACATTGAGGCCGTATCGATTCTGTAGAATCCGCATCGATACATGTATCCCCAAGGAGTGCGTGATGATATATTGCCATATCGATATTTTGAGCACAGGCCTAGTGTGGACCTTGGTGAGGGATTCCACGTAGACCGGAGCCGTTCTTGTTACTGATTTGTGAGCCTGAAGTAGAGCTTTGAATTTGACTTATACACTCTACTGTAGTTTTGTTTTTATTCTTTCACTTGGGCACAACTTGAGAAACAATCAAATGATTGAAATATGAATGAAAAAGGGGCTTGTCAAAGAGTCAATTATTAGCTACTTAAGATTATCGTAGAAACATTTTTCATATTGTAATGCATTTTCCCTTTGTACATTGTACTGTAGAGGTAAATCAGACTAAAATACATGGCAGATCATCATCTTCATGTTTACAGATTTAGAAATCTGATACTGACAGGGCGGCTGCATTCAGTAATGAAGTGGGCCGCATGTGGTCCCCCAGCTGCCAGTTGTCTGACCCTGCCCTATAGCAAGGTTGCACTCTTTAGCTGGAGTTAGAGTTGTGTTGTTGTGTTATCTAAGAGAAGATACAAAGTGATATCTTGTGTGATTTGTGTGTGTTTGTGCTGTTTTCCTTTAAATTATCACAGATTTCTTACCCCAAACTTCTCCCTCAGCATGCATGTTTGTGTGAACTTTATCAAGAATAAAGCCTCAGGAGAATCATCACTTTGTGACCTCTGCAGAAAGTCAGACATGTTTAGGAGATTTATAGAAACATGAAGATGACTTCATTGCTCCCTGAATGCTCTAAAAATAATTAAAAACTGGGTTGATGAAACTTGTCTGTTTATAATTTCTCTTTCTTGTGTATTTTTGTGTAACTGTGTGTGTGTAGATAACTCTGTCAAGCCTTCACGCTCCCTTACTTCTGAGACATATTTCTTTTTCTCTCCAGAGTTTTTATGTCATTTACTGATGCCCTGTGGTGTGTGTGACTGTGTGTGTCTGAATAAGCGAGCCACAGAGCCATGTGTGTGTCTCTTGTGTGTGCCTGTCAGTATTCATGTGCTGTCTTTAATTATCTGCGATCTGCATCTGTGTGTGTGTGTGTGGGTGTGTGTGTGTGTGTGTGTCAGCCCCCTGTGGTGCGGTAATGAGACATATTGGCGAGACAGAGCTTTGGGAAGGTCAAGCTAAATTGAGGAATTGAGGAAGAAGGGAAGGTGTGACTTGTGTGACTGTGAGCCTCTAATGATGAATCTGAATATAAAACTGAGCAGAATTAACAACCAGATACCACCCTGCAGTAACCCGGGGAGGGCCAGGGGGCTGAGGCAGAGATGGAAGAGGCATGCAGAGAAAGGAAACAAGAGGGACAGACACACCATTAGAAGATGCAGAAATAATAACACAATTCAATCTGTCATCTCTCACTTATCAACGCCTCTGGGAGCTTTTTCTTTGGAGGGAGGATGGAGAGAGCAGCCAAAAATATGAGGTTATTATCACGTGAGGAACACCTGATAACTAAAAACATGAAGCAGCTGTCAGAATCTGAATGAGTAAATCAAAGGTGTACTGGCGGTAGTCCAGCCAACATCAGGCCTTCTTTCCCAAACCCTTCACTGACTCGACCAGCAGCCTCCAGGACATTTCTTTCCTGCCAAACCTTCCTCCATAGAGATGATGCTCACGTTCAAGCAATTTACCCATAGTTAGTATAAAAAAAGAATATTTTGCTGGCCTTGAACTTTTAATCAGCTGATGAACAGACTATTTCAGTTGGTTGTTTTCAATTCTTGCAGTTTTTCAACTGGTCTTAAGAGTTTGTAAAAAAATATATAAATTAATGTGTGTGTATATGTATATATATATATATATATATATATATATATATATATATATATGTGTGTGTGTGTATATATATACATATATAAATATATATATATATATATATATATACATACATATATATATATATATATATATATATATATATATATATATATATATATATATATATATATATATATATTCATTCATTTTCTATACCGCTTATCCCTTTCGGGGTCACGGGTAGGCTGGAGCCTATCCCAGCTGTCATTGGGTGAGAGGCGGGGTACACCCATTCACAACCATTCACTCTCACACCCAAGGGCAATTTAGAGTCACCAATCAACTAATGTGCATGTTTTTGGTCTGTGGGAAGATGGGAAGAAGCTGGGGTTCCCGGAGGGAACCCATGCATGCACAGGAAGAAGATGTAATTTCATACAGAAGAGCCCTGCCTGACCCGGGGATCGAACCAGCTGCCTTCTTGCTGTCAGGCATGTGCACACTATATACATATGATACATGTAACATACATTATAATATATTGATAGATTTTTTAGTCTGCAATTAAAATGTGATTAAATACAGTTTACTATAAAATTCAGAGATTAATTGTGATTTACAATCATTAGTTACAATTATTATTTAGTGCGTGTGACATCAATGCCACTGTGAAAGGAAATTTCCTTTGTCTTTATCTTTTCTCATAATTACGAGATCCTGATCTCGTCATTCTGAGATAAGGTGTCTATTTTTTTAATCCAGAGAATGCAGTGCACTTTGGTAGCAAGGGTCTGTCACCTTTCCAATCAACAGAGCCATTTTCCATTCATGTTCTGAAGAACCCATTCATACACCAGTAATTTTGTCTTATCAGACAGAACACTTCCCCGCCATTGACGACTTTTCCCGTCATTCTGTGTTTTTATTGAAATCTGATAGATGACACTCTTACTTGGAGAAGTTCTGTTCTCCTGTGACTGTAAACAAACAAGAAAACTCAATATATGTGCTTTCTCCATAGGTGCGTAATATGTGTATCTGTCATCCTGATCAGACAGGAGAGGCTGATGATGGCTTTATGTCATGTTATCAATACATGTGTAAATATACGTGTAGCTGTCCATTTCATAAACTTATCAAAGGACAACAATGTTATCCATTGATAAATTTGATTTTATCTCCATAAAAAAATCCCAGGCGAATGGGCTTCTCCTGGCAGGTTGTCATCTTTTAGATGGAGCCGAGGCCACAGAAAGGCTTTTACAGTAAATCCACAGGGATTTAAATAATATTCTGAAAATCGTAGTTATTTGCCGTAGAGTTTTTTAATTCGCACTGCTGTTTAGTTATTTGCAGTTGTGTTTAGTTATTTGCTGTAGTGTTTAGTTATTTGCTGTTTTGCTTAGTTATTTGTTGTAGTGTTTAGTTATTTGCTGTAATGTTAAGCTTTTGGCCATAGTGTTTTTTTAATTTGCCTTATTCCCCGTGGTGTAATTTATTTGCCGTAGTGTTTTATTTTGCCTTAGTGTTTAGTTATTTGTTGTAGTGTTTAGTTATTTGCTGTTGTGGTTTGCACTTTAGCTTGGCTATGTGCATTGAATCAGGTCGGTGCATGACAGCAAAATATACGTGCAGAAGGTTTTTTTTCGCTCTCATCTAAGAACACATCATGCATTGATTGCCATCGGGACCTAATGATCATTTTAACCTGTATAACAAAAGTGTATCTAAATCTGATTACCAACACTGCCTTTAAGTCATGTCTGGATGGACGGCCCTAAGGTTTTCCAACAGTGCTTTCATCACCCTGTTGTCAGTAAAAAACATCTCTTCATGTCTCTTTAGTGCTGATTTCTTGCTAACCTCAAACTTTCTTTACCAACTGTTTCAGTGGCAGCATTATTTTCTCTCTGCATACTAAAAGAGCATCTCCCACTAGATTTTGTTCACCTCCATGCTGGCTATTTTCTATTCAATGCATCCTTCTTGTTCTGACATTCATTTTTAAGGATTTTATTCAAACTTTGCATAAGTATTAACCTTAACTTAAGGATTAGATAATAACTTTTTTTAAAGGTGAAACATCAAAGTTCACGTAGTCTGATGTTTATCATTTTCCTATGAAAGTGATACCTCCAGAATTCTGTTTAGTATTTTCTTCAAAATGTGCTTAAAGGATAAGTTTGGTTTTTTGACACCTGGACCTTATTTTTAGGATTAAATACGCTCGTAGACTCACCCAGACAATTTTGGCGGAGCTCGGAGCCGTTTTCAAGCAATTTAGATCCATCCAACGGCATTTTTCCTCATGCCGTAGTAGCAGACGGGGCCAGATATCGTATTTTGGGGGGCATCAATACGTGTTTCCTCTGGTCTCAAGTCCCACTCTGAGCAGCAAAGGCACTCCTCCTCTGTTGTGTTTGCCGTGCAATGTCCACAACAACACCACCAGTTAACCCCCATTCGTGGATGTGCAGTGGTGGCTTGTTCTCTGGCCAGCTGTTCGGCTCTTTCCCTCTGCATCCTCCTTTCAAATAGCTCCTCGTCGGTATATTCTGGCTCAAAACGATACGGGCATCCATTATACTCAAAGTCATCATCAGACACTTCTACATCGGATAAATATTCCGCCATGTTGCACAAAAGTAGCCGTGTAGCCATGTAGCCTAGCAACAACAGCGGCTCTACTCATGTTCTTGTCTATGACGTCACCAAAAGTTACCCGTCCTTGTAAAGCCCCGGACGACCATAACAACAAAGTTGAGCTGACATGGTGATAACACTGGCCATTCATTTATAAAATGTAGCTGAAATGAGCGAGTTTCACAGCAGATAATGTCTAATTTAGGGGCTTCGATTTCTGGCCCCGTCTGCTACTACGGCATGAGGAAAAATGCCGTCGGATAGATCTAAATTGCTTGAAAACGGCTCCGAGCTCTGCCAAAATTGTCTGGGTGAGTCTACGAGCGTATTTAATCCTAAAAATTAGGTCCAGGTGTCAAAAAACCGAACTTATCCTTTAAATGTACCCCTGACTCAATTTTGAACTGATCAGATTTTGGTCATAGGTCAAGGGTAGAGGTCATGGAGCCACATTGTTTGGCCATTTCTGAATGGGATATCTTGAAAAACAAAAGTTTAGAGGGACTTTTTTTTTTTACCAACTATGATTGTCCACTCTTATTCAACAAGTAAATCTGATTTTGAGTTTCTGAGGTCAGCGATATGGTATGAGTACTTTGTAACAGTAGTCTCTGACCTTTTTGTACCACAGCCCAATTTTATGTTATGCACATAGTCATGGGCCGACCTTTGTGGGGGGTTTGATGACAAGCAATCTCTCATAGTGTACATAATATAACACATCATGTCCCAAGATCAGAGGGCTGTGTTGTTTCTAAAACCCAACAAAGACTCATTCATGGGGACTCACTCTGCTTTTATTAGCTTCTAAACTACATTAAAGAGCCCGGTCAGCTAAAAGTCACTAGATGATACTAATCAAACCACTACACTTACTGAGCAGGTGAGGACAAAGCTGTAAAAATGGCATTGATGGTTATGCAAGGATCTGATCATCCATTCAAAAAAAAAAACAAACTCTTTGGTTTCATTTATTTACATGATTTAGATTAGATTAGATAGATATTTATTTCAACCCAAACAAATTATTTCTCATATAAAACATAACATGAAAACAATCCACAGGACACCATACAACCATAAAGCCAACAGACAAAAACTACAACAAACACAACAACAATAGCAGTTTGAAAAAGGGCTAGAAGAAGCAGAGCTTATATATTTCCAGCCCCCGACAACACAATAACAACATTAATACCACAAGTCACAAAACACAACGTCGCTCTCCAAAAACCCCTCATCCCCACAATCATCCCATCAGTTTACATCATTTTTCCTTCCTTCTCCTCCCTGTTGTAAATTTCAAACACTCCTTTTCTAAACTTCCTTTTGAATTGATTGACATTTTTACTGAGTTTAACCTCAATGTCTAAATTCCATAAAATGACCCCTTCAACAGTTATACACATACGTTTGAGAGTTGATCTCACCCTTTGTTGTTTCAATTTGATGATAAAATTTCTTATTTGCCTGGTGGTCGGGGATCTCTGTTTTGAAGGATTTCTGACAAAATAATTCAGTTTTGGAGCCATAAGGTTAAAAGTAAGTTATCCTCATGATCAGCCTGTGCCTGTAAATGATATTTCCAAAACCCTCTGAGGGACTTTCTTCTCTGTTTTTGTGCATAGGTTTTTGAACTACAGAAACAACCAGTTCTTTATCCCCATCACTTTACTGCATATATAACACATTAAAACAATGGTTAAACTGTACTTCGACCATTTACCTTGAAGGGATATAAAACAGACAGGCAATAGTTTTGTTATATCTACCAAATACATGTTTAGTAAAGCCTAATGGTTGCGTACTTGTAGCTCCTGCAGAATCTTGACAGTCACAGTCCTGCTTGCTGTTATTGGCTTTTTATCTCTTCACCCATTGAATGATTTATGAACCAATTCCATGAGTCATACGCCCCCTCATCCCTGACCTTGAAGGAAGACAGCAGACAGCTCATCTTTTTTTGTCTTTTCCACTCTTTACTTTCACAGCAGGGGGAGCAGCAGCAGCCAGGGGGGCTTAGAGCTCTGAGCTGTTGAACCTCCAGATGCTGCCCAGTGACCAAAACCGAACACATATTTACATGAAACAGGATCAAGATGTTAATAAACTTAAGAAGACGTCACCTTGTCACTTATCTTCTCAATTTCTCTTCTTAACGTAACTCACCTCACAAGATTTGCTCGCTATAAAACTGCATTCATTGCACATCAGTAGGATTACCTCTAACATGATGAAACTGTTTGCAACCCATCCCATAGACATTAACAGTCTCTCTGTGCAGCTGCTGAATGGATGGTAGACACTGCAGCTGTCATGCTGCTGCCGGGTGTCTCAGCGATAAAAGGGGCTGTACCTGGTGGATTTAGAGCACTACCAAAGGTTGGTTGTAAAGAGGAAGAGGTTTGCTGCAGTCCAGGAGATTAATTCAAACCAAACTCCCCTGGCCCTGCAAAGTCTTCACCTTTATTCTTGCAACAAAGAGGTCAGAAACAGATTCTGTAAGGGCGGGTTATACAATACTGTAGCATAATAGACAGCAGTGATGCCTGATGTAGACATATATAGGCCATTCACACCCTCTTGTTGTGAAAATAGATAATAAAACTGTATTCTGCTTTTTTAAAGAGGATCCTACTACGTTTAAAACTCCCTGGAGGAACTTTTTTTTAATCCACATTGGCTCTATTTTTTGGATGAAGTGACGAGTCAAGTGTCTTTGTTCATCTTGCCCTGTACAATTTCAGTTGGATTCTTTAAGGTTTTTCTGGAGAAAGAGGAGATGTGACAGTCAACCCAGCAGCAGGGCAAAAGAATGACAGAAAAATTTAAAGGCAACTGAAAAATTAAGTCCTCAAGCTGCCACATCTTTACTATATATTACTGAAACTGCACTGGCAAAAAAATTGTCTATTGATCTACCTGATTAGTACGGAGCCCCTAAGGTGCCACGGAGAAAAAAAAAAAAAAAATCGTGCACACGAGAGACTAAAACGTGTGCATGATATATTAAAACGTGCGCACAAATACTTATTCGTGCGCACGTTTTAGCTAAAATGTGGGCACGAAATAAAGTTATTTACCACATTTTAACTTTGACGTCAGATGTTTACAGACACACACAACGGAGAGAAGAAGTGAGCTAGTTAACTTTTACTTCCACCTCGCTGCTCTTGCAATGAGAGATGGAATAGTCCTAAGTTGGAGAACTTTGCTGTGCATACTAAAAGACAACAGGCTCAGCCGGAGGAAGGAGTACTCAGATTCAGTCAGTGTCCTGACCTGGGATGCACAGGGGGGACTTGTTTGCTGCTACAGAGGCGAAGTTGTAGCTAACTTCGGGGCTAACTCCCTCCACCTTATTCAACAGGTGGCAGCAAGACACGAGCTTTGCTTGAGTCTTGAAAGTTGTGCAGCTTTTATTTAAGGTACTGATGAATAGCCTAAGGGACTGTACATACCCTGCACTCCTACATTCACAGACACAGCTAACGTTGGCTGGTTACTGGGATGCTTCAACCGAGCCTGGCTGTCTTCTTCTTCTTCTTGGTTTTTACCGGCAGGTGACCACAATATTATGGGGCATTACCGCCATCTACTGATGAGCCCGGCTGTCTGTTGCCGCTTGCCTGTATAATTAAGTCGAGCGCACGTTTTATCTTAAACGTGCGCACGTTTTAATATATCGTGCACACGTTTTACTATCTCGTGCGCACAATTTCTTTTTTCTTTTTTCTATGTGGCACCTTAGGGGCTCCGTAGATTAGTGACTTTCAGTTGCAAAAAATTTTGGGGGTGTTCAGCTTTTAAACAGCTACAGAGAGGGCTTTACCCTCTTTGTTGGCTTTCACACCTACCGCCTCTTTACTTTGTTCTTTTGTAGAAAATAATACAGTTTTGCGTATTTCCATTCGATTATAGGTTACACTGTGGTATTGCAGAGCAGGCAAAGCATCCATAAGAGCAGGGCTGTCTTTAAGTCAATATGACACAGTCTGCTACCATTCCTTAAGCCAGCATTGCCATTGTCTTTAAGTCGTGCTCTGCTTAAAGGGAAGGTAGATATCAGGCCAAGGTAACAACAAAATGTGTTATTCTATGAGAGGAGGCCAAATGTTTCGTTTGTTTTTTATGTGATAAAGCACTTCTTTGAACAAGACCAAAAATCTTTGGGATCAGGACTTCATCTCCCACTCATTTTAGTATCAGTAGATGCTAGAAAAGGCTTGCCCCCCCCCTCCAAAAAAAAAAAAAAAAAAAACCTACCACCATGATGTCCTACAATTGTTTTTTAGGCAGTTTAAGCCCATAAGCTTTCAGTAGCAAGCCCATTGCAGAGCAGAGATGGTAGAATGAAGGCAGAGTTGTTGACAACATGGCATCGAGTTGTTCTGTTCATTTTCAGTTCAGTTGATGAACATGTACAAATGTACAAACAGCTGATGCAGACCGGGCTGATATGGGGAAGAATGCCCTAAAAAGGTAGGAGCCCCAAAAGAGCATCTCCGGCAGAGGGAGAATACAACTGGATCAGGAATACTCTGTTCATGAAAACTAAGTTTCTTGAACATTAATCATTGTGAACATACCCTAGCAACCAAGAATAATGAATATATGAACTAGAGATAAGTCAAAATATTGTTTTTTTGATGTTTGACATGACTGACAATATAAAAGTGATTAGACAGTGCCAGCAGATGAGGGGATTTAAATGCTCACCAGAAAAGTGGACCACATAGGGCACCAGATAGCATGGTAACTTGATACACCATCACACCTACAGAAGTGTTGGCAGAGACACTGTCAGAGATACTGAAAAGCAGGGAGCAGCTTTGTAAAAGCAGTAGTTTAGGTGCTCAATTGAATAATTCTGATTCAACAAGGTTTGTTTAGGGGGTTAAAAAGATTAATGAAGCAGTCGAGCCCTGTGATGATCTGCTGACCAAACTGTGAGTCACACTAACCTGTTGCTATCTATGGTATGATTTGCTTGGGCACATAAATGACCCATTTGGATTCCAAAATATCATTCATGTATTTAATGAAGTTAACTGCTGTCAGTTGAAACCAATGTTGCCTGTTGGCCATTAGTATTGCTGTTACTGCTGCTTCCACTGCAGTAGTTTGATGAGTTAACTTGTTGCCCTGTTTGTCCTGATTGCAGGGGTGCTTTTGTTCTTGAAGCCAAAAAAATTGCCCAAGGAGTTGATTGGGAGAGAGCCAAGGCCACCTCTTTCAAGAATTCTCTGTGTAGCTGTTTTATACTGAAGAGGGTTCAGTTGCTTTGTTCATATATATCTAAACAAGCTGAGCCACAGGGGTAACACTGATCTGTGTCAGAATAACTCTCCCTATTAATCTAAGAGTGAAACCACACCTTATTATGTAAGAACATCTGCTCACAGAGACATGTTGATGCCTATGTTGACAACGTTAATTCAGGACAACGGGCTTTAGACCTCTTAACCATGGTGAGGATGTTGTTTAGTGATTTTGGTGCAACATCTGTGTCGATGTGCTGCCATGGTTTTTAGTAGCTCTGCAAACTTTGTCAGTCACAGTATTTATCTTTAAGTGGGCGTGTGAATCATCTTCAAAAGGGCCAGCTCTGGTTACTGGGCTCTTTGCCTCCTCCAGGGCATACTGCGCAACAAGCACCTACCAATCAGAGCAGGAAGGGGTTTAAGAGATGCCTTTAAGTCTTTAATGCAAAAACAAGTACAGCACTGAAAATGGCTGCAAATGAGGTTTTTTTTTTTTTTTAGCATGTCAGTGGTCAAGCCCTCTTGTGCACAAAGTTGCTTGTTCTATATGCAGCCTTAGGCACAAACTATGACAGGAATACCACAGAAATATAATGGCTCACAAAAATTCTTTATATGAAGTATTACCTTTGAATTTAATTTTCTTTTGTAGTTTGTAAAAATTGTTAATGTATTTGCAAAGACTTTGAAATACCAAATAAAACAAGAGGCTTTGACTTGAATCCCATTTATTCTGTAGCATTTCTATCAAAATGGAGCCATTCATCACCACTCAGAGCTGAATGCTCCTCAAGCATAAACAAGGAAAGAAAGAGACACAATAGGCCTTTTTGTGTAAGCAAAGAAAATCATTACAAGATGCATTGCCGTGAAATGCTTTATACGACATGGCAGCTGAAAAATTCACTGCAGAGCTGATATTCATTTGGCTGTCAACTGGAGAAACAAAAGCAGCATGAAGCTGAGCAACATGGGCCACGCTCAACAGATGCTCATTGGCATTACCTGCTCAGTTTTCTGTCACACTGCAAAATATATGAAGATCTTAGTAATCCACTGAGCTGTTGGACATATTTCATTAAACTTGAGGAAAAATCCCCTAATAGTTTTTTTGTCTTTAAACTTTTGTAACAAACTATAATTTTTAAAACTAATCTTCCATTAATAATTCTCATTTGGAAATAATGTTTGTTATTTTTGACAAATCTCGAGTCAAATCCAGCAGAAGTGAAAACAAAGGGCTTTGGCTGCAGCCCACTGGGTAGAGTGTCCTCTTGTTTTGGGGATAAAAAGAGTTTCTGACTGAAAAAGACTTGCTATGATTGATATTTTTTGCAGCATGCCCCCTCCTCTCTTCTCTCTAGTTATTATTCCATCCCAGTCAGCCCGGCTCTTACTCTGTGCAGTGGAGTGCCAATTATTATGGTAATGACTGAAACAGATATCAGATGGGTTTCCCTGGAATAAGCTTTTCATATTTCACACACATCACCCAGTGTGTGTTCATGTCCACACTTGTGAGTTTGTGGGAAAACGGCAAAGAGGCAGAAAGCGGCACTGAGAGCTTCTCCATGTTCAGAATTGAGTTTTCTCACATTCGCTGGCTGAATTCAATCTCTATGGGGAAAATTCGCTGCCAACGACTCAGCCCTGCTAATAAAAATCGCACTATGGTGAACACCTTGGACATAAATTGGGGATTATAAAACAGACAGGTGTGACAGAAATTGGACATAAGAGATAGATGTGATGGCAGTTCCGTTTCCAAGGTCATTGCTCCATTTTGGACTTTTTCATTCTGTCTGCCGCTCTGCAGGGTGAGTTCACGTGTTGCTCCCTCTGATCCTTATGCCACTGTAAAATGTATTCAGTAAAAAGTGTAAGAGACTCGACTGACGGAGTGCAAAGGTCCGTCTTTCAACAATTGTGAACATATACTCTTCTACATTTGAAATACACAGGATCTATACTCACTGACAGGGACTTCCAATAAAAGCAATATAAACAGATGAAATCAAGGGTAGTGGGGGAAAATAGGGATTCCCTGTTACTACACTTCCCAACCCTGAAATGAAAACAATCTAAATCATGAAATCTTTTTCAATATAATGCAGTAGATTGTCAGTGTTTCCATGTCCTCTTGATAAGACATGACTTGATTTACTAACAAGTTGCTTAAAGGGTTTGTTCAGATTTTTTTAAGTGGGGTTGCTAGAGGCCCATGGCCCTTGTAAATATGGGTGCCAACCAAAGAACTTAAGCTTTGTCCCTGGGGGGAGATATCCAGGGGTGGATCATAACTGGTAGCTGTACATGGTGCCAGCAAAAGCCTCATAATTAACCCGCTTATAGGATAAAACTACTTAAAAACAAACTTTGTCGGATCGACAGTACACTGAGGTAAGATCCTTTACAGCATTTAGCTCTTCCTCGAAAAAGCCCCGTCTTTAGAACTTTGGTATTTTGGGATGTATCCCTCCACCATCCGCTGGTCAAGTAGTCATAGTAAACAACAAACACTAATTTCACCAAAACTGAACTAAAATAAACAATTTTGACCAGTAATGATGACATGCCAATTGTTGTGGACAAAAGAGGATCTTTTTATGAACCGGAGTACAAAGAGGAAGAACTTTTGCAGATGGAGTCAAAGAGGGATGGAGAATGAAGCAGCAGGACAGATCAGAAGTTACCTGGTGTTGCAGATGCATGAACTGTGAGCCCATGCCCACAAACCTGGAGACCCATTGCTGTCACGAGGGGGACTTAGTAACAAGGCTTCTCTTTTTATCATAGCACTTTGATTTCAGTGGTAAGCCTTCAAATTGCTGCTCATCCTGATCAGTAAAATGGGCACTGCAGACACATAAGGGCTTTGTCAATGTAAAGTTAAACACTATAAAGAATTTAACTGTATCATATTGTCAAACCAATGTAGTTTTTCCAGTAGTTTGAACCTATAAATGGTATGTTAGGAATCTTTAGGTGGCACCATGTACTGCTATGTACCGTCTTCCATCCGCCCCTGGACATTTCCCCCAGGGACAAAGCTTGCAAGTTCGTTTATTGGCAATCATATTTACAAGTGCCATGGGCCTCTAGCAACCCCACTTCAAAAACCCAGGCAAACCCTGGCTTTAAAGCTTTTGCCGGTTGTGTGTGTGTGTGTGTGTGTGTGTGTGTGTGTGTTTTATTTATTTTTTAATTTAGTTTAATCATGTCTTGCATCTTCTATAGACCATTTCTTATTCTTTTTAAGCTAAAGCAAAACACAGAATGATTTTTGGGGCCTGTCAGAAAATAGAAAAATAAAACGTAACTTTTAACTCTTACTTTTGGGATTTCTTTGAGTTTGTGAAGTCAGATTTCATACCACTTCCTCATTGAAGAAGTTGGAGAGGACCATTTTTGGAGGAGATCGGTATCGTTTATGTCATTTACCTGTTTACTTTTGAAATTAAACTTTTTTTAAAAAATAATTCTAAATTTTAAGAAAAAAAAATGAACATTGCTGAATTCTGACTTAAAGGTACAGTGTGTAGAATTTGGCTGCATTTCGCCGAACAGAAATGGTGAATATAAGATATGATGTTTCTACTTGTATGTTAAGTCCATCAAAATAGGAGTATAATCATCCCCATAAAATGCTTGTTTTATTTGTATTTAGTTAGAAAAAGGTTCAAAAAAATTTACATTACCTCCAGCCGCGTTCATGTAGGCCGACATAACGATCCACCATGTTGTCTACGGGTGGATTTTAGGGACAAAAAGAACAAAACACAGATCTGTCCACCGGTTCTGAAATCTACCTGGAATGCAGGCGAAGAAAAGGAGAGAGGACAACAACTGACCTATAATCAATAAAAATAATGGTTACAAACCTTGTCACTTTAGTAAATGATGCCGTGTTCACGATCTCTTTTGGTCTTCACAGGCTTCCGTTGCTCAGCGATGTGACGTTTTGGTTACTGTTATGCTCATTCTAGAATCTGAATGATAGATGTCGCTCATATGCCAAATTCTACACACTGCACCTCTAAATCTCATATATCTATGAGAAAAAGCCAGAATTCAGTGAAAAAAAATCTAATTTCGACTGAAATCCCAGAAATCTATTAAATGGTCAGAATGCTAAGAAAAGGTCAGCGGTCTGACCAAGATCTTAAAAGTCCGGTGAAAAAATGTTAGAATTCTAACTTTAATTTGAAACATCTGTGAAAAAAAAAAAATCAGAATTCCAAGAATAAAAATGCAAAATTCTAATGTATTGTCGGAGTTGAAGTTATTAAAGCATTAATTAGAAAATTCTATTAATATCTTTGTAGTTATTCAGTTTAACAGAATTCAAGTTAAAAAGATCATATAATTTCAATAATAATTTTTCTTTTTTAAAGTTTCCATAAACTGAGCACCCCTAAATGTGCTGTATTCTCTCTTTGTCTTAGACCGTTCCTTGGATATCCTCTTTCAGGCTTCTTTCCCCAAATGGGCCAAGCCCACTATGGTAAGTTCACAGGTCTACTCTGTGGTAACTGGTCGGTTGGTTCAGTGCTGCTGGACACTTCATTGTCAAAAACATTCTAACATCAATGCTCTGAAATGGTCTTGCTACAGTGATCCAGAGGGCTTAAACTGATGACAAAACAATGGTAGATCCCACTGGCAGGTCGATTCCTAGTGGGGTGTAGGTGAAAAGATGTTATAGAAAGCCGCTAGTGCCATGAACATGGGGTGAATAGTTGGATGGGTTCGCCCCTTCTAGAGATCCTTCAGGATTAAAACTGCTAAGTTTTCAGTCGACCATTCTGGTTGTTCCTATAAGATAGCAGCTGATTCATTTGTGCTGCTTGGCTTTTATGCAGGGAAGCTTTTTAAACCAGCGGGCATGGATCATGTTAGGGCTTGGTGCTGCCAGCTATTTATACTTGACGCTGTGTCTTTTATGTCTACCACTATGATGGTTTCTATGTTATGATGCCTCTCTTTCCCTGGTATTTTTTAGATAATGATTAGTCCTCAGCTCGCGTGGTTTAGTCCTCATGTTGTTACCCTGCCAATGAGAGTAAATTTTGGATGGTTTGATGGTCCTGTCATTGACACACCCCTCTGTAGCTCTGACAGCTGGCCACGTTCTCTTCTTTCTTCTCTGATTTTGGCCTGAAGTCTCTGCCATGGAGGTCTTTGTCTCTGGTTTGTGTTGTTTTTCTCATAGGATCAAGGGTCAAGTTGTTGTGGTGTACATCAGTATGTCTGGAGGTGAAGCTGCATTCACATCAACTACTAGATTTTCAGAGGGCACTCTGTTGGCTACCTGTGGTAGTCGGCTACAGAGCTCCAAGGTATTTAGCTTGGACATGATCTTCATTTTCAACTACACCTGTTATAAGCCACCTCCTCCAACTTGTTGTCCGGGCTTATCTTGCTGAAGCATCATAGTTTACCTTGCCAGTCTCTGTTGGCACTTGCAGATTTTGGGGCTAACAGTTAATCCTTTGTAAGTTTGGATGTTGGGTATTGAAGGGACCCTACATCCCACAATCTCTAAGTTTAATCCTTTTCAATAGGGTTACTTGAGTGGAAGTGATCCTGTAGTTCCATAACCCCACTCTCATCCATGAATGTCTAGTTTCAGTGGCTTTGTTATCATCAGACTGCATTTGTTCTATAGCAGCCGGACCTTGCTGACTTGGGCATCGTCCATGTGACTCTTGTATTCATTTTGATTATTGTTCATGGCAGTGACTTGCCTCTTACACAATGTGGTTGACAAAGTTGCTTGTTTTGAGCTTTTGTCAAAGTATGTATTTGTTCTTTTCTTTTGGGCCTGTTTCTAGACAATATTGCTTTTTTCTCCAACAGAACTGCCCTCACTGGTTATGTTACAGGGACAAAGTAGGCAGGCACCTTCTGGTACTGCATACCATCTTAATGATTTAGTGATGGTGGACGTTTATCTGTGAAAATAAACAAAATCAGACCAGTTACACTTTTTAGCCAGAACACACATCTGCTAACATCAAGTCATCTTAATTATTTGTTTATTTTATTTTTATTTTTATTTCTATTTCCAAGATTGAGGAATAAACAAAGTGAAAAGATATATATGATCATCCAACATAATTTCAGTGATGGCATGGATGACAGTTAACACTCAAACTCCTCTGTAGAAAAATAGACACGACTGCTTCAGTGACAGACTGTGGGTGGTGAAATCTACAGTCCGTCATAATCTAAAGATGACAGGTAGGATCTGTTCAAGGCGAGTTCCCACACTCTCACAGTCAAGGACGTTTAGTTTACAAACTCCCACTGCAAGGTGGTCTCAAGAGGAGAAAATGAAACTCCTGCTTTGCGTCACTTCAACACATATTTCATCATGGCCAGCTGAAATGCATCAATGCAAGTGATATGAGATCCCACGTGTTTTCAAGGCAGCTTGTTCTGTTTCAAAAACCCTGTAAAGTCTGCAACTGTGGACCCCTGGAGGGTTTTGAGACATTGGGAGGAAGGGTCACAAGATGATGATTTTCTAATGATGAGTGAGGTTGCACTGCAAAAGATGTGACTTTTATCTGTTTTAAATACACCTATAAAAGTGGTCTAAGTCTAAGTTAAATGATGCAAATCCTTCTCAGCCTATATTCAATTGAATATATATACTCAACAAGATATTTTGTCGTTGTACTGATAAACGTCATTGTTTCTTTGCAATTATTCATTCACTTTTAAATTGATGCCTACAACACGTTCCAAAAATGCTGGAACAGGGTCGTGTGTACCTCTGTGTTATATGACCTTTACTTTTACCATGAATCAATAGGTGTTTGGGACCTGTGGACAGTAATGGTTGAAACTTTGTAGGTAAAATTCTTTCCCATTCTTGTTTGATGTATGACTTCAGTTGCAAAACAGTTTGTGTTCTCCAGTGTTGTTTTTCAAGCTTCAAAATGCACCCCACATTTTCAAATCATTGTTTTCTGTTTTTACTTACGTTTGACAAAGTGTCCTAACTTCATTGAACTGGGGTTTGTATATCTATCTATTCTCTCTGTCTGTCTGTCCGTCTCTCTCTCTCTCCATACCATCCTTTTTTGACTACAACCAATCACAGACTGTTAGGATGAGGAGACAAATTCAGCTGCCAGCTTCTGTTATTTTAGAGTACTGCAGAGCAATTATAAACCATGAAGCAACTGTTAATGCCGAGCTAATGACTTATGAAGAATTTATTAGAGTTTGTAAGTTAATTTCATTTTCAAAGTCATAAACATCTACTTTTGTCAAAAAATACTTTGAATTTGTATTTTTTTCTCATCATTTCATTAAAAAATAACCCATGACAGTGATCAAACAGTTAAAATACACAAGCAAAATAATTCAAATAAAGACACATAGGGTTTAAGAGGAGGTCGGTTTTGAAACAGGCATGAATACAGACTCTATGAAAGACAGAGTACAGGTGATATCTTTGAAGTAAAGTTGAAGTGGAAGTGACCAGAATGCTGTATCTGAAGGCAGGTCATTCAAAGAAAAACAGAAAAATTTTAAGCCTGGCAGCCTGAAGGTAGAGACAAAAGAGGCTTGGTTACAAGAGACCCTGCTAGCATCATCAAATTTCCTCTGGGAGACACTTGAAATCATCAACAAATGACACAGCAGGGTCCTTATGGGGCTTCTGTAGACTCAGGCCTACACAAGAAAAGCAAAACACTGACGAACCTCTCACAAACCTCTGATGGTGAGACAGCAGGTGAGTTCGAGTGTTTGGACCTGTGGGTTTATAAACACTTCACACACCTGATCTCAATCAGGACAATTACACACACCTGACCCTGCTCTGAGACGATCCCACCAAATCAGTGAGGAGAGAGTTAATGTCTGTCACATGGATGGCTCTGTGTTTTCTTTTGGTTAAATTCCAAAATTGCATCCCTCTTTTTGAATGTTTATCCTAAAGCTGAATTATTTGTAAGATTTCTCTTCATGTCTGACATGCATTGATATATGCTTGACACAAAAAGATGAAGCCCTCAAAGACTCCCTGTTGTGATTTCCACAGTGTGGCTTTTGTGTTTTACCCCGACATGCTTGTTGACCTTTGTTTATTTACACAAATGAAGAAGATAAGAAACATTACATAAGAGGGGATATGAAAGAGAAGAACAATCCTCAAGGGTCTGACTCCTCTGAGAATAAACCAGAAAACAAAAGGACACGTGTTACATAAAAATAACATGCTTAGCATTTATAATGACATTAAATTATAAAAGACACGCAAAGGGTAAGATATGTGAAAAATCCTGTTATTGCGCAAAGAACAAGCATTAAGATGTGTCTTGGTGGAATAGAAGTTGACTTTTAATCAGCATTTTCAGGCTTCAAAAAGCAGATGACTAATGTACATTAAAACAGTAAAAAAAAAAATAACACAAAGAAGTTACTATTTCACCATTTTCAAGTCAGCCTATTAATGTGCCACATTCAGCTTTCACAGTTTTCAGATCAGGTATAAAGAACTCTGACGCAAGTGACAGATCAAGCCTTAACTCAGCCGAGGTATAACTTTCCTTCAAGGGTTTAAATTCTTACAGACCAATGCTCACATGTCCTAACAGTAACATACACACAGGGCCCTTTTGGCACAAAGCCCATTGTCTAGAGGTGCATGGCACACGGTTGGTCTGTACTTTTATATTTCCAATGATGAAAATTTCCAGCAAAAAGTCAAGTAGTGAGTACTAAGAGGATGGATTACTTGTCTTGACTTTACGAATGTTTGCATTGGGCATGACATGAATTAAGCCAATCAGTGTGTCTGCTCCTGCTCCTTAAAGTGTGAACTGTGACCACCCGGCCTTTTGCTTTTCATGGGATGAAGTTTGATTACTGGTTTAAATTTCACCTCAAATACTGCTTTTATTATGTATCCAGTATTATAAATGTTGCATGCCTGTGAATCTTTGTTTTTATGTGTTTGAGTATTACGTGAACACAGAATTAGCTCAGTGTGAACCACTTCATATAAGCCACGTCATGTTTGTCCCTTTATCATTAAACGCCCTGATTTTAAACTGTGGAGCCTATGTGTTGTGCATCATCATGTGTTGCTTAATGAGTGTGTTTTCTTCTCACTAATGTGTTCATCTCTTTATTGCCCCCTCAAAATAGCGGGAACACGCAACACCATGACTGAAGGCTTTAGACCGTGTTCTGGGAGGTTTAAGGCTCTGTCATTTTCAAGGCAGGAAAGCCTGAAACACTAGCTTTGTGCCTTATCGCTTTTCATTTTTAGACTAACACACCCTTGGGTGCAAACCCGGAAGCATGTTCATTCTAGTATTTTACAGAGTGAAGCCTGAGTGCTGAGCATAAAAAATGACAACAGGTGGCATCAGGTGGAAACTTGAAGAAATGCTGCACACCAAAGCACTT